>OZ037992.1:14250021-14320021 GCA_964035705.1 Porites rus | reverse complement strand
GTCAAAAGTGATCATTGAGTAAGCTAGAAATTTCGAATTGTTTATTCGCCTTGGATAACGATTTAATGTTCTCCCAAAAAGCCTTAAAGGTGTGATTGCCACTATTTTTTAAAGGAATTTTTATGCCCCCCGAACTTTCTGAGAACCAGAAATGCCATTTTCTTTCTGTGTCTAGCGTACTTGGGGGTATGAGTGCAGTAAATAACCTTGCCTTTACCTTTATACTTTGGTCTCAGAGGAAATGACCAATTTAAGCTTTTTTCAGCTGATACGTGACGAGACTACGGTAAGGTAGAAATCACTTAAAAACTTAAAAAGTAATGCAGTGACGTTTTGTGTATAAAGTCAGTTTATGAGATTAGAATTTGAATGCTCTTACAAATGATATAAATTTTACTTACTCAATCATTTCATCTTTTTTTGTTTGTTTTACTCTCCTACATCAGGTTCTTTAAGAAACATTGCGGCTCAGAAGAAAACAAACTTACAAATGTGTTGTAACATGTTTCGGCGTTTCTTTGAATTATGTGTCCCAAAAGTTCGTTCCTATGCCTCTTGTGCCTCCCAGCGTCTTAAACCCTGTCCCAAAGGTTCGTTCCTATACTTTATAAGTCTGCAATGCATTACGACTGGACTTAATAAGCAAATCTTTTGCACTAAAGTTGCGTTGTCTTTCATTCTATTAAACATTTCATAATTTTTGTGCCATCTTTTGACTCTATATATTCGATTTTTGTTTTTTTGCCCCAAAGGTAGGCGTGCGCGTGTATGTTTTCCCGCCACATATTATTTTTGTAGCCTGAATTTCATCCGATTACTTCTAGTCGTTATTACTCCCTCACTAACGTCTGAATCGACCGGCCGTTAATGCCGTCCAGTGACGTCACTACTCCTTTGCTTTAATTCATGCAAAAAGTAAAACACGATTTTTAAGTGGCAAACCGAGAAATATCGTTTGGAATGGCTACAATGCATGATACAAAATTACTTTACGTTCTTCGATTGTAATTCATGTTTAAGGTTCAAACAATCAACTGCATGGAGTACTGAACTCTGAACTGGTTGCAATGCCAATATCAAACTCGGTTGCAATCACAATTAATTGAAAAGAAACTATTTGGTCCTTAACGAAGAAAAAAAAGATCAAGAGCCATAATAGCTCTTACCTTGATTCAAACGTTAGCCAGTGTAGCTCTTGAAAGTCAGGTTTAATATGTTTATGATGAATAGTTCCAATAACAGACCTATTCGGCTAACTCAGTGTTGTACCAAATTCAAATAATCCGGGGCTAAGATTCTTTGTGTATTGTATCTGCATCATAATGTGGCATTCACATTTAAATGATATGAAAATTCCTGAAACGAAACCTTTTATTCCCAAAGGGTTTGAATTGTACATATTATTATACCGGGAGCCGATCATCGGCTCCTGATTATACATATTTATCAATAGTACATGTGCATGAGCCAAATTCAAAATTTGGGTACATCTTCGACAGACTAAACGTCTTATGCATTTTTGCAAAGGCGCATGTCGAAAGATACTAAAAAACAATGTTAGACGTTTTTTTCGCAGTTTAAGGGGATAATCAGTACGTTATTTTTGGGCACCCTCTATAATGCAAGAAAGTAGACATAAGAAAAGAAGGGCCTGCTATTTGCATCTCTTTACGACTTTTCATCTGTCACGAAAACCTAACGCTTTATATATTTCTAGTGGATCAATCAAGGTTTCGGGTTTCGTTGTTACCATGGCAACCAAAATGTCTGGGACACGAATAGTTTTTGAAGAGAGGAAGATCTCAAAAAGCTCAGTTGATATTTCTAACAGACGTTTTACCTCTCTACCACAAACTATACAGAAATTTATTTATGGCGGCTAATAATTTGGCTGAAAAGTTGCCAGCTTCTAAAATCCACCAAATAATTATAACGGTTGCTCTTGCGGAAATCGGCATCGTAACGGTGAGCATGTGTCTTCATGTGTGACAAAGCTCGATATACCACTACATGTGTTGTTCAGGAAAAGAGCCGGACACCGGACCTGAAAGAACGATGGAAATTAAGCCCAATGTCTGATATGAACAGCCACTGGGTTTGGAGAAATCCAGTAAACAAACCTCCGGAGCATCTTTGCCTACTAAAAAAGCTATTACAGCTGTTCTAGATTCGGGATTCAGTGTGAAGTCGCTACTTAATTAATTGGCGTAATTCTTAGACTGCGTAGTAGGCGGCGGAAGAAATCTAACCGGTGTCTGGCATGCAGACTAAGTAGCTCTGATTTTTCAAACCTTAAGCCAATAGAACACATTTTCTTCGATGCATGCATTGTGGGTGTTGACTGCTTAATAACGCAGTGAGTCAGTTATCACGGCCCAGCTTATCAGGAATTTGTTAACGCCAGCTGCCGAAAGAAATGGACAAAAGGGCTTATATATAGTTGGCGTCCCTTTCCTCACTGAGCAGCCTTCCTCGCTTTTCTCCTCCCCCCCCCCCCCCCGATCCTCTACACCTCTCGGCCCCTGCCATGCAGGCTGAAAGAAATTTTCGCAGAATTTTGCTTTAAACTATTCAGTTTTGGGTCGGCTACTTAACCATGTACTAAAAATTTGCTAAAATCCGTCCAGTGGGCATTTGAAATTTGACAGTAAATATTTGCAGCTTTAAACGCAGGGTACCCAGTCTTAGCAATATCGCATGTTCAACAACATCACATAAAGTTTTGTGTAGTTTAGTTAGTTAAAGAGGCCGACATAAAAGGACACAGTCAGCTGATGCACATGCGCATAAGATATCGTATCCTAGATGATTTACATTGCACAAGAAACGCGTGTGAAACAGAAAGTGTGAGGCGCATCCTTTGCAATATATAAACAAACCTTGTGGAGTCGAAGTAATTACAAGTCAAAATCGTGATTGTAGATCCTGATTCGTATTAGAGCACTCATTTTCTGATACCATGGAGAATCAAGAGCCATGATGGCTCTCGGGAGAATTTAAAGATGCACGTGTCCAAGGAAAGCTAAACGTTGACGAATACCTCCGAATTAAAAGAATCAGTAGAGACGAGAAATGAAGCGGGAAGTCTGAATCATTGCCGAATGTCCTGTCGGCAAGAACCTTCTCCAGGTTGAAAACAACTTATATAACGATGAACTGCCTTTCAATGTTATTGATTCAGTCCTCCTGTTATTTTGGTCAACGCAGGCTATTTCTTCCGCCCGACGCCTTCACGTTTCCCTCCTCTTCTTTCATGTTTCTTGGATTCTGTTTTTGTCCAATAAGGATAAAATAATATTGTAGGATGAGTTGAATGAGTAAAAACATTCTCAAAAAGAGTATTAAAGATTGAAAGTCGAATGCAACATTAGGGAAGATTGATGCAGATTTCAACTTGTATTCCACGCGTACTTTGATTTCGGTTGAGGAACACGCTTTTGAAATTAGCAAAAGTAGCGTCCAGGCCAGCGCGGAAAATTGCTTGGAAACATTTCCTACCGTTGTCTCTTGAACGGCTTTGCACAAGCTACCTACCAATGCTTCTGTCTTTACATTCTGTTCACATTCTGTTCTGATTAACTTTCTTCTGTCGGGAGATATTCGAAAGACCATGTTAAATACTGACTGAATAAGAGCGTTTCTCATTGAAGTTTATTTGAACGATTTTAATTGCTGCACTGTTAAACTCCTAATTAAGATGTTAGCCATAAGACCAGCAACTTAATTGTACACAACTTGGCCGAAATGCGTTCGATCAAGAAATATTCTTTTCTGGACCGAGCTTGAGACGAAGGTAGCTTTATATTAACCAATTCCGTTTTTTAAGCATTTATGATATGAGACGAAGTGGAAGTCAATAAGAGAGCAAAACAAAACGGAGCCAATATCCAGCCATCTTGACCGAACAAGCTTCGTTAATAATGGTCAACCTTTTCTCGCAAAACCAAAGCGAGAAATCGGGAGCGGGCAAGATGGGGCCATCGTAGAGTACACCACTCGAAACCATTGCGCGCTTCGACTGTTTTGTTCGTCCATCGGCGAAAAAGAATATTCTTTATGCAGTTCACGGTATAAAAAGTACTGCTGGTGACCCTCTCCTCACGAAGCCCATTTTTTGTCGGGATGATCACTAACACAGGCTGGGAAGTGTGAATTATGCTCGTGAACGGAATTTTTGGCCCATCATAGCTGTTAGGCCATCTTTATACCGTTTTTGTTTCCCCTTCTCGGTGTTGTCGTTCACTTGATGAACTGCTTTCCTATCATACTTTTTTCATTGCTCAAAAGTACCTAGCCTGTTTCAGGCTCTAAGATAGTCGGGTACGCTTTTTGAGAAAGCGCAAACACGAAAATGAAACGGGAAAAAACTGGGGAGACACCTTTTCGACCGCCCTTCTTTTTCCAGATTACGCGCTCATATTTTCGAGTGCCTTCCTCATCCCTACTATCTGTGAGCCTGGAACAGGCTAAGAAATACCCTCTCCGTCATCTGTAATTACAACTCTTTACATGAAACTAGTGTTCTAATTAATCTCATTCATCATGTTGGGAGGTTAACGAGAAGAAATTAATGTAGCATTACAACAAAAGCTACAACACTTTTTTTCTGGCCAGTTAAATAACGGAAAATTGAAAAAGAAAATGAAAATTTTCAAAGGTTGGAATTTCGTAACCTTTTTAACTAGTAACGGTTTTCATTTTCTCCATTTTACACTTAACGACATAAAATATATTTTTACGGCTAACCATTAACTCTATCGCATTTTGAGGCCCTCTTGAAGTTTCCTTTTGCGTAGTTCCAGGTAGGTAGGTATTTTAGGTAGGTATTTTATTTATCCACATTACACGGATGAGTACAAGGTTCGTTTAAACGTGAAAGTGCCAAATTACTACAACCCCAGTACATATCAAAACGGAAGAAAATAAAAACAATAATAATAAAATAAAATGAAAAATAAATAAATAAAATAAAATAAGAATAAAAATTATACGAAGATATAAAAATAAAAAATAAAAAATATACGAAAATCAATGATATTAAGAGGAAATCTAGCTATATATAATCCAAACTATGTACAAAAGTTACAATTACACTCAACTCCGGTCGTCGAGTTGACCTCATCCAGGATTGACTTAAAAATGTTAAGAGATGGAGCTCTCCTTACATAGTCAGGCAGATTGTTCCATAATCTTGAGGTGATGTAATGATATGACCAATGCATAAGTCTACTGTTATAGACAGGCTGATTAAGCTTGCAGAAGCCTCTGAAGTCATATTCATTATTACGAGATAAGAAAATAGGTAAGTAGGTCGCTATATGAGGTTGACTTACCCATGTTCAAAAGAGTTCTAATGGCGTACTGATTAGTAACCTCCAGTTTATTAGAAAGACCAGATGATAACCCAGCTAACACTGGAGCATAGTACTCTAGGTGTGGCAAAATAAAGGCCTTGTAAATATTAACCATCACTTTGGAAGGTACGAATTTACGAACTCTCCTAAGAGCACTAACTTTAACATTAACCTTATTACAAACAGACTTAATATGGGCTTTAAAAGATAGGGAGCTGTCAATGGTTAGACCTAGTAACTGCATATCGCGTACCACCTCCAAGGGTGGCCTAGTACGGTCAGCAAACAATTCGTAGGATGGCGGATTGTCACCCAATAGTAACACTTTAGTTTTAGATTCGTTTATACTAAAGTAATTACACTTGAACCATGACTGAAGCACATCGAACTTGCTCTGAATTCTTGAATCTAACACATCTTGGTTAGGGTGTGATAGATTCAGTGTCGTATCATCAGCATAAAGCCTTAGCTCAGCATCGTCGACAGAATAAGTGAGATCATTAATGAAGAGGTTGAATAGAAGAGGCACCAATATTGATCCTTGAGGAACGCCGTGTTGGACTGTTTTCCAGTCTGAGTAGGTGTTTCCGATCTTAACACGTTGCAATCTATCACACAATTACGAGCGAATAAGATTTACCGCACTTTCGGTAAAGCCATAAGCTTTCAACTTGGAAATAAGTAGGCTGTGAGAGATTGAGTCAAAGGCCTTGGATAGGTCTACTGCAATCGCAGTACAATGATCCTTATTATTCAGAGAAGCTCTGAAATATATCCACAAGCTTGGCCATGCATTAATGGTTATGCAGTGGTTTATAAGGTTAGTAAGTGGAACTGTCAATGCCTCAGAGGAAATAGTAAGAACCCTTTGTGGTATTTTATCTGGTCCAGTGGCCTTCTTAGGTTTCAGAGAATCTATCAGTTTCTTGACGTAGCCCACTTCAACATGGCGGAAGGACAGTAGCAGATGATTACGTCTCCGACTAATTTTATTGACACTAAGGCGATTAGCAAAAGCATGTTCAGACAAAATAGGAATATGAGCAGCAACACCAACTATGAAGTGTCTGTTGAAAATATTACCTATTTCCATGTTGTCAATAATCAACCATCCTTCCTCTAAACGTTGTATATGTTGTTGTTGAGTACTTTTGGAAGGTAATAAAGGCTTGAATTTTTTCCAGAATTCACCATGGTAGGCACATTCAGCAGAAGCCTGGATGAAATAGGATTTCATAGAAAGAATGTTGCCATGGGTGACCTGTGAAAAAGCCTATGCGTTGATTGTATTATTCTATTTGAAAAGGTGAAGCAGTTCTTATTTCATATTTTATCACCAAACATTAGGCAGCAGCAAGAGAGGATAAAGGGGACATAAAGGCATCCCCTATACACACCCTATTCCATAGGTAATTCGTCTCGAGTTATTTTTAAGACCATAGATCCCAAGGGGGATTAGACATCAGCCAATTACATAGTGCGAATGTGTTCCGCGTGGATGACTCACGCTCAAAGCCACGCGTCCTTCACGAATTGACGCAGAAAAAAATGGCAGAATACAGGGAGAGCGATATTGCTATACTTTTTTGTCGACGGAAACGACTAAAGAGAGATTTCTGTTAAAGCTGTGTCAGCGAAACGGAAATTAAAAGAGAATCGCCCTTCCTCTCTTGTATAGAGCTAACAGTACGGCAGGGGAATCCTTAACACACTGAATATTCTCTCAGGATCATTTATAATTTACAGTTTGAGGAGAGCAATCTCTGGTTTGATATTTATTCTTTTATTAGTCTTTTGTTATTCAACAAAAAATAACACTTGGCGTCCTACTTGCTTTATTATACAAACGACCGGTTTCAACAGACTGGGGAAATTTCTCATTTTATTAAAGCACTGAGGTTACGACAACTTCGAGTTAAACTAACTTCACGGGTTGTCAAAGAGTCCAGCGATTTCCTTTTCCCAGGTGAGCGCCGACTCAGTTCGCTTCAATATTCAGAATGCTCTCTATCTCTTTACGCTTTCATTGCCTTTCGCCCGACATGTTTTGCACGGCGTTTAGTCATGCGAAACCTCCACGAAACCTCCACGCAGCGCGCGAGGTAACTTTATCCCGATTCTAAAAATAACTCGAGACGAATTACCTATGGAATAGGGTGTGTATGGGGGATGCCTTCTCTGTCCCCTTTATCCTCTCTTGCAACAGTCAGTTTGTCTATAAGTTTAAGTTTAGCACTATCTTGTTTGAACGTGTGATTGTGGTTAACGAGGGGTAGCTGTTGTAAGAGCTGAAAATGTTGCCTTCAGTATATTGCTTAATCAATGGTTTTAAATAATCTTCAAAGAACTCTTGTCCTCTTGATCCCATCGCAACCAAACTTGTTATTGAATGCCTTGATGTGCTACTGCCTTCGATGATCACAAGAATATTTAAACTTTCTCTTTATTCTGGATACTTTCCCGGTGCTTAAAAGCGTGCTTTGGTACAGCCCCTGTTAAAGAAAGATGGTTTAAAACTCGTCTTTAAACATTACAGGCGTATGTTTCAAAACTTGTCGAGACTGCAGTTTCTAAGAAATTACAACATGTTGGCCAATAATCTGTTTTCAGCGTCACAATCAGCATATCGTCCGATTCACAGCACAAAGACTTCATTGCTGAGAGTCACCAAGGAGATTTTTCTTAATATGGAGAATCAACGTGTTACTTTGCTTCTGCCACTAGACTTAAGAACCGCTTTTGATACCGTTGATTTACTCTCTTGCATCGGCTCCAGTTTTCATTTGATATCCAAGGAAAAGTTCTCTCTTGGTTTAAGTCATATTTTTCGGCAAGTATTTATCAATGACATACTCTCTGATGTGACGTGCCTCAGTAGGAGCGTACCGTCCACACACGCACATACGCCCGTGCGTACTTGTACAGCTGAAATATGGAAAAATTATATACTTTTTATTTCCTCGCATTTTTCGCACGATATTGTCGTTTATATTCCATAATTCTGATGACGTCACTGGCCTCTTTTTACCGTAAACACTGTACCCTGTCGATAACACTAGAGATGGGTAAATAAACAACTTACTACTGCACTTTCCTGCGTATTAATTTACTAAAACTGTGCGGAAAACGCTGGAAATAGCATTTCAGAGACCCTAAAGTGAAACATTTTCTGGGGGAGCATGCCCCAGTCCCCCCTAGGTTAGGCCACTTTCGGCACTACAACGTTTCTTCCCACGCTTGCGTACACCTTCAAAATCTCACGCTATGCTCCAGGGTTCCTGTCTAGGTCCCATACTGTTTACACTGTATACGAGTAAGTTCTTTGAGTTTGCCAAAACTCATCTGCCTGAAGTTCATTGTTATGATGATGATAGTCCTAAGCTTAAGTCAGCCTTAAAAAAGCATGGAAAATTGCTTGTCGGATATTCGTTTGTGGACGTTGAATGACAATCTTGAATGGAATGACGACAAAACTGAATTTCGCATTACTGGCACACCACAACAGCTGGAAAAGGTCAACATCACGAGTTTCCACGTAGGGAACTCCGACATTCATCGCGTTCCCACTGCAAGGAATCTCGGTTCATGGTTTGACTGTAGGCTGTCCATGTCGAGGCATGTTATAGAGATCTGCAGTTCTTCATTTTTCTATTTGTACAACATACGCCACATCAGGAATTATCTCTCACAACGCCAACCGAGACACTCATTCATGCATTCGTATCCAGTTGTCTTGACCACTGCAACTGCCTATTATATGGCCTGCCTGGTTCTCACTAATTAGCGACAACGTGTACAGAATGCTTGTGCTGATTTTTAATGAACACAAATTTTGTCATATACGCCCCTTATTACACTGTTACAGTTAACGTTACCAGTTGCACTGGTTACCAATTGGATTTAGAATTGAGATTAAAATTCTTTTGATTATCTCACTTTTAAGATTCTTCACGGCTGAGCTCCGTCTTATCTCTTTTTCCTCTTGGGCGTCCATCGAGATATAATCTTAGGAACTCAAATGATAATCTTTTACTTAGTTGTCCCAGTTTCATATCCAGGGCAACACTTGCGATAGGTCCTTCATTTGCGCTGCTCTAAGGCTCTGGAATCCTTTGCCATTGGATGTCAAATGCGCCAAGTTTGTTGATGTTTTTAAAGAAAAGCTTAAAACACACTTATTTACTTCAGTATTTTTATTATCATAACTTAAATCTATCTTTTTTTGTAGTTTTACTATATATTATCGTATTGTACATTTTTAAATTCAAACTACTATTTTTATCTATTTTAATTTAAGTCTTACTTTCTAACTGACTGTCATGCGCATTTGAACATTTTTATGAAAAGTTGCGTACTAAATGTA
The DNA here is from genome assembly GCA_964035705.1 of Porites rus. Taxonomy (NCBI): domain Eukaryota; kingdom Metazoa; phylum Cnidaria; class Anthozoa; order Scleractinia; family Poritidae; genus Porites; species Porites rus. Next base: position 14,310,304 of record OZ037992.1, on the reverse strand, counting down.
TTATTGTTATTTATTTTGAGAACAGTTCTGCTGCAGTTAGTTTGACGCTGACTGCCCAAAAGGCAAAGATTGACTGTACTGTAGACGCTTTAGAACGGAAATAAATTCTGACCTAGTAATTTGCATCATGTGTTGAGTTTTTTGTCCTTTTTTCTTATTTAGCTTAGTTGTCTACAAGCCAAACAATGAAGAACGTCTTGATGATACTGGCTTTAATAGCCATAGTTGCTGCTGTGCAATCCATGCCTGCTGGTAAGTGCTATGAGGACAAGAATACTGGTCAACTATGGCAGACTATTTTTTTTCATGAAATAACATTCATCAAAACAGCTTGATTCGTTCCTTGATTGGCCTGGCAATTAAACATACTTAATAAACTAAGGTTGTTAAAGCAATCTATCGTTAACCTTTTTAACAATAAAGTATGAATTCGTTTATCAGAGTATTTCCAACAATATCTGGATAAAACTCAACTAAACTTGATGTTAGGCTGTTGTATCATGTGTATCAGGTAACTATTGACTAAAACTGTTTGTTTTTTAGACACTCATGATGCAAAGGCTCGTAATTACGTTCCAGAAAGCGCTAATGCTACAGACCCAGGAGCAGCTGAGCCATCAGAGGCTGACAACGATTCAACTCAGAGTGAACCTGAGCCCACTAGTGAGGAAGCCAGCAGTGATGTAACGGAACCTAAGGAAGACGAAACAGCAGTTGCTGATGACAGTAACGATGACGATCTTGATGACGACAGCGTTGACGACAATGACGAAGATGACGAGGAAGATGAAGATGACGAAGATGATGAAGATGACGAGGATGATGAAGACGATGAAGATGATGAAGACGATGAAAGTGATGGCGATGATGAGGACGACGGTGATGATGAGGATGATAGTGACGATGAAGATGATGGTGATGACGAGAATGATAGCGAGGAGAGCGATGATGAGTAGTTGCAACAAAACTACGTGGATTTTGTGTTTAACGAGCTCTCCAAGTGTACAAAAGGCCTATATGTATGATGCACCTTTCCTTTGTGAATCGCATAGTGTGATTCAATAAAAATATGATTTATTGTAGTGTTAAAAAGGGTACGCTTTTTTCCCGTTTTTCTTTTGCATCCAAAAGGTTGGGCAGTTAAATTCGTTGCTTTTTAATACTTGCTTGTGCTTTAAAAGAAATGGCCTCTCGCATATATACTTTCTACGAGACCCAGATGCAGTTTTGTTTGTCTGCTGGCAATGTTTACGAGGAGAAAGCGCTAGGAACTAACTGTCACCAAAACAGAAACTTTGAGCTACCTGCCTCTCATTGGCCAATCAGCAACATGCAGTTGTCGGTCACTTCTGCTCACTATACACCAACACCGGATAGGTTCGCTCTTCATAAAGCTGAGTTTCATCCCGGCCCCTTTGTCAGATAAAATCAAGGAATTGTGGGCTGTGTGTGGTTTATACGTATATTGAATGGTGGGGGTACGTTAACTATTGATGCAAACATGGTAAAACAAACATGAAAGAAAAAAAGAATTAATGATGAGATCGAGAGCGCCAATTTGAAAAAAACATCATTCCATATTCTCAATTTTTTAGACGCCAACAAATAAGAGGAAATGTACCAGGTTTTTTAAAAACGTGGCTAGACCGAGTCTGTGGTCAACACATGGGTCAACAATATGCTCAGAAGATAAATTGACAGTAAGCACGACACTATTCAAAAACTCCACAATTCACCCTTACATTTCACCCTTCACGCTGTAAAAGGTGTCTTTTTCAAAAGGCTCAATTTGCTCCAAAATGATCGAAAAAACCAACGAAATATTTTCACATTTCCCTTTTGTTTCATTTTAACATGACAAAACATAGTCAGCATAGCGTTCTCTACCAGACACTTTTGCACGCGCGTGCACATGATGCAATAGACTTGCTACAGGCCAAGCCCACAAGAAGTCTTCCGAAAGTGTAAGAATGCAAGATTTGTCGTCTCATTTTCTGGGTGGATAGAACTCACGCCAAAATAGTCTGTTAAAACCACTGAACAGTTTTTATGCATTTGAGCAAAATGCCTTTTTAAGTCACATAGGTATGAAGGGTCCGCGTAAATTTGGAAAAACAGTGAATCTTGGAACGCCGATTTTTGGCAGTTTGGCTTGAAATTTCAAGGTTTTATAATTTTGAAGACATTCCTGTAATTACTAGGGTGTTTCACAGGCGTTCTTTGTGTCGTCAGGCAACGCTCCTCTCCTTAATCAGCTGCTTTCAGCATATTATCCAATCAGGTTTTAGCTTCCATTTTCTGGAAGGTGTTCGCAAAACGTTAACGTTTTTTTAATCTTTACTAACAACTAGGATGGTTGAGGATTCCAAACAGTTTTAATCTCTAGTATGGAACTACACAACATTGCCGAAACTCACACACTGACAACTATGTGCACATGCGTACAGGAATATCGCTGATCACAACACAACAATACAAACAACACAAAGAAAAAGGGTTTCTGCAGAAAACAATCAAGCATCCAAAAAATGCTATGTGTGAAAACTGAAAACAGTCAATGTTTACAAATGTCAAACATTGGCCTTGAATCATATGGTCGCCGTGTAAAGAGAATAGTTGATGTTCAGTGTCCACAAATGTTAAACATAGTCCTTAAATCGTAATGGCCTCCGTATGACCCTTCCACTCCTAGTCTTGTATTGTTCTGACGTGTCCATAGAGCGATCGCCTGAATGATTTCTCTCTTCCTCTTGGGATGCTAAGACAGGTTCCTCCACTACTGGGTTTGCTTGACTGACTTGTTCCCTGCAAGGTGAATTTCCATTTATACTCCCTGATGGAGGTTCATGAAAATGTGATTCATCTGTCGATGCAGGACCACGGACTGGCTGTTTCATCAACATCTTTCTATTTCTGCAGTATTCCTCACCATTATCTGTTTGCACTTTGTAAGACCTAGGTGCTTCTGCATGGTCCACTACCAACCCTGGTTCCCAGCGATTTCCCATGCGTACCCTGATCTGCTCGCCTTTTTCTAAAGCTGGTAGCTGTCTGGTGTGCTGATCAAAATATTGCTTCTCTTGCTTCAGCCTTAACTTCTCCTTTACTTTGTTTGGATCCAGGACTCTGGGTTAGAGTTGAGCTTCAGTCGTGGGGATAATTGATCTGAGACGTCTACTCATGAGAAGTTGCGCTGGTGAGCCGACCTCATCACGGTTGTCTTGCTTTGCTTTGGTTAGCAGATTCTTTATCGTTTGAACTGATTTTTCAACAAGCTCATTTGCTTGTGGGAAGAGTGGACTGGTGGTAGTGTGTTTGAATTCCCACTGTTTCGTGAATGACTCAAATTCCTTGGATGAGTACTGAAGACCATTGTCACTAATTACCTCACATGGTATTCCATGACGCGCAAAAGCAGATTCGATATGGGTGGTGACCGTGTTACTTCAGGGACCGCGCAGCAAGTTTTCGGGTGGGGGGGCTAAAGAAGAATGCGTGAAGGAAAATTTTGGGGGGGGGGGCGGGGGGGGGCATGCTTGTGGATTTCTATTCAATTTCTCTCGCCAGGGAAATTCCGAAAACCACTTGGATTGAAATGCGCGATTCTGTTTGCCACAATGCTTTTTTGGAAAGTTGAAATCCGCACGTTGGAATGGTTCCGTTATATTGATCTCTACAGCTTCGCTGGCTGTCGACTGATAAACTTGTCGTTGGATTGGAGGAGGCTGCGACTCTTGACTGGATATTGTGGCTTCTACTTCACTAGTGAAGCTCTTTTAAAGAATGTAAATGAAACATTATTAGACCAATATTACAAAAGCTATGTCACATGAAAAAGTGACTGGAAATAATTCAATTATAGAACAGATTCAGAAAAAAGTAGCAAAAATTATGCAGAGTTTACTCACCAGAGAAAGAAGGTTTTCCATTTTGTTTGGAAAAGTAATCAGAAATTTTAAGAGATCTCTTCTTTGCATTACTAGTGGTATGTGAAGTCTCGTCGTTCGTATTTATGTTGCCGTGTACCATGTGCACTTCTTTATTCGTAATAACCGCCGGATTGAATGTTCCGTGATGACCAGAGCTGTACGCAATTCTGCGGTTTAAGTAATTTCGATGACAAAATGTTTTTATTAACAGACCGTGTTCAACAAAACTTGCAATTGGAATGCTCAACGAGCCGTGAAGCCTGACATCAAAAGACGGACTTCGCGCTGATCGAGCTAAAATCAGGACGCACAATAACAAGAGAAACAATAACTTCATGATCTTCCAAAAATCAAGGTTGAAACTAATAAACAATTTGTTTGAGAATCGCCTTATAAACTAAACCCAGTTATTACTTTGGATCGAAATTGACCAATTACGAAACAACGCGTTCTCCTGAGAGGTCCGCAGGAAAAAAAAGCCATTTAAAAGACGTTTACCTCTGCTAGGTTAGAAGCGAAAAAATATTTTACAATTGTAACGACTAATGCTTCATTCTGTCTATTTATCTGCGCGTTTGTCTTTGCCAGTAGCTCTGGTCACTTTCGAATTAACGATTTTTTGCTATTTTTCACTCCGTTACTTTTGTTAAATTATTTTTTGTTTAATTTATTTTTATTCTTGCAAAAAAGTGGGGGGGCTAAAGCCCCCCCAGCCCCTCCCTCTGCGCGGTCCCTGTACTTTTGGGGTCTGGAAGTTTGGCTACTTCAAAAAATCGCGAGTGGGTGTCTACAATAATGAGGTATTCTGATTTATCCCAGGTGAACAGGTCTGTTGCTACCTTTTCCCAAGGTTTGTTTGGTAATTAGGAGGGAATCATTGGCTCCATTTCATTTTGCTTTTGGTGTTGTTGGCATATACCGCATCTTGAAATCTTTTCCTGAATTTCAAAACCCATCACAGGCCAGTGTAACACATCTCGTGCTCGTCGTCTGGATTTCTCTTTGCCCATGTGACCTTTACGAATTCTCTCTAACATTTCCTTCCTCATAGTGGTAGGAATAAGAATTCTTTCACCCCTTAGAATGATACCGTTCAGTTCAGACAGTTCATCTCTCACGTCCCAAAACATGCGGGTACTGTTACTGACACACTGGCAGGCCTTTGCTTCTGGCCATCAACGTTTGATGATTTCAATGAGGTCTTTCAACGACTCGTCTTTGGCTGCTTCCTCTCGTAGTTCTTCAAGTTTGCAATTTCCTCTTCCATGTTGTTAATATCTGTTGTATCAGGGAGCGGTGCGCGGGACAGCATGTCTGGGAGTACTAACTCCCTTCCGGGCTTATATTCTAGTGTGTAGTCGTACTTTTGCAATCTGAGCAGAATTCTTTGTAGTCTGGGTGGTGCTGTCGCTAAGGGCTTCTTCGCAATGATTTCTTCGCAATGTTTGTGATCTGATTCTACGTGCACTGTCTTTCCACACGCGTATTGGTTGATTCGCTCCAGGCTAAACTGAACTGCCAAGCAAGTACGTACGCGTCTACAGATTGTACGGGTGGGGTAGGGGAGACTATCAAAAGGAAGGGAGGGGTGTCAGGCGTGTCTTGGCAAATCCACATCTTTTATATTGGACATTTGCGATATGGTCAATTGACAGCTTTCAAAACAGGATAGCCACTGACCAGTATCACTGAACTAGCTGTTAAGCGTGCGACTGGGTTGAGTCAGATTGTCAAGGTTAACACTAGAGACTCAGGAACCCTTGATTGGTGTTTGACTAACCACCCGAGCTACCTAAGCTGGGATCTACCGACCACTATACTGTTTTGATTCACCCGCCCCAGTCCTCCTACACATCTAAAAACACAAAAATAGCTGTCGGAAGGCGTGATTTAAGAGCTAGCAGGATACGGGACTTTGGTCAGTGGATTACCCAACAGTCATGGGATGATGTGATTAGTACTACCCTTGTCAATGAGAAATTTGACTTCTTTATTAATACTCTCAAGGATGCTGTTGATAAGTTTCTGCCGATGGAAAAAACTTGTGTTTATGCGTCGGATAAACCATGGATAACTGGGAAAATCAAGTCATTGATAGCAAAGCGTCAAAAACTTCTCAAGTTTGGAAAGGACTCCCCAGCGTATAAGGAAGCACGTAATTCCGTACAAAAGGAGTGTGAGAACTGTAAAAAGTGCTTTTATGACCGGAAAGTTGCTACACTTAAAGAAACCAACGTTAGGCGGTGGTGGAAAGAAATCAAAGGCCTTACTGGGCTGAGATGTTCGGAAAGTTGGGTGCAGCAAATGCTTGGAGATCAATTAGAGTCCACTGATTTGCTGGCTAACAGCTTCAACACCTTTTTGGCCGGTCTTACTGCTGACTTTGTGCCGTTGCCCCAAATTATCCATGGTTCATTTTTCCCGGTCCCTGAACACCTACTGGTTGACACACATATGGTATACAAGGCCGTGAGAGGTATTAAATCGAACAATTCAGGGGGACCTGATCCCATCCCGGGGAAAGTCTGGAAAGAGTTTGAGTTTGAACTTTCACCAGTCATCACTAATATCTATCATGCCTCGATGGTACAAGGATACGTCCCTGTGTTTCTTAAGCAATCCTAAGTGGTCCCTGTACCAAAATGTTCGCCACCCAAAGTAGTTGAACAAGATCTTCGGCCTATTTCTCTCACGCCCCATATTGCAAAGGTCATGGAAGGGCTTACGCTGGATTCCCTCTTCAAGCAAGTCTGTGACAAGCTCGACAGCCACCAGTTTGCCCTGGCTGGGAAGTCCACAACCCACGCTCTTGTTTTCTTCCTCCAAGTCATCCTTGAGGCCCTTGACCAAGGTGACAGTTATGCACGCATCTTCTTTACTGATTTCAGTAAAGGTTTTGATTTAGTCGATCACAATATCCTTATCCAAGAAATGGAGCTGCTCGGCGTGCATGAGGCCACTATCAGATGGATCGGCTCGTTTTTAACCGACCGTTCACAACGAGTGCGAATCGGTCAGGTTTATTCGCATCCAGTTACATCGAATGGGGGAATACCACAAGGAACAAAACTGGCGCCATTGCTGTTCGCCATACTAGTGAACAATCTGTGTAGGGACTGGAGATATAGGATTAAATACGTTGATGACACCTCGGTATTTGAATCTATTCCTCGATGTTCGCCTAGCTACCTTCCATTTATCGCCGCAAATATTAACACCTACGCTTCCATGCGTAACATGCGGCTTAATGAGAAAAAATGTAAAGATATGGTTATCAATTTTTTGAAGTACCAACCCACTGTTATAACGCCGATTCAGCTTAATGGTATAGTCATTGATAGAGTATCTAGTTATAAAGTCTTAGGGGTTATTATTTCTAATGACCCCTCTTGGAACGAACACTGTGACAGTATCCATAAAAAAGCTACTAGGCGATTGTTTGTGCTGCGGACCCTCAAGAGAGTTGGATTGGGCACTAACGATCTCGTGTTAGTCTACTGTAGTATTGTTAGATCCATTGTTGAGTACGCCTCTCCAGTTTGGGCTGCGATCCTTTTATATCTTGATGAGTTAATTGAGTCTGTACAGCGGAAAGCCCTCAAAATAATATTTGGCCAGGTAGACTATGCGGAAGCCTTGGAGTCTCTTAGTGACAGGAGAGTAGGAGCTTGTAAGCGGTTTATGGCTACTGCACGCCAAATGTCCCCCCTTAAGAACACCATCCCCTGTCCTGCCGCTTTTGAGTCTCACTACAGTATGAGGGTCCAACTTCCAAGACGTCAACATGGTCATACCAGAAGAATTAATGACTTTGTAACTTATAAATTTCAGTGAATGTATGTAAATGGTTAATTGTATGTGACAATGACCTTCCCCAACAATTCAGTTATTGCTGCAAGTGGGTGAAATAAACAGAATATCTATCTATCTATCTATCTATCTATATCGCGGGCTCATGTGTCAACTCATCGAAGTGACGTGATTTATTTGGAAGCTGTCAGCTGACCAGCTAATTGTTTTTCTAGATCGCGATCAATGTCCAATATCATTCTTTCTAGCTAGTTTGGGAGCACTTCTGATAATGGACACATATTGGACATCAATGTTGTGATCGGGGGGCGTGATGAACTCGTCAATCTCTCCTATGGGGATCGCGCGGCGGATGATCTTGGCCATCGTGACGTCTCAAGAAATTTATCCCGGGAACTTAAAATGGTTTCATCGCGCGAAATTGTTTCGTGGTTTCAAGAGGTAAAAGTCGAGACGTTGCGATGAAACGACCGAAGGTATGTCTTTACCTATTAATGCTATATAGCAAAATTGCAATTTATTCTAGGAAAGAGCATTTCCGTCGTAAAAAATGAAGAACTTCCCGAGATCGACGAGATGATACAACTGATACCGTCGCGTCTTTAGAGACACATAACTAAAAAGCCCAGCAGAATTTAGTCTCGAGAAAAACAAATGACATTAATATGGTATAGTTCTCTCGGTTAGTGGTAGCAGTGAGTCATCTAATAAGTCAACCTCGTCCCCAAGGCTTTTCCCTTAAAAAATGGGTGGGGCGGGAAAAAGCCCTGGCATCGGCTGGTCACGTGTACAGCCTAAATATTCATAAGAAGCTAATTTACATGAAACCCACTGGTTTTGCGCTGACAAAAGTCGAACGGAGCAACAATGGAAAATAATAACATCGCGAACTATGTCAATATTTTCGCGTGTGTACGATTCAAAAGCTTAAGATCCATTTAATTGCGTATTATTCAAATGCTGCAAGTTTATGAAAGCGCGTACCGGCTGTACGTTGTCACGTACAAAATAAGTCAAATGCTTCAGAGTTGAGACAAGCTGTTGTCGAGTGGTACTTCAGAAACTCATCGTGACTGTGGAATTACTGTACGATCAAGCGGAAAGTGATTTTGTCCAATGTCAAACAAAAATGCGGGCCTTTGCCAGTGAATTAAACAAATTGAACTTAATTGAAATAGAATTGGTCATCAAAATGCTTTATGGAGTCTGGTCTTCTCTACAACCCGACCATGAAACAAACAAATCTCCGCACCGGATGCAAGTCAGCCCTCCAGCCAGGAACGATGACAGGTCGCCGATTTGAAACATTTGAAGACCTCATACCTTTTCTCTTCCGAGGATAAGTACAAAGGATTTTCCTTATACACTATTAAAGGGAAGATTGACCGATCGACTGGAATCAACTACAGCTCTGTGAATTTTAAATGGACCCAAGTCTTTCTTTATTGCCATTCGTCAATGAGGTCGCAGAGGTCAATGAATTTTTTAAAAATGCAGGTCAGACAAGGTAAGTCTAAACCAACGCGTGTCTTTATAATATGGCTGAGTGTTAAGGTAAATAGAACTATGTGAACTGTGTACGGCAGTCCACTTCGCGAGAAATGAAATAAAATATCAAAAGAGTCGCGGAAACGGACTTTTCCAGTACAAACTTTATGCATGAACGATAGCTTGTTTGTCATTTATGTGTACTTATATCGCTCTATAAACGTTGTTATAAATGTTACTCGCTGTCCCCTTTATAGAAATCTGAGGAAAGCAAAAGAAATACCATGGCCGGTATCTGTGACAAAAAGGAAATCTTGTAAAACTTTTCTTTAATCGTCAAGAGATATGAAAGGCCACCCAAGGTCGCTCGCTGTGAAGTTGCGCATAATTTTAGCTTTTCACATAGCGTTAATTTATTACACCCAGGGTTTTAGGGTGTACGAGGAGACACGTGACCAGCCGATGCCAGGGCCTTTTCCCGCCCCACCCATTTTTGAAGGGAAAAGCCCTGGGGACGAGGTTGCTAATAAGTTAGCAAAAATGATCAGTGGTATAAAAGTCGCAAACCACAGAGATGTTACAAAAATTGCGAAAATGGCGTAGACAGGTCACGAAACATAGCGTCATGATGTTCATACTAGACTATCAAATTGTGTAAACAATTCATTAAAACTACACAAATGTAAGAAGCGAGACGTTTTTTTTTTTTTTTATAGAATATGGGCTATAATCTTCAAGGGTTTTGAAAGGATTTCCTGTTTGAGTGAAACGCATCAAAACGTTAATAAAGCGTATTAAATCAAATCGTCGCGCGATAACTAAGGATATTATAATAGCTAAGTATACTGCAACTTTTCACTATAAATTACGATAATTACGATAATTACGAAAAACATTCATTGCTCATGATGGAGATAAGTTCACATTGCCTTTCTCTTTGCTTCTTCGCCCAACAAACAAAGGAAAACATGGTTTTTATCCTGTAAATAGTCAAACAGAATCTATCACCATGGTAAAGTGCCGTGAGCTAAAGTTTCTGATCAACATCAACATTTTTAGGGCTTTATGCAGAGAATCCAGAAGGAGGATCCGTACAAAGGATGGGTATGTAGCTTTGCCTTAATCGCTTTACAGAGTAAATAGAAAACAAAAACTAGAAAAAGCCAAGAAAACGGACACCAGTGAGCGTTTCAAAAGTATAATATTGGAAATGTGTTTCCTCGGGCATCCGCATGTTAAAAATGAGAGGGGAAAAATTGCTAAGGATATAAAAAATTGCAAGATTTTCATACGATGATTAGCATCACTCTTCTCACACTTTTTCAATATAAAAAGAGACTTTTTTCTGTCACATTTTTTCAGTTTTTCTTTCTGTGTAGTTCAATAAAGACACCAAAGTTCAAGAATGACAATATAGTTCAATAACAACTACACGAGTTCAGAAAATGACACGAGCATTAATGTATGTTTATTATTATGTATTGTTTATTATGTCAAGGCAGGGGATCTATTGGGAGTGGGAGTGCAGGGAGTGCATCAGGGAGTGCATCAGTTTAATTTTCAATCATTTATGCTTTTAAACTTGATTAGACTCTACGATATTGTCAGTTACATCAAGTGACACTGTCCAGTTCCAACAATCTTTGGGGCCTGCTCGTACAGTTTTATCACCCAGCTGATGTAGCTTTGTGGTAATTTCTCGGTAGGCGTAACTTAGAAAAGACACAATAGTTCCATGACTATAGGTGGTCCATTATAATAGCTCTAAAAAGCCCCTCTTTAAAATTTGCTGTTGTACTGCCTCTACTAATATATTTCACATAGCCTTTCCGTTGCTATGGTATGATTACAGTTAGGTTGACAAGTAATCTATTGGCTAACAAGTAAGCTATTGGCTTAAGATTAGAAATCCGTCTTTGGATTATCTTGATAGGTTGCTTGTAGTTACAAATTCAAGGGATATATATTTTTTACTGTTGCTTGTGGGAGGGGAGGTGGTGTTTGTGGTTTAACTCACCTATATTAATGTGAAGTTTAGGAAGTAGGTGAAGAAAACCATTATAATATCTGTTTTAAGAGATGTTTAACAAATAATGAGGGATTTGAAGTGATAATATTGCCTTTGTTTATTAATTTTATTTGTGTATTCAATAATCTATTTTTGTCTGACTGATTTGAAATTAGGTGCTTTCTTGATTTGGAATACTCTGTAGATGGTGAGGAAAAACGTGCAGTGTATGGTGGAGGAGGTGCTGCTTACCGGATGTTTGCAAAGATCTAGTATAGTGTGATAGATTCCCCGAAGAGGGTAGTGCAGTGCGGGAAGTGGAGGATGTTAGCGATGGAGTGGATTCCATGGAGCAAGAAGAGACCATACAGGATACGAGAAATTAGAAGAACCAGTTTCTTTTAATTTTTTATATACTGAACAAATGAGTTCTCGTTCTTGCATAAGAGGTCTGACTTAGACTTGTTTACATTTAAAAACTTTGGACATTGACTTTGATAAAAAGAAACGGTTTGTTATCAATAAAATGTTTTTACGCTGGTGTTTTTCTTAACTTCTTCTTTTACTTTTTCGTCTCTTGTAGAATTTGGTTAGCAAAGCAGTCTAGCTGCCCTGCCATTAGTTACAGTTGGGCAGCTACCCGCTTGGCCTCTATTACTGGGTTTTTAATTTCTTTTGCTTTTTGTTTTAACCTTCCTTCTTTTCCTTTGAACTCTTTCTCTTCTCTTTCAATTTCCTTTCTCCTCTCCTCAATTTCAATGGCTGCCAGGCAGCTCCTTTTTTCTATTTCTTTCTCTTGGGATAGCTGTAAAAATGAGTAACCCACCTATAATACTCTGTCTATTATTGTTAACTTATCTTACCCCGGTCTCTACGATAATAAAATATGATGAGCTCATCCTTTAAAACAAAAAGCATCCTATCTCAACAAAATGTTGAAAGCCTTGTCTCATCAGGAGCTCAGAAGGCAATCAAGGAAACAGGTCAGGGTAGGGGAGGTAAGGTAAATGCAAATAAAAATAGCCGCAAAGGAATGGGGTGGGTTTCGGAGAAAAGGCCTATTTCCATACTTTTCGACGCCATTATGCTAACATTTGGCTGAGCCCTACGAGCCTTTTATTACTTTTAAGATGCCTTTTGCTTTCCCAGAAAACCGTGAGATTGGGAGTCTTGCCCTATCAGCACTTGGCGGGTATTAACGGGGGACTTTATGAGTTACAGTATTTTCTCATTTCATTTTTGTTTGTATAAAGCTTGTTTTACTCAATTGATTTCTTACAATTCGAGGTACAATCTGCTTTTTATTTGAATGGTGCTTAGCTCCTCATACAGCCCTGCCAACCCCTGATAAAGGAAAATCTGGAGGCTCATGGAAAAAAAATCGGAAGATTCTACAAAAAGAAGTGAGATTTTATTTTTTCCCGATCAAAATTAAACGAATCCTTTTCCATTAGGGGAATTAACTGTCTATTTTAATATAACTTTGCTTTAGTGTGGTCTCTCTTGTAACAAATTAGATGCCACTTTTTCTTTGATGACTTTAAGAGGCCAGAAAATAGGTCATCACTGGGACGAAACATACAGCAGAGTCATTTCTTTGGGCTGAGACAACTTCATGGCTAAAATAGTCAAAGCTTATCCAGGCACAAGAATTTCCCCACAAAATTTCTGTTTTTATTCAACAAGGTAATCTTTCATTTTAGAATGATATTTCTCAGAAAACCATGAGATTGGGAGTCTTGTCGTGTGGCTGTGAGAAAAAGTTAAAATCGTGAGACTCACGGCAGAGTTGTTAGAGTTGGCAGGTCTGCCTCATATGACATAGCCTGCGAATAGCAGACGCATTTCCGGTCGTCGCTTCGCTCCCTCCGAAAACTAGCGTCTGCGAACCCGAGCGGCAAAACAATTTCCGTGACGTGAAACCTTTTGTTTTGATGTTGGCCAATCAGAGCAAAGGATAGAATACAGCTCGAGTGACTCCTCGCGACCTCGCGCGTCTTGGATTTCGGCGAGAGTTACCAAATACGCTTTGGAACGTGAATTTCGCGACCATAACAAGGTTTCCTGCGACGTTGAATGCTGACTTCTTCATGAAGCAACTGCTTCTTAAGCAATGTATGTGACGTTGGCCTTTGGTTTCGCTTTATGAAATACGGTAGTACGTGACATAAAAAAAACTGGACAAAATAATCGCTACAGCGAAAGGAAAGTAATATCGCGCTAAGACTTATTTATTTCAATTCATGACCTGCGCTGACAAAAGGTGGTGAATCAGTTATACAGACACATCCACGATTGATTCAGAAATCTCTGACAATCGCTCGTTAATAATTCTAGTATCGCAATAACACAATGATTTGAAATATTATAAACTAAACCTGGGCCAGACCCAGCGTGACATAAATAGTTACAGCAGTAATTTGATCATGGTCAAGATGAAATTTCAGCTATACGACGCTTCGACTCATCTCAGAAAAAACTATGGAAGTTAAAACCTTAAAAAGAACATGATTTTAAAGGAATATAAGAACGAATATAAAATGCTTTCGATGCGATCAAAGTTCTATCTGAACCAAGAAGCAACCACGCATGGGAAATCAATTATCACGCGTCCTAGCTTTCAAAGATAAAGGCTATCTAGCCTACTCAAAAAATACAACGTCTAAAACAGCACACTGCCAGGAACCAGAAAGAAACAGAAGCAAGAAACGGCATGATGCGACTACTGTCCTAATCGTTTCGAATATGATCAAAACAACTAGGTGTGATAAATCATTGACTCCGTGGGCAAATAGATAAAAAAATGTCCTCAAATCTTTTCTTCGATGTGAGTCCTCTTGATGCTTATTTCATCAATCAGTCCAACGATCCTGGCAAATTAACTTTCGTAAACGCGTCGATCTGAGAAAAAAGGGTGGCTATACACAAGCTATTTCGACTTGTAAACATATCCACCGCACTCGATCTAGCGAGAAGTTTCGCGAGTTAGTTCCTTGATTTTAGGAGCTAAATCGTGATTGGCTAAAAAGGTTTTACGTCACGGAAATCATTTTGCCGCTCGGGTTCACAGACGCTATTTTTCGGAGGGAGAGAAGCGACGACCAGTAATGCGTCTGCTGTTCGCAGGCTACTTATGACATTCTCTATCGAAACCTGTATATAGTAGAGGAAACTTTGTATTAAGTGGGCACTGGCACAGCATATTAGGATATATTCATGTAATTAGTTGTTAGTATTGACGGCGGAAGAGCCCTAGACAGGGAGCTGTTCAAATAAAGTATGTATGTATGTATGTATGTTTCGAATTTCCACACCAAACCGATTTTTTAAAACATGCGACGTTAATATGCGATCATGCAAATTTCTGCGACAAATATTCCAATTGAAAAAATGACTTAAACTGTTTCCGAGGTACTTAGCAACTGAATATAATACAATAAACTCTCCTTCTCAGAAAGAGCTCTTCAAACTATAATTCCCTCTAACAGAAACTACTTTAAAGTTTAGTTATCCCGAAAAGACAGCTTGAATAGGTGGCACTATTGGTATTATTCGAGATAATAGCAAAGTGATGAATACAATTGCATCAGTTCTCGGACTACCTCAGCGGCTACGCTGGCACACTCGAATGGACTGATCATTTTTCTGCTAGTTTATCGCATTTAACTTCACCTACCCTTATGCCAAGTTTCGATGTTCAACACCTCACCGATTTCGACAAAATGCGATATTACTGTGCGAACATGCAAACTTTTGCGGCGCATTATACCACTCAAGGAAATTGACCAAAACTGTTTACAGCTCTCATACGCGTTATTTTTCAGATTAATATACATTTCACTCACCTTCTCGGAAAGAGATGTTGGAACTGCACTATCCTACTCTGACAAAAACCATTTTGAAGCGTCATTTGGAAATGGCAGGGGCGCCATTTTCGAAAATCCTCGAAGTTGCGCACTTCTCTCTTCGTGACGTCACGATGGCCAAGATCATCCGGACAAACAAACTACCAGGTTCACCACCCCCCTTGGCTGTGATCAATTGACAGCTGTCAAAACAGGGAATTCGCTGACCAGTATCACTTAAGGGCATCGCGGGCTCAAGTGTCGACCCATCGAAGTCAAGTATTTTTTAAAGTTATCCGCTGAAAATGTACTAGTTTTTAAATTATCGCCGGCTCAAGTGTATTTTTTTTTTAATTCATATGAAATATGTTGTGTTTATGTGCCGCACAATTAAGATTTTGATTTCAAACTGACCTCGGACGCGAAATTCAGCCACCTATTACAGGCAGGGAAGACAGCTGTTTTTGACTTTGCTCACTATGGTCACGCGATGTTCACACTCTACTTCCAATTTTTATGCCCTGATTGGTCAAAATTTGACAGGTGAGTTCATGCGGAAAATTTATGCAGCATCTTGAATCTTGTTTACTTTGACAGCTGAAGCTGACAGAGTTTTCTTAACCTGAGATCAGGCTCAATTTCCTTTTCGCATTGTAAATAACACCCTGGCGGGCAAGGCGAAACGAAAACAGAACCTGATTCAAACCTTCTACGAAACGTCTGCCGCCCACTTTTTTGATTGATTGACATTTCTTGAATCAGCCAAACAGAATTACTTCCTTTGCTTGTTTTTTTAGTATGAAAATTACACCTCAGATGCCGCTTTCATCCTGTTATTTGGAAATTGGTCATCCGCGGTTCTATGGCTCAATTTTTTCTTTCAAAATTGCTTCTTTAGGTAGAGATGACCGTTAAAGAGCTTCAAGGTCACCCTAAAAAGCTTAAACGTACTTCCGCCTCAAATTCTGTTGCGGTGGCTCTCATGTCTTTATAACAGCAGTTCGCGAAGCCCCCTCCAGTCTTTGACCCCTACAGAGCTTTGAACAGGGCTCGAGTCGTTGGTTGACTTAGCCTGGGACAATGCAGATCAGGCAAAGGCTAGATTTTCTCCTCGCCAGGTTGTGACATTTTTCATAGACAAGTTTTCTAAGTTATGTGCTTACTTACGTCACCGAGTGTTTCTTCATTCCATACCCGTCTTAGAAAGATATATCGTAAGCCGTCATCTGGCATTTTTCTGTCTCGACTTTTACTTAGATAGCCAACCTCATGAGTATTGATTTTCGAGAGGGGTTTCTCTTTCGTGCTACGGACCCTAAGGATTGCGTGTCTCCAAAGCCCTTCGTGGACTCTACTGTAGCTTACCGTCTTCGCCTTCATCCCAAGACGTTAAATATTGACGGCGGGGAAACCATGCACAATTTTAAGGGAGGTGGTTCTATGAACCTGTCCCTTCTAGGTGCCTCTGATGACCAAGTGGCTGGGGAAGTTTGTTGGAAAAGTTATGGATATGGCGCTTCAAGCTTCTCTCCTTGCCCAAGGCTCTGTTAGAGGGGAGAACGGAATTCCTCGCGCGGGTTCATTAAGGGCCAAGTTCCGTGCTCGCAAAACATCGACAATATTCACACTGAAAAATAGTAGCCATGGTGGTATGTATGTTGGGCATTAATTTGGAAAATTTAGCATCCCTTCAAAACATTGAATGTTGTAACGAGGATTTTTAGCAGCACGTAAGCTGAGTTCGTCTTGAAATTTCAAGGTTTTGCAGTGAATCAATCTTAATGAAAGTTTCAGACATTATTATATAATAGTGAAAATTATATGATGAGGTTTAAAAAGAATTCTGTCTTGCCGTTCTAGAGATACAGCTATTTCGATGAAGGTTGTCGGATAAAGTGCACGCGACAACACCGAAAGGTGTTGTAGGTGGTTTTGTGTTCACTGTTTTTCAAAGAAATTTGAAAGAATGACATGAGAGCCCATGGACGTATGTTTGCGAGTGCTTAAGGAAAGCAACAAAAGTCGGAAAAACTGTTTGAACGCAGAGGTCCACGCAACGTGTAAGTATAACTGACTGGTTCCTCTTGCCGGATCTCTAATTAAAGACATACTATGGTCAGACGTCTCTTAAAGTGTAAAATAAAACAAAACTGAATGCAGGGCTGGCACTACCGCAAAGGGCTGATTTATTGTAGGCCAATATTTCGGCTAACAAAAATGAGCCTTCCTCAGGGCCAGAGCTTTACTGAGAGAAAATATCTTTTAACGGCTCCAAAACCTATACTATAATCCAGCCTTACCTGACATCCATGACATACTCCGCAAGAAACGACCCATTTTGCAATCCACCGAACGCTCAAGAAACATCTTTTAAGAAGTACCTGTCGTCGCTTTCCGTCGTTTACCAAACTTTCGTGACCTCCTCGTTCGTTCGAAACTCGCAAACAACGACAGCACACCCAAGCCCCCTGCCATCACATTCCATCCGTTGCAACTCCAGACATGGCTGCCTCACCTGCCCACACATCAACAATGGAAAGATATCATACACTTTCACCAAGACAGGAGAAACAAGACAAATTAAACATCACATTACTCGTGACTAAACAAACCTAACATATATGATCCAATGTAAAAGATGTAAAAAAACAATATAAAAGTGAAACTAAACCCACACTTCATGAATACTTTAATAAACATAGACAGGCAGCAAACAATCCACTCCACGCAAACGTCACAGCAGCAGTCCCTCTCCACTTTAATCAACATGGCCACTCGATCGCCGACATGGAACTTATTCCGCTGGAATTACAACCCACCCTCAGCATGTCACACCTTAAGGCAAGAGAAGCGCACCTTATAGATAGAGACAAAACCCTGTCACCAGACCGTCCGAACCGAAGGAATGAACATTGAACTGTTTCTATTTCTATTTTTATTGTATAATCATTTACCTGTATATTATTCTATAGGTATTAATAATTGTAGTTTATGATTAACCACTTATGTAAATTTTGAATTCAAATTTTTTTAGCCGAAATATTGGTCTATAATAAATCAGCCCTTTGCCGTAGTGCCAGCCCTGCATACAGTTTTGTTTTAGCAAAAGTAGGTTTGACAGCTACAGTGTCAGGGAACACAGGGGCGGATCCAGGATTTTTTTTAGGAGGGGGTGCGCTCGTCTCTTGCTCTACTTCAACACCAATAAACCCTTTTTTTTCCGCAGAATACCAGTTGTATTAGAAAACCGCAGGTCATCTCAGGGGGGGGGGTGCGCACCCCCTGCACCCTCCCCCTAGATCTGCCCCTGAAACAGTGTATTGTTCATATCCTTTATTACCTTTCGGAATTGTCACGTGCACATTTTTTCTCACAACCTTCTTCGAAATAGCTGTATACAGAAAAGCGTGGAAAGCCAAAATTTAGAGTAAACTTGCACTTACACAGATGGTGAGAAAACAGGTTAGGTTTCAGGATCACAAGAAAGAAACTGACACCAAAATTTCCTAGTTTCTAAGTATGATATTGGGCAGCATTCTGACGCTACTTGAGATTAATTTCAGGTGTTTAGAGCTTTTATATTAACAATTTATCACGTGAAAATATAAAGTTTGAAATATACTTACTTTTTACCAGGCGGCTCTGCCATCAGTAGCAGGTCTCGAATTTTATCGATTTCAAAGTTTTTTTGTTTATTGTTATCACAGTGATACTGATTTTACAAAAAACTGCATTTTGACAAATCTAAATTTATTGTCAATCGCTAGTGAAAATTTTATAGCGATCGGACAAGGATAATATCACTTTTTAAGGTGATTAATAAATATCTGTAAGGCCTCCGAAAAACTCTAATGAAACGCCTTCAACCACTGGTATGTTGTGAGTTGTATCCCATAATTTTGGCATAAGATAGTTCGGTTGACTCCGAGCTGCAAAGGGGTTGTTGTTATTCAGTTGCTCTTGTAATTGTATTGTTGTGGAACTGCATACAGCTACTTTGTACTCGAGCTAGTTTACACTCTGCGAAGAAATTCCTTCTATTGTTCCCAGCAAGATGTCAATCTGGAATCACTGGATTGCAAGTCCTATGCTCCAGCTGGCACCTGACACGTTGCCCCCCTTTATCGTTCGATTTTTTGCCACAATTTTCGAAGCTATGTAAGACTCTTTTTGCAATCTCCCGTGTAAACTAATGGCGATTTAACCATTGACAGCCGTGCCTGGAAAAACCGGCATACAAGACTCGGAGACTCCACTGCTTTAAAACATCGCAACTTTTTACCCGGGCAATCGTGCGAACATTGCCTTTATTTCACTCTTGAGCAGACACCTTGTGACGGTTTTGGACGCAATCTTGACGAGTACGAAACCGTGTGAGAAATTAGTGTTTGTATGAGAATCTAATGTCGAATAATTTCCTTAAAACGGCTATTCTGAAAAAAAAAATGAATTGTAAACTAAATCTTCACTCCTAACGATTCTGCCGAAAAATTTTGAGGCCGTTACATGCAGCTAAATGCGCTAGAACCAATTTTTAAAATTTTCCATACATTTGTCTGTAAAAATTTGTCTTCCTACCGACTAAAATTACGCAGGAAAAATTGCAGACAAATTTATGGAAAATCTAAAGCAAGCGTCTGGAGAAATTCAAGCACAGTTACGGCCCGCCAAAATTTGCTAGTAAAATCCTTTGCTGTGTAGCTTTGGTTTACAAGCCCTGTCTCCACTCTCAAAATCACAGCGTTTGCCGAAAGATGGTATTTTGGCATGGTGGAGAAAATGCCCATTTCCAGCAACATTTATTAATACATAATGTCCTTATAATATATAGATTTAGCCAGGGCTAAAAGCGAAGCTCCCGTTAATAAATTCATAATTTAAACCAAACAATAAACTTGTAATCCACAGATCAGGGCACATTCATTTGACGTTTGAGGCAAAGGCTAAGTGATTTTAGAGAAAAATAATTTGACAGTCCAAGAGTGAAACAGCTTTTACATCAAGTTATTAAATAGACTTATTTGTACACCCAAAAATAGCAATCATGTTCTATCACAGTAGATTAGGCCTAGCAAACAAATAGACCGACCTATTCGTGTATTGTATATGCATTAGCTGTTGCATCATAATGTGGCATTGATCACCACCCCGGGGGGGACACTTGGGTATTTCTTGGGTGGGTATGTGCCGCCCGGGACTCCAAATTGGCACCCCGTTCTAGCAAAAATTTCCCCCAAAATTGATACCCCGTTATAGAAATGGGCCAATTTTTTATACTCCGTTCAACGAGAGTACAACGGTTTGCTTGTTAACGCATTGAACCGTATTTTTAAAAGCAATCTGTCCTTGAATACTTTCAAATGGCTGCTTACAAAAGTGGAGCTTTCGTGCGTTCGAAATATTATACCCCGTTCTAGAAAACGCCTCTGAAATGGATACCCCGTTCTAAATCAGGAGCTTCAAAATCACGACCCCTTTGGGCGGCACATACCCGTATAGGTAATGTATGGGAGTACCCCCCCCCCCCGATCACCACTCTCTCCAACATTGCTCCGTTTGAGAGACTATGGATAATTGGACAACCCCAAAACACACGCGCCACGATAGTCCTTGGTGGCAGCCAATTTACACGTTGCATTCCTCTGTCTAAAAGAGAGGCCAAAATAAAAAATCAGGCCGGATTTTTTGTGTTCGACAAGTTTAGTTTACTAGTAAATCTTGGCGACGAATCTGGTGGCGTGTAAACCAGCCTTTTAAACATACTTTTTCTCATCACGTCTCAGGTAAACAGTACTATTGAGGCCCTTGTTTTTATCATACAGACCTCGGACAGAATTTGTTCTTTTTTGCCCTATTTAAACCTATAATTCTGCAGTTTTTCACAATTTTCCAAGAGAATTTGAACTCATCCAATATCCAAGACGATCAAAGCACGCGCTTCCTTTGCACAACAAATTATGGCATTGAATTATGAAACGTTTTCATGAAGAGAATTCTATAATGCCAGGAATTTCAGTTAGAAAAATCTGGTCCTATGTGAAATGCAGGGTCATATGGGCTTTTAATGAAAACGATAAAAAAAATTCCCAAAATCACTTTTCGGCCAGCCGGACGGGGCTCACTTTTGACAGGCACCAAATTTGCAGTGCGATTAATAGAGTTTCCATTTACGCTTCAACATGATAGATAAATTGTTATGTTTAGGTTTTATTTCCCTTTATTTATTAAACTGCGTATGGTTTTGTCATGTGTAATCTTTACATGTAAAAGCGAGTGATATTTACGCGCGGCGTTTTGAGTATTCCTGCGTGAGATGTTTATGTTCGACTGGATACAACCGGTGCAGCGATAAAAATTGCGAGAGGGACTACTAACAATCAATAAAATAAATATAATTCGGTGAAACATGGACAGAGACAATAATTTTCATTCACGAAGAGAAGTATTGAGAGTAAAGTGTCTTTGAAAATCATGAGTCAGGTACGTAAGCATAATCTTATTTATGTTTTAAGCCGGCTTCCCGGTGTTTGCTCTTTTTCAAGATGAACTCGAGGCAAGAAAATCGCTCAGAGCTTTCTGTTTACAGCCAAAATCATATATAAATAATCTTCGGAACATTTTGTTTGAATTTGCGGTCAATAAATTTCTAAAGGCTTTTTAAACCTGATACTATTGTAGGTTAGATCATTGCTCGTGTATAAACTTAAGCCGCATAAACCATACGCTCGACTTCAGGAAACCGAAAAAAAAAACACATCAAAGACAACAATTTCTCAGGCTTACCAGTCGAGATGCTGCTTCTGAAGGTCATCAAGTGTTCCAGAATTTTCAACCCTCTTACGCTTCAAGCAAGGGCAAGTGAGTAAGCTCATTTTTGAAAACGATGCCATCCGAAATGGGATTTCAATGACTTTGACAAGCGGTGCATTTGTCAACAAAAAGCGCAATAAACAAACCAGCCACGAATTACAGAACAATCTTGATAGCAGCTGTATTTCATTTTGTACACCAAGTAGAAGAAGCCAGTTTAAAACATCACAAGATGACACAAAACTCTCTCAGCTCCAGCTACCAGTAAGCAGGTTTCCAGACGCTGCATTAATTTTCCGCATGAACTCACCTGTCAAATTTTGACCAATCAGAACATAAAAATTGGACGTAGAGCGTGATCAACGCGTGACAGTGAGAAAAGTCAAAAGTGATTGCCTTCCCCGCATGTAAATGTAAAAGCCGGTTGAATTTTCGCGTCCGAGGTCAGTTCGAAATCAACATTTTAAAAGTTCAGCTCATGAACTCGACTTATTTCATATGCTTTTTTAAAAAATTGAACTTGAGCCTGCGATAATTGAAAAGTAGCAACCTGTCAGCGGATACGTTAAAAAAACCACTCGAACTCAGTGGGTCGATACCTAAGCCCGCGATAGGGTCAGGCGATACTGGTCAGCAGAAACACTATTTTGACAGCTGTCAATTAATCAAAACATGGATGTACAATATCAGGTTGAAGGCTCACAAACTAGCTAGAAAGTGTGAGATTAAACATTGGTATACCTGTGGTGCGGACGGACGGAATGTCGGGTGGTCGGTGTACGGTCACGCGATTGCCGAAATTTCTAAGATGGATCGATTTTCTAAGCTATGGGACTTCGAATTGAGCCCGTCATCAAATAAAATATCAGCGCAAAACTTTAAACACTACGTTACCTCAATAGATAGACAAATGAGCCCGCGATACACTCAGGTGATGATAGTCAGCGTATACTCTAGTTTGACAGCTGTCAATTAAGAATGGCGAATATTCGAATTAACAGACTACGAGTGTGAGTTTCTTGAATTGGTAAGTGTGACATATTATATCAGCTTATATGTATGGGCAAAACGACTGGTCTTTCACCTGAGCCCGCGAGATAGTCATGTGATAATTGTCAGCGGATGCCTAATTTTGACAGCTGTCAATCTAATCGCACTCATACGGATAGCTTACATAACTAAGAGGCTAGTCAAGTTGTGCAAGATCTATTGTGACATTTGACATCGGCTTACATGAAGCGTGTGTACGGGTGGGCGGGCGGGGGGGCGTACGCTACGTCATAACCAAATTTTCTCAGATGGATAGTTTACCAAATTTTCTTACCCATGGTGCTCCGCTCTGCGCGCGCTTCGCGCGCGCGAGGAGCTCCGCTAAAAACGTAATCTTTTTTACTATGAAAATTCGTTGCTTCGCTGCTTGGCTGCGTTTCAAAACAGGCCAAGCGCTCCGATGGGCTGGGAGGAAAATTTCGAATTCCTCGAAGGACAAGTTTGTAAAGAAAAGCTTTCTTTCGTACACTAAAAGAAAACTCAGGATTCTTTTGAACTTCCCTTCCCATGTGTGTCTTTTACCGGCGTATTTTTAACCACGAAATGCGAAACACTGGTCTTGTAAAACACCGTACGAGATCTCTCACGTTTGTATCACTTTTCAAGAATTTTTTCTCGGCTTCATATTTTTGCTTGGACCACGTGACTTCATCCAGATCTAGTCTGGGTCACGTTGCTGCTAGGTGAAGGTGTCACAGTATTGCTCGACGTGGATGTTGCTGGGACTTTCCTGACTAATGGCTGATTGCTAGCCAGGTCGTGATCATTGTTAGCAGGTTTGTTCTCAGGCAGACCTGGGGTCTGAGCTGGGTCAGGTTCTTGAACAGGCAGACTGTCTGTCTGGGACTGGACAGCATCACGTAGGTGGACACGGTTTCTGCGATAGGTGCGTCCATTCACTTCCACAAGGTAACTGCGCGGGGCTATATTCTCTAGAATAATTCTTGGCTTCCAATCGCTGCGGGGTTGTTGAGAATGTGCGTTGACTCGGACTGACTGTCCAATTACTGGACTAGGTAGCTGTTTGGCACTTTGGTCACGGTAGTGCTTGGCGAGTTGTCTCTTGCACATCACTTGAGCTGGACTTCAGGTTTGTACAGCGATTCCTTGATCTTGTTCTGCGTGGCAAGGCGTTGGACTGGGGAACTGCCTTGAGAGGGAGTGGGTGAGTTTCTCCATTCTAGGATAGCTTTCCATACATCTGTTCCTTGTTTGTTAGCTTTGCTGATAATAGACTTCATTATCTTGACTGCTGATTCAACCTTGCCATTCGCCTTTGGGTGATGGGGACTGGAGGTGACATGTCGTGAGTAAAGTCAGTAAATTCCACAGAGGCGTAATTGGGACCCTTGTCAGAGATTAACGTGATAGGAATTACATGGACGGCAAAGATTTGCTTGAGCTGTTCAATCAAAACAGCTGAGGACAGAGAGTTCAATTGTTTTATCTCAATTTAATCTGAGTACAGGTCGACTACAATCAGATAATGGCTGCCATCCCATCAAAGCAATCACTAGCAATAATTTGCCAAGGCAAGTCTGGAATCGGGTAGGTCATTAAACCCTCTTTTGTGAGAGCAGGTCTGGTCTGCTGGCAGATGTCACATCTTTGAACTGCTTCAGTCAAATCAGTGGTCATTCGTGGCCAAAACATGATGTCTCTAGCAGAGCTGGTTGTTTACTGGATTCCATAAATGTGAGCGATGGGCCCTGGCTTTCATCTCTCTTCTCATCGAGGCTGGAATGATGATTCTTGTTCCACGATACACTATTCCGTTCTGAGTGGTTAGTTCGTCTCCGTAAGGCCAGTGTTCACGTGCACAGAGGGGAATCTTTAACTTGTTATCAGGCCATCCACTCATGATCAGCGACACCACGGGTTTAAACTGAGGTGTCCTTGCTGGTTTCTAGACGGATCTGCTCCAGGCGCATGTCTGTGACGAAGACTGCTTCTTCCAGGTTAGTCTCTTTGACTTCTTTGCGAAAACTCTCTTCTTGGCTGACTTGAAAAGTCAGGTACTCAGGTGGGTCTGGTTTGGCATGACGCAAGGAGAGAGCAGTTCGGGAGAGAGTGTCACTTATGAACATTTGAGGGCCAGGCTTGTACGATACCTTCAGAGGGTACTTCCGTAGCCGGAGTCTGATCCTTTGAAGGCGTTTGGGGCTTGTGAGGATTGGTTTTGAAAAGATTGTCATTAGAGGCTTGTGATCGGACAATACTTGGACAGTGTCTTTGTCCAGAATGTAATGTTCAAATCGTTCAACAGCAAAGACAATCGCTAAACATTCTTTTTAGATCTGCGCATAGTTTCTTTCTATCTGAGTTAGTGCACGAGAAGCATAAACAACTGGTTGTCCATCCTGGGTGAGGGCAGCGCCAAGGCCGACGTCAGAGCTGTCGCACTAGATGGTGACTTCTTTGCTGACGTCAAAATAACGCAAAACAGGTGCTTGAGTGATTAGTTCCTGAATGCTGACAAAGGCATCTTCATGTTGAGGTAACCAATCAAAGACAGAATTGCTATCTGTTAGGCGACGGAGGGGTTCGCATACAGTGCTGAGCTGTGGTAGGAACTTGGAAAGGTAGGTAACTACTCCTATCAGCCGTTGACCTCCATGTACGTCTGTTGGACGGGGCATGTTTTGTATGGCTTGGATCTTCTCTGGGTCAGCTTGAAGACCTTCTGATTCTAGTATGTGGCCCATGTATGCTACTTTGCTGAACTGGAAGCGTAATTTCTTTTTGTTCAGATTTAGGCCTCGCTCTCTGCATCTGTCTAGGAGAGCTTTGAATGCATCATCATGGGATGCAGTGGCTTCTTCTGTGGTCTCATCAGATCCGAAGATAACTATGTCATCATGGATCACTGTGATGTTTTCCAGACCTTCCAGGCGTTCGTCAATCCGCCTTTGAAATTCTTCGGGCGCAGATTTGATTTCGAAGGGCATGCGTAGCCACCTATAACGACTAAAGGGGGTCCAAAAGGTCGTTAAGTAGCTGGACGGTTCGTCCAGGACAACTTGCAGGAATCCGTATTTGGCATCTACAACAGAGAAGACTTAAGCTTTTGTTAGCTTTGGTGCGATATCCTCCACAGTGGGCGTTGGATAATGGTTTCTGACGATGCCTTTATTCATATTTAGAGGGTCTAGACACAGTTTGAGTTTGTTCGACTTTCTCACTGCAACCATATTACTGATCCAGGAGGTTGGTTTTGCAGCTTTCGCAGTAACACCCATGGTCTCGAGCTCTTCGATCTTGCTTTTAACCTCATCTTTAACTGGAATAGGCACACGTCTTGGATTTTCTTGAACGGGTATGGCGTTAGGGTGCATGTCTATATGATAAGTACCAGGTAGCTTGCCAAGACCGGTAAAGACAACACGATAGTTGGGTCGAAGGATTTTCTCTTGAGTTAGTGACTCATCGCTAGTAAGGTCAACATGAAGGATACATTCTTCGTTGAAGTGAATAAGCTTTGGGGCTTCAGAGGCTCTTCCTGAAAGTAGAGAAGTGGATGCATATTCAACAATTTCGAAGTGGAGTTTCTTTCTCACGCCATTAGCTGTACAGTGGAGTTTCGTGCTGCCTATGGGTGGTATCAGGGACTGATCGTACAACTTGAGCTTGACATGGGACTTTTCCGGCAATTCGTGAGTGATTTTTCTTGTAATCCTTTAAAGTGATGGTGCTACACGAGGCTCCTGTGTCAACCTGAAATTTGATTAGAATGTTATCTTCGGTTTTGTTCGCTGTCACGAGAATTTCTGTTATGTACTTCTTCTTTTGTCTAGGAGATTGCAGGGAGAAGATGCTTTCGTCGCTGTCAGGTTCATCCGATGCACCGTTTTCATTCAACTGATTTACTCGCTGGCGCTCATCTTTAGATTTCTTCTTTGGTTTCTCATTACTGTGTTAGGGGGTGGAGCGACAGACGTTTGCAAGATGATTTTTTTTGTTACATTTAGTGCATATTTTGCCAAAGGCTGGGCACTTTCCAGCCGCGTGGGAGTCTACGCAATATTTGCAGTTTTTGATCTTGTGAGGATTCTTGCGTGAATCCGCGTGGCGA
The DNA here is from genome assembly GCA_964035705.1 of Porites rus. Lineage (NCBI taxonomy): Eukaryota > Metazoa > Cnidaria > Anthozoa > Scleractinia > Poritidae > Porites > Porites rus. The sequence continues at coordinate 14,283,292 of OZ037992.1, read as the reverse complement.
GCGCGAGTTTCGTTCCCGTGGACGAGATGAACAGTGTGAGTTTGTTCCATTTTGAGTCGTTGATTTGCTGCCATTTCATTTGTACGACAATATCGATGGTTTTTTGAAGAGTAAGCGTAGTTTCCCGTAGGACACGTTCGCGGTGTTCGCGATCCCGCAAACCAGTGACGATACGGTCACGAAGCATTTCATCTTCAAATGTACCGAACTGGCACGTAGCGGCAAATTTGCGAAGTTCAGTCAAGAACTGATCAAAGGTTTTACCATGTTTCTGAGAACTACAGTTAAATACATACCGTTCATAAATCGTATTTCGTTTAGGCACAAAATATTCGTCAAGCTTTGTAAGGATAACATCAGCATCTTGTCTTTCTTCTACGGTCATAGGGAGTTTTTTGCAGACATGAAGGAATTCTTTACCCATGATCGATAATAACGTGGCTGCGACTATTTGCTTCTCTTTCTGATCCAGTTTGGTAGCAGTAGCAATATTTTTCCAGCTGTCTTTGAAGAATTCCCAATTCGAGGCTTGATCTCCTGTCATATCCATTTTTGACGGCGAGGGATCATGAATTGAGACATGGTTTTAGTTTACCCATACGGCGGTAAACAGTTCTGACTTCAAAGCTGTGTGAGCGTGAATTCGCCGGTGATGAAGAAAACATCCATGTTATGGATTAGCGTCTCAACAAGGCGAGCACATGGTGAACAAGCATGTCTAATGAGTCCCGGATATGTGACGTAATACACTACATAACACAGTCTACCAGGAGGTGTTGCTGATTGGAAGGCAGCTTATACCTTGGCATCCAGGTGTACTAAAAGACACTCACTAATTTTCAATACCGATTTCGGCACAGAATACATCCTACAAACTCGTTAGTTTCTGACAAAGATCGGTATCAAACAACAACTCAAACAGCTCCTTCTGCTGTAACACTCAGGAAAATCTCGTTCATCTTTTCTGGCTCTGTCCAAACGTTAAACCTTTTTGGAGAAAAGCTTGTTGATTTAGATTTTATACATAGAGACTACTCGAAGGATATCGCAGTTTTTGAGGCCTAAAGTCCGATACCTCTAAATCTGCTCTTCAGGGTTAAACCTCTAATTTCTGCTAGCCACACACTATATCTGGGGTCGTAGAACCAGCAACAAGGCCCCTCAGCTAAAAATTATTTTGAAGACCCTTCAGTCCCAATATAACATTGATTCCTACAAACAAGTATCTTTATCAAAGAAATGGGATCCTTCGGTCCTACTCTTCAATGCAGGCGGTGCGTGAACTGGGATCGCAAAGCATCATGGGCGATATTCAAAATCTGATCATTTGTGTCAAGATGGCGAGGAAGCGACTGCGGAGACGGATATTCGTTAAGTACGCTGTAGAAATCAGCGATTTACCTTTATTTTCTTCCAGAGACGTCTGTAAAAACAAAGGCTATCGAATTATCGGGGGAAAACAGTGTCTTTCCGTTAATAAGTGTCATTTGTTCGAAATCACTCGCATGCCGTCGGTAAATCGAAGAATTGCTGCTTTGTTCTATACTTCAGTCATGAAAGTACTAAAGGTAAGACCTGGGGTTCGCCGGAAAAATGATTTCATCGTCAGATTAGTGCAACTAGAACTACGAGGTACTACAACGATTTCTTCATTATTAGCAAGACGAATTTAAGCTTAAGTTGGCTTGAAAATCTTGTAAGATTGTGTGATAGTATGCTTCCTTCTGACAAGATAGCCCTAAAACATTTGCCAGGTACTATAACAGAACTTTAGCGGGTCAGCTTTACAGGGATTTAGCTCTCTGTTGGCACCTTGTTTGCATTTGTTATTTTGTTTTTTACCATCTGTATTTATCACACATGAAGTAAATGAAAAGTAAATAAAGAAATCAATACATGTACAGTGGGTTGTGTCCTATTTATAAACAATTTTGAGCCCTAATTTCTTCAGGGATCTTTAGTCTTAAATAAAAAGCTAATGAAGAAATACTGCGAACTAGTATCCTTGCTTTCTATATAATTGGTATGAGTCACAGAATATAAGGTTAATGAAATCGAAAATGGCATTCAGTATTTGTGATTACTAATCCTCTTACAGTCAAGCAGATTAAGTTACAAGAATTGAGCCTACGAGACATTCATAGTTTTTGCCTTTATTTTTTTATATGAATGATTGTATCAGTATGTACAAACACATGTCATCGCATATGTTTTGTATGGCAATAATATTTTTTTAATTCAAAATGTGAAAATCTTATCTGTCAGTGTTTACAAATCTAATGTAATCAGGGGCAACATGTAGAGAGGCCCCCTTTCCTTTCTTGTGATCCCCCTCCCTCCAACTACTTTTTTTAAATTCAAATGTTGTGTAATAGGTGTTATTTAGGAGCAAACTTTTGGGTAAATGTATTCACCTTTTATTATATTGGCATGGTGATTAGTATTTCAGTGCTGTCATTTTATAGTGACAGATATTATTTTTCCCTCTATGTTGTTGATGTACTTCAGTCTTTTGGGTTAGTAATTGTTACTGCAGTGGATCCCAGTAGTACCCCCTTTTTTCCACTTAAGATATCTTGTAGTTAATTTTTTATCTCAGGTAAATTTTATTTTTCTTTTGTTTCAACTGCATTTGCACACATTAAAATACCCAAAACAAAAGAAAAATAAAAATTACCCGAGATAAAAAATTAACTACATCAGATATTCCCTTTCCTATCAACTATTTTTCCCTTAGCCTTGGTTCCCCACTTATAATAATTATTATTTTAGTACATCTATGAGATAAACTGTATTAACACAAGACACCAAAATATGCAAATTCCTGATATAACTGTGTTCTTGGGGTAAATTAAGGTTGACTGACCTCAGTGTATAAGCAGTTTGTTGCCTAGCTGTTCAAATTTCCTCTAAACTACAATAACCCAAACATCCACCCACACAGACACTAGTCTTAAACAGGGATATTTATTAATTTGACACTCAAGTGTGATAAGAACAATGGGAATATTCCATTGACTAGAATAAAAGTGCCAGCTTGGTGGCTTCTACATGACACTACTCATGCATTTCTCTCACCACTTTCTTTCATAAAGGGTAGCTGTTTTCAAAATGTACGGGGTTTATCTCTATTTAAAGTTCATTTCTCATCTTTGAGAAAAAAATATTCAGGTGCTTTCATTATACTCTCAGAGGTTTCACATGCATCACATTATCATTTTACTTGGTGTAATTTGTTTGTTTCCAATCAGACTTCAGTAGACCATTTCTCACTCATATATTTTTTCATAAATCTGACATTTGTTATGTGCAATCGTCCACAGGCCTCACGCTCCTGTATATAACCAATGAACTATTTTGTAATTAACTTGTGATTACAAGAGTGTCACTTCCAGTGACATGTCACGTCTGTGCGAGGCCACATTTTTGTTATGAAAACATGTCGGTTTAAATTCGAAAAAACTATTTCAAAAAGTGGGGAGCGTTGGGCAGCAATTATACCTTGGCGTACAACTATCTTTGTAAAAATACTTAAGACTAGTTTCTGTCGTCAGTGAGCACTATGATAGAAATTATAGCTCTCCAAACAACGGGTTCAAATTTCATGCTCGTAGAGGATGAATCTTCGTGCTCCGTGTTTTAGATTGTAATGAGGAATATTGATTTTTTTTCTTCACAGAAAAAGTCTAAATAAGTATAAGTTTATGTAACTGTGGATAACTTTCTCAGAAAAGAACTATGTCTATCGAAATATAAAGCATATAACCTGGGAAATTTCTCGACCTTCGCCGCCATCTTGAAAATCCTACATCCACAATGCATCGCAATCCCAGTGCGCAGACCGCCTGTCTTCAATTTTAATTGTTAGTTTAATTTGCAAATTTATATTTGTTCCCAAGTTACCAGCTCTAGAGACGGCTTTGTTGTAGTTGTGTACGGCTTGTTACTAAAGGCTAATTGTGTTCAACTAACAGCTTTGACTTTTAAGAATATTTTGTTTTAGTAAAACTGTTATTATTTATTTATTTACGATTATTTTTCTTTTCCTTTACTTATTCACTTTTTTCTTATTTACTTGGTAATGTAATTAGTGTAATTTGTCTACTACTGTTGTTATTTGTATTTTAATGTTTGTGAAATTATTAATAAAGTTAATTTAAAAAAGTCTCAACGGTCGCCTGTAACGTGACACCGAGAAAGAGAAAGTAAATGTACATTCCGCATGGTGACCTTGGGATGCCTGTGATCAAATAGAAGCAAAAAAGTCAGGGCTTTTTTCCCTTTTGAATTTGGACAAGAACAAAACTGACCGTTTTAGCGTCATAGAAAAATGGCACAAACCCTTTGCCCTCAGGTTTTTTTTTTACTGAAATCATCGTTTAGTTAGAAGTGACTTTTTTGTTCTTATTTGTTTCCCTGGCCGAGCTACAGGCTTTTGTTCTATTGTATCCCGGCCTTAACTCGATTTTCAACATCACGACTGCACTGCAAGTGCTTGTTGTGATTTTCAGTGGTCGCAAATTCCAAAATATACCGCCTTGGTAGGTCAAGAAATTCATCAGTAGTCGAGTGCGAAAGTTACTTCGTTTAGGAGCGGCCATTTTTCCAGTTCCACGAGCAACAAGCCAAATTCGCAAACGAAGAAGATCACCTTACTCGCTTCTTTGAGAAAGTGGACTCTTATCTACCTTAACGCTTAATGATGCTCATCAGGCAGCTACTAAAGATGAAAAATTGCTGTAAACTTACCAAAACTGGCATACAAACCATTCTTGAGCGGTTTTTATAGCTCAACGAAGCAAAATGACTACGTCAGAATGCCGTTTCCAGAAAACTCGAGCCTTCAGTAGCTTGTAAGCTAAATATCCTGACACGTTAATAATGTTTATTATTATTATTATTATTATTGTTATTATTAGAACAACACTGCTTTCAATGGTGACCTCAAATGCAGAGTCACGAAATCCTGTGGATTTTTTATGTAGAGAAAATCACTCAAAACCCTAAACAGTCTCTGGCGTCAATGGGTTAAAGACGATTTTTCTCCAGGAAACGATTTTGCCCAAATGATTCATACCCCAAAATTTTCCACGTGTCTCAAATAATGAAAGATATCATGAAAGTCAACCACTAAAGACCATACCTTTATTCACAATCAAATTCTCTATTCATATGTTATTAAACGAACTCCTCCTATAAAAGCTGTTATTCTATCCCAGTCGGAGGACGTGGAAAAGTTGAATTGTGCCGTCACAATTACAGGGGCATAATGGCCTGCCAGCTCGTGCTTGAACCAGTATTCTGAGCCGAGCGTTTAGCATATGACACGTACTTGTCGTGCGAAGTTCAACTGGTCGACGTTTTAGCAACGGTTAAGAGATACAGCATGCCAGAAAAGCTTACTTGCTCAGGACCTGAGCCTAAATCCCTCCTGTGTGGATGTCCAGTAAGCGTAGGTTTGGCTACAACCTTTCAAGACGATAAGTTCCGTGATTCCGATAAGTAACAAAAACTGTTAGTTTTAAAAGAAGGAGTGAATACGAGTAAAGCTTGAAGCTGAATAAGTGAAAAGGAATGATGCTTGAAATGATCCTGTCGCAGTTGTTTATTTTCTTTTAAAATATAATACACTTTCACGTTAGGCAAACCGTTTTCCTCTAGTTATTGAAAAACTAACCTGGTTGATTTTCCTTTATAAAAATAATATAGTCCCATACACAAAAAGCAGCTACCACTTAAACTATCAGTCAGACATACAATGTTTTTTTTTCTTTTAGTGCAACAGCTCATTAATGAAGTGTGTTGGATTATTTATCGTCAGCACTTCTAAAACTCCTGATCACCAGACTCCTCTGAGTCACCAGACTCCCCTGAATCTCCCGACTCTCCCGATTCTCCTGACTCCTCCGATTCTCCCGACTCTCCCGATTCGCCTGACTCCTCTGATTCTCCGGACTCTCCTGCTTCCTCCGATTCTCCCGACTCTCCCGATTCTCCTGACTCCTCCGATTCTCCCGACTCTCCCGATTCTCCTGACTCCTCCGACTCTCCCGATTCTCCTGACTCCTCCGACTCTCCGGATTCTCCAGACTCCTCCGATACTCCCGACTCTCCTGATTCTCCGGACTCCCCTGATACTCCAGACTCCTCTGATTGTCCCGACTCTCCTGATTCTTCACGGTACCCCAATCCAACACGCTTCTTTAGATCACTAAGTTCTGCGAACTTCACGTTGACATCTTTCGCCTTCTCATAACCAAAACTGCTTCGCTTTCTCACTTTCATTCCGTCCCCAGATTCTTGGTAGTCTCTTGAGTCTCCTGATTCTGCAGTATGACCTGAGTCGCCAGATTCCCTCGATTCACCAAGATTGTCTGAATCTATGGACTCTTTTATATCTTCTGAAACCACGTTCTCGTCTCGGACAATTAAATTACCTGGGGTAATAGAAAGAAATTGTACTACGTTACCCAGTGATAATGTTATATTTGCTGTGCCTTTTAACCTTAAACTTGACGATTGTGGTTACACGAATGAGGAGTAGAATATTTTCCTTGTTTGTAACAGCGATTTCCGCTTTATCTGAGACGGCATATTTCTGAACAAGGCCTTTTACGAAAAGAATTTTTTTTTTCAGGGATGCTGTTAGGGTAACATAGTTACTCCTAGTTCGCTGAGCACCAAAATTTTCAACAGATTCATCAGCGAACGTTTATTTTTCCTCAGCCGGGATGTCACTTCCCTTGAAAAATTAGTAATTATAAAGAGAGTGACTTTTTTCGAAAACGTAAGGCATGTGAGGTTATGGCATACATTTCATGTTTGCAAATAGCCATCCCTTCTTCGATCCTTCTGCAAACGACTGGCTTAAGTTTTGGTTGAGAAAATCTCTTTGGTATTTCGAACTTGTCATTGTCTAAGGCTTTCCGTCGCGTGAAAGCGAACAGAGAAAAATGGAACGACCTCCTTTCACCGATAAAGCTAAAAAAAACCGACTAAACTGTTCCATTTGTTTTCTTGACAAATTTCCAGACAGTTTGGCATGATGGAAAATATTCGTTGCGTCGATCAAACGTAGAAAATCGACAACGGTCAACTTTTTTACGGTGCACACGTACGACCTCCACGCTAGCAGACTAAGGTAGGAGTTAGGAGTTCATGACCTTCTTTTTTGTAATTTTAAAGCTTCCCGCTCAATTTGCTCATTTCATAGTTTGACATTTCTTCCACAAAACAGAATTTGCTCTAAAACCTACTGATGTTGTCTATTACTCATAGTGCTATGTGCAGTATAAATGCAATGTTGAGTGCAACTGTATATAGAAATCACATTATTAGACGTGTGGATACACATAATATATAGATTTAGCCAGGGCTAAGAGTGAAGCTCCCATTATTTAAATCAAACAATAAACTTGTAATCCACAAATTAGTTAACTTTAGCGCACATTCATGTGACTTTTGGGGGAAGGTCTCAGTGATTTTAGAGAAAAATAATTTGCAAACAGTCCAAGGGTGAAACAAATCTTACATCGAGTTAATAGACTTATATGTACACTCAAAAAATAGCAGTCATCTTCGATCACAATCAAGAGCATAACGGCTCTTGATCACAGTAGATTAGGCCTGGAAAACAAATTCTTCGCAAACGAAATAATCCAGTCGCCACCTACACCACCTTTATTTTATAAGGTTATTTGGACAGCACCGAAATTCAATCTTATGCTGTATAGGCCTGTTAGAAGACACGATAGTCCTCGGTGGCAGCCAATAGTACACGTTGTAATTCATAGGTTGCATTCCTGTATCTAAAAGAGAGCCACAGGCCAAAATACGAAATTAGGCCGATTTTTTCGCATTCGACAAGTCTAATTACAAAATCTTTCCAACTGGTGGCGTATAAAGCAGCCTTTTATACTTTTCAGTTATACATCACATCTGAGGTAAACAGTACTACGGGGCGCTTTTTTTATCATACACTGCAGACCTTGGACAGAATGCCGTTTTTCACAATTTTGCCGCGCTTCCTTTGCACAAAAATTGACCACATTATAACACATTTTCATGAAGACGGAATTTCATAATGTCGGGACTGTTCTGTTACAACCATTTGCTCCTACGTGGTATGCAAGGTAATGATGGGCGTTTAGCGAAAATGTTTAAAAAAATTCCAAAATCACCTTTCCGGATAGCCGGTTCTCACTTTTGACATCGCCAAATTTGAAGTGCGAGCTATTGAGTGTTTGAATGAACATTAATAGAGTTTTCCTTCAGCATAAAAAGAATTTATTATGTTTATTTTTGATTATTGTTTTCTACCTATGTGTAATCTTTAAAAGCGCTTGATTCGCGCGGCATTTTGATTCCTTCAAGTGAGGTTCATGTACGACTGAAAAAAACCCGCAGACCGATTAAAATTGCAAGAGAGACAACTAAAAATCAATAAAAGAAATATAATTGGGTGAAACATTTACAGAGACAACAATTTTCATTAACGAAAAAAAGTATTAAAGTGTCTCTAAAAATCCTGAGTATTAAAGCGTAAAGCTTAAGATTATGTTTTAAGCCGGCTTTCCGATGTTTGCTTTCTTTCAAGATGAAGTCGAGGCAAGAAATTGCTCAAAGTTTTCTTTTTACAGCCAAAACTATAAATAAATATTCTTCGGAACGTTTTCTTTCTATTTGCGGTGAGAAAATGTCGAAAGGCTTTTTTAAAGTTCAGTAAGCTTAAGGTATATCAAACCTGATACTAGGTCAGATCATTGTCTCAAATCTTACAAACGTGCATAAATAAGCCACATAAATTAAACTACGTTCGACTTCATGAAATAAGAATTAAAGAACAAACATCAAATACAATAATTACTCAGGCTCACCATTCGAGATGCAGCTCCTGAAAGCTATCAAGTTGGTCAGGGGTTATCGAACAAGGTAAACGTGTGGTTTTTGATGCTCCTCTAATTCTCAACTTTTTGGCGATTACGTAGAGAAGCTTAGGACATTCTAGTCTCTTTTCTTTTACCCAAACGATTTACTTATCTTCTTCATGGTCCGTGTGGTTTTCGTCCATTTGATTTTTATTCGAAATCGAAAAATTGAAATTCAAAAATTCACAATCGTGAGTTTCAATGTTTGATTCCTCAAGAATTGAAAATCACAAATTTACAATTTCAGTTGTCAATTTTTGTTTCTAAGAAACATAGAATTGAAAAACAATTTTCAATGTTTTAAGAAATCAAAAATTGAAAATGGTCAGTTGGTGGTTTTTATTTCTTGTTTTTAGGGAAAAGGACAACTAAACTATAATCTTTAATTCTGAGATTTTTGCCTGGTACCGAAGTTAAAATTGTATTTTCAATTTCCTATTCCATAGATTCCAGCTTATTAAAAAAATTCAAACTTGACAAAGCTATCCATGTGTAACGAAACTGCGGGAAACAGTATCAATGATGATGAAATCCGAAATGAAAATCGTTTTTTAATTTTCGTATTAGAGAAAAACAAAAATTGAAAACCGACCAAATATAACTGTAACGGGTGGGGAGAGTAAAACCGGAAGTGGCGCGACTGCAAAAAAGATGGCGGTCGTCTTGTAGTGAAGGAGTGTTCCAGGTCTTCGTCGAGCCGTCTCTGGGGGAAATGTTACGCCAACAGCAATCCAAAGCTTGCCTGTATCATGGCCGAGACGTTTTAAAAGAAATGATCTGAATGTTTTTTTCACTGATAAGTATGCTTTTGTTGTAACCTTGCAGCATTACGTACGCAACGCAGCCGGGTAGAGCGTTTCAGATCGGCTGCGAACTGTGGACTACGGCCGGACTGCGGACTACGAACCAAGGACTGCGGGTTAGGTATATATAAAATACGGACCAGGTATAAAATGCGAACTACGTGCTATGTTTTTAGTCATATTGTCACTCGACCCTAACCATGTATAACTCCTTTAACGTTGTTGTTAAAGTGAAGGAATTATGGCTCTAACAAGAAAATCTTTTAAGGACTTCTCCTTCCGATAAGAACCAATGGGGGCGTGGGGATATATTTGCGCGAGTGTGTTTTTGCCCGTAATAAAGTGCTAGTGTTTCATTAGAATCTTTTTGAGATTCGGAGTTGCAGGTTAGAAAGTCGTTACAAACAGCAAAATCTTTTGTTTTGCGTTTTTTTGTTAAAGCCGCATTGCGCGATTTGAAGGGGAGTTTGGCTAGGATTGTTTCCACAAGGTTGTGAGGGTAGCCTCGTTCTGCAAGGCGAGTTAAAAACTCTTTCCTCCTTAACTACAGTTATCGGGAATTATTCCTTAACCGAGTTCGTTCTGAGTAAGTGCAAGACTATTCCATATACGAAGCCCTTTTTAACGATGAGAGGGTAAAATGAGGAGAAATTCGCATATTAAAACGTTTCTGTCGGCTTAAATAATCTGTTTGAATCGAATGAATCTTGGTCCTTTAAAAACTTCAGTGGTCAAGGAAAACAATCTGTTTTGAAGACAGTTCGTCAGTGTATATTTATTATTAGGTGGAAAGAGTTCGCGAAATCAATAAAGTAGTTGATTTCGGTCTCAGGAAGAGTCCACACTGAGAATGTGTCATCAATAAATTTCTTCCAGCAGGAGAAATAGCTGTAAGGGCTCGCATGTAGTAGTTGTTTCTCAACGTGAGCCATAAAGGTGACCGAGAAAGCAACCGCCATTTTGGTGGCCATTGTAATGCCGTGAGTCTGTACGTAGTATTTGTCAGTGAATTTGAATTATTTTTCTGTTAAGATCACCCGCATTAAGTCTCTAAAATACGAAGTAAGGATGGGTAACTTTGACTGATAATGTTCGTCGTAATGGTGACAGACGATATGTCGATTCCCTCTTCCTGGGAAATGCTAGTGCATAGAGAACACACGTTTAACGTAGCTTAAATTGCTTCACCTGGAAGAGGCGTGTTTTCAACGATATCACTTTTGTGTGCCGTGTCCTCGATGTAAGACTCTTGTTTTTGCGCGATCGGCCTGGTAAAAGCGAGTCCACAAAACTAGAAATGCGTTCTTTGCGGTCATGTTGAAACGCAGACCATGCAGACTGCAGACTGTGCAGACTGAGTGTTATTTTTTTTTACTTCTACCTTAATTTTCTAGTAAAATTTTTACTATAGTTTCCCGAAGGAGCGAGCACGATGGAGGAAGGTATGCTGTTTCTTTCTATAACTGTATTATATTGCCACGAATATTTAAATTTTTTTAGAAGAAGAAGCTTTTGTCAGGTTAAGTGACTTAGAATAACACCCTTTTCGACTTCGTACAACGGCTACGAGAGAGACGTTTCCTCAATTTCCTTGATTGTTGATGATCGTCTTTAGTTTCAGTCTGTAATTCAAACCGGTGACTTGCCGTCATTTCTTTAAATCTTACAGATACCGATGTCATCGTTATTAGCTCGGAAGATTCGGTAAGACTTTTGTTTATGTATTTTTTTTATTCGATTCTCAGGAGTGTCCTTCTGGGCCGGTCTTCACTCGGGGATTGGCAATTGTATTTGCCCCATGCATGCACGCCAATAAGTCGTAGTGGTTTAAAACCGACAATCTTGTTCGGATATTATGGTTCTTGTTTATGCAGCTCCAAAACTAAATAGTTCGTTAGTAACAAATGTATTATTTGCAAAACTCGAAGATGTGGAGCGGGTTTTAATGCGCATTGAACTAGATCCCCCGCCGTGTATTTTAGGTATATTTTGTCTTAATTTTCATTAAATATTATCTGTGAGAAGTTTCAAGTCGCTGCCCTTCTTCTCTTAATTCTTACGCTTACGGAACCGCCAAAAAATCAGAATATTTATTTTTAGGTAGATATACTATTGATTTATTTATACATTTTAAAGCAAGGCCCATCTCTCAAACGTCTCGGTTTGATATCCTGAGCTAACAACGATGACATAGGTATCTATAAGATTTGAAGAAATGACGGCAAGTCACCGGTTTGAATTACAGAGTGAAACCAAAGACGGTCATCAACAATCAAGGAAATTGAGGAAATGTCTCTCTCGTAGCCGTTGTAGGAAGCCGAAAAGGGTTTTATTTTAAGTCACTTAACCTGACAAAGCTTCTTCTACTAAAAAAATAAATAATTGTCGCAGAAAGCAAACAGCTTACCTTCCTCCATCGTGCTCGCTCCTGCGTGAAAGCGGCGCAGCTAAAAGCACGCGAAACTGCTTTTACATCTGCCGGTAAATATGAGCCCGTGATTTTCTCATTTCCTACCCATGACCCTTGCAGGTACACATCAGTGCACATATGATGGTGATGCACAGCGCACACAATGAGAGGAAGCAGGAAATTATAGTAAAAATTCTACTAGAAAATTAAGGTACGAGTAAAAAAATAACACTCAGGTCTGCACAGTCTGCAGTCTGCAGTCTGCAGTCTGCATGGTCTGCGTTTCAACATGACCGCGTTCTTTGGGACCACCGCTACCAGAGACGATTGGTCTGCCGGCAGGAATAGTTTTATGCATTTTGTGCCACTGGTTAAGTCGTTTGAGCAATATAATGCCCGTTTGTGAACAGAGCGTTTATAGTTGATATCACTTTTGTTGCTGTTTCGGATACAATCGATTCATCTTAGATTTCCAAAACCGGTCCTGCTATTAAAGTTTATTTAAACAGTTTTTATCAAGACTTTGCGGTTACCATTGATTGTTAAAGCCAAATCCCTTCACTTTAACAACAACAAAGGAGTTATACACGGTTAGGGTCGAGTGACAAAAGTTAGTTTACGCAACAGGACGACAGGAAGAAGAGGACGGCAAAAGTCTTGTGTGTTACAAACGTGACAGGGCTATTAATTGCTTGTTTTGTCGTGATCTTCACTTCACATTAACGTTTTTTGGTCTTTTACAGAAATACCTGTTTAAAGGAAGGTGATGTTTGGCGGAAAGTTTTTTCAAACAAAATTATTGTCACTCTTATGACACAAGGTTTGAAGTCTTCTTTCCTCTCCCGTCCTGTTGCGTAAGTTCACTAATTATCATGACACTAAGACATAGTACGTAGTTCGCATTTTATACCTGGTCCGTGTTTTACATATACCCAGTCCGCTGTCCGTGATCCGCAGTCCGCAGTCCGCAGTCCGCGGTCTATCTTTTATACTGCCCGATCTGAACCGCTTTACCCTGCGTAGAGTAATGCTGCAAGGTTACAACAAAAGCATACTCATCAGTGGAAAAACATTCCGCTTAATTCTTTGAAAACGTGTCGGCCATATATATAGAGAGACAAGACACGCAACACGGAACACTCCTACACTGCAAGACGACCGCCATCTTGTTTGTAGTCGCGCCACTTCCGCTTTTACCTTTTACCCCCCCCCCCCCCCCCGCGTCACAGGTATTTTTAGTCGGTTTTCAATTTTTGTTTTTCATAAACAGGAAAATGAAAAAACGATTTTCATTTTGGATGTCACTAGCATTAATTCTGTTCCCCGCAGATTCTTTACTCATGAAATTGCTTTGTCAAGTTTGAATTTTAAATAAGCTTGAATTTAAGGAAAAGGAAATTAAAAATACAATTTTAACTTCGGTACCAGGCAAAAATCTCAAAATTGAAGATTATCGTTTAGTTTTCCTTTTCCTTAAAAACAAGAAATAAAAACCACCCACTGACCATTTTCAATTTTTGATTTCTTAAAACATTGAAAATTGTTTTTCAATTTTATGTTTCTTAAAAACAAAATTTGACAACTGAGATTGTAAATTTGTGATTTTCAATTCTTGAGGAATCATACATCGAAACTCACGATTGTGAATTTTTGAATTTCAATTTTCAATTTGGAATAAAAATAATAAGGACGAAAACCACACGGACTAGAGCTGCCTCTCACGACGCTTCTCAATACCTGATTTCTGAGTCAGCGATGAACCAGATTTGGTCCCATTTTGAGACTAAACTGAATGATTCGATTCCTAATACTCTTCCTCAGCTTAAAAAGGATCTCAGTATGTCTTATGCTAACTCCGCTGTTAATGAATACGTGTCTTCTACTCAGTTTAAAAAGTCGATACCTGAAACCCTACAGTTCGAGGTTGCGAATTTACAGGAAACTACAAAATCTTCGCAAGAAACAATCGCCAGTCTGGAGGAAGCGAATGCCATACTACGCGAACAGCTACATGATTTAGAACAGTATACTCGTCGTACTAACATCCGGATATTTGGAATCCCTGAACCAACAGGCACTGACCCTGAAGATACAATCGCGAAAGCTATAGACTTCTTTGCTAATCAGCTTGGTATTACTGTGTCGGCAGACCATATAAGCCGTTCCCACCGTACTGGCAAGAGAGGTCGTACACACAGGCTGATCATCGTTCGACTTGTGCACTATAAAACGAAAGTTCAACTTCTACGTAAGCGTCGGGAATTAAAGGCTCGAGAAACTAACTTCGACATTTGGGAGGACTTGACACAATGCCGTCGTGACATTCTACATTATTTTCATAATGACATCACAGAAGGCATTATTGACAAAGTGTGGACCATCGAAAGAATTATTTTTATGAGGCCGACGTCCCGTTCCCCAGTGATTGAGAAATGTACTACTCTCTCTAAATGCCGCGAGATTGTGAACAAATACAGCTAGTCAGCCACTGAAGCTAACTCTGCTTTGTCACGCAGGTACTCTTTACAGAAGCTAACTTTGTTTTGTCACGCAATAAACTCTATTTGATATCTTGAGGTACCAAGATTAGGATTGTTTAGCTCTCTGCATAATTGCTGCCTTGTTGCTTACTTTTATTTATTAGTTTATATTATTTACTTGTTTGTGTATTTCTTGCTTACCTATTTACACTTGTTTGTTAATACTGACATAGCATTAATTTTAGTAGTAGTAGTCCTATGCCTATTAAGTACCCATGTACTGTGTGTAAATTTAGCATCCGTAATAGTCAGAAAGCCATTTTATGTGACATATGTCAGAACTGGACACATTTAAAGTGCACTCCTTTTACATGTGAGGAATACAGTGCTTTATCTAATACTAACGAAGATTGGTTCTGCTCAGTTTGTCTTGCCACTCTGTTTCCATTTAACCATTTTGAAGATGATACTGATTTCTTCTTTGCACTGTTCGACTTCAATTTTGAAGGAAATTTTGATCCTGGACTTCTTAAACAAAAAGTGTTTAATCCCTTTCTTGATGACCCTGAGACATCTCATGCGCTAATGAACTCTAACCTTGATCCTAACCCCAATTTTTTTTTACTTCAAATTCAGAATTACTTTCGAACTGCATATATCTAACCTCCTCAGAATTTAACAAAATTGCTTTTCCTCCTGATGTATTTTCTGCTTTCCATGTTAATATCCGTAGCCTCCCTAAACACTTTGACAGCCTGTCGGAATATCTTCGTTCATTTAATATGTTGTTCTCTGTTGTTGCCGTCTCTGAAACCTGGTTACATAAGTCTAATTCTGATCTCTTTAATATTCCTGGCTACCATTTTATCTCCAATTCAAGAGAACATAAATTAGGTGGTGGAGTTGGTCTTTACATTCAGTCTGATATGAGTTTTAAGCTTAGGATTGATCTCC
Organism: Porites rus; assembly: GCA_964035705.1. Taxonomy (NCBI): domain Eukaryota; kingdom Metazoa; phylum Cnidaria; class Anthozoa; order Scleractinia; family Poritidae; genus Porites; species Porites rus. The sequence continues at coordinate 14,267,718 of OZ037992.1, read as the reverse complement.
AATCTTCTGACAATTCATTGTACGAATCAATCTTTGTGGAAATCATGCGACCTCATGGTAAAAATATTATTGTTGGCTGCCTCTATAGACCTCCCGATGCCTCTCTTAATGACTTTAACAGGTCTCTTGAAGATATCTTGTCAGCCATCAGTTTTGAGAATAAGCTATTATATATTATGGGTGATTTTAGTATCAACATCCTCAACTCTCATTCTCATTAACCTACAAATGAGTTCATTAACCTTATGACATCTAATAGCCTCTATACTTTGATCTCCAAACCAACTCGCATAACTTCCTCAACTGCAACTCTGATTGACAACATATTTACAAACAATCTTGAACTTAACATGAATTGTGGCATTCTTCACACTGACTTATCTGATCACCTCCCAGTTTTTCAAGTTACCCACGTGAAAATAATTGTTGAGCCTCCACGCCAAAAGAGATTTGTACTTCTTATTAACTCAACAACTATGTTAGCATTAAGGTCTAAACTGGAAGGTGTTGACTGGTCTTCAGTCTATTCCAATAATTCTGTAAATGAATCTTATGACACATTCTTTAGTCTTCTTACTTCGGCATATAGTATGTCATTTCCTCTTCAACCCGCATGTTCTAATAATAATGGAATTTATATAGCGCTTATACATCGCTGTTCTAAGCGCTTAAACCTCACCGCTCTTCAAAACCCTGGTTCTCAAATGGTCTCTTTACTTCTTGTAAAAGGAAAAATTCTCTTTACAAACAGTTCCAGTTAAACCCAACTACACTCAACAAGTTGAGATACAACAAATACCATAATAAATACAATTTCTCATCAAACGTGCGAGGAAAAAACTCATCCATGACAAACCGCTCTCTGACAGTTCAGATTTAAGAAAGGCATGGTCAGTCATAAAACAGATTCTCCCCAAAAAGGAACCTGAGCAACGTTTCAATAACATGAAAGATAGTTCTGGTTCATACTCAAATCCTACTCAGATAGCTACAAAGTTTAATAATTTCTTTGCTAATGTTGGTTCTTCTTTGGCAAATAAAATCTCTCCCACTCAAATTACGTATAGAGAGCTTCTGATTGGTCATTACGCAAAGTGTTTCTATCTTAACCCAACTTCCACCACTGAGGTTGCTAATATAGTCCATTCTCTAAAAAATAGTAAATGTGAGGGTTTTGATGGCCTCTGTATTTTCCGTATAAAAGATACTATTTAAGATACCCCTACCCATATCTGTAATCTGTCCATCCTCAAATGTGATGACTCTTCCTTTTTCTCTAACTACAGGCCTATTTCTATTCTCCGCTGTCTTTCCAAGGTCTTCGAAAAACTCTTTTACTTCAGATTGTCTGGATTTCTTGAAAAAAGTTGACATTTTTAGTCACCATCAATATGGCTTCAGACCACATCATTCTACAACTATGGCTATCCTCGAATTTGTAAACAATATATATGAAGGCTTTGAAAGTAATGAATACACTATTGGAATTTTCTTAGAGCTCAAAAGGCATTTTATACTGTAAATCGTCAGATACTTATTGACAAATTAAACTTTTATGGTATCCGTGGTATTCATCTAGCGTGGCTCACCAGCTATTTAGACAACCGACAACAGTATGTTATGGTCAATGGTCATGTTTCTTCTAATAAAACTGTTGTGCGTGGGGTCCCTCAAGATTCTGTTCTTGGCCCTTTATTATTCCTCTTATACATTAGTGATCTTTTTCTTTCTTCAAATTTTCTTCCATTCATTCTCTTTGCTGATGACACCAATATTTTTCTTCGTCATAAAGACTTGGCTACTTTAGCTAGAATGGTTAATCAAGAGCTTTCTCATGTCTCCTCCTGGTTTAACTCAAGCAAGCTTACTGTTCATCCTGATAATACAAATTCATCATCTTCCATCCACGACGTAAACAGATCAATCCTTCAGAATTTAACACAGGATCATAAATCTCTTGAAATAATTATTCACGAAAACCTTTCATGGAAACCGCGTTTCACTTCCATCTGCGATAGAGTCGCTAAGGTTATAGGAATTCTGGCTCAGTCACTCTAAAAACCTTATATAATTCCCTCTTTCTACCTTATATCAACGATTGTAACCTCATCTGGGCATCTACATATGCCTCCTACCTTGAACCGCTCTATCTACTCCAAAAGAAAGCCATTCGAATTATCACCTTTTCTCCTCCACGAACTCGTTCTAAGCCTCTTTTCTCGAAGCTTAATATTCTTTTTGTCCATTCACTTTATAAATTTCATGTTTCTTGTTTTGTATCCTCACACTTTAATCGCCTTTTACCTGCCTCTCTTTCCTCGCTCCTCCACTTTAATCGTGATTTTCACGATTCTCTAACTCGGTTCTCGTTTCAAGTTGCATAAAACGTCCCTCAGGTATCAATTTGCGATTACAAAAGGTTGAGTTTGATCGTCCGGGTGAACGTAGTCCTGAATAGGACTGTTGTTGTTGACAGTGACTGATGTTTCGACAAGCTGTGCGGTAGTCATCTTCAGAGTCAAAGTGAGTTGTATTACGTCAGTTGATGGTATTATACTCTAGTTATTGATCTGATTGGTCAATTATGTCGCGATGTTATTGGTCGTCTGTCAGTTAAGCCGTGATGTTATTGGCTATGAAGACTCGTAATCAGTGATTGGCGCGTTTCGATCCGTCTATTGTCACAGTTAAACAGTCATCTATTGTTAGTCAAATTGTCAGTTCTCCAGTTATTCTCTCGTAGTTAGTTTTGCGATTAGTTCTCAAGCTCCGACTATTTGAATGCATGAATGCATGTAAACTTATTTAATTTCAGTTTTGTATCTTGTTTTAGTTTTGTAGTTTAGCCTACAGTCTTCATTTCTATATAAAATAATTTCTGTCATTCTGACCACAGGCCGTATAAGCCCCCGGCTTTGGCTTTACTGAGTTTGTACTATATGAGCGGTGGAATAATAGAGTTTTAAGTTTTAAGTAAGGCCAGTATCGCTCTAGACCATGCAACCCTCTTACGCCTCAAGCAAGGTGGAAAACAAAAACGATGCATCCGAAATTGGATTTTCGACTTTGATAAGCGGCGCATTTCTTAACGAAAAACCCAATAAACAAACCATCCATGAATAACAGAAGACTCTTGATAGCAACTGTATTTTATTTGTTGCATCCAGCCGAAAAAGACAGTTAAAAACATTACAAGTTGACACAAAACTTTGTCAGCTTCAGCTGTCAAAGTAAACAAGTTTCAAGATGATGCATTAATTTTCTGCATAAGCTCACCTGTCTAATTTTGACCATTCAGAGCATAAAAATTGAACGTAGATTGTGACCAACGTGTGACCATTGTGAGAAAAGTGAAACATTTCAAAAGCAATTGTCTTCCCTCCCTGTAACAGCTGGTTGAATTTTCGCTCCCTAGGTCAGTTTGGAATCAAAATTTTAATAGTGCGGTACATAAACACAACTTATTTCATATGAATTAAAAAAAATAAACTTGAGCCTGCAATCATTTGAAAACTAGTAACTTGTAAGCGCATAACTTCAAAAAAATACTCAAACTCGATGAGTCGATACCTGAACCCGCGATACGATATGGTGATATTGGTCAACGGATACCTGTTTTGACAGCTGTCAGTTGATCACAACATTTATGTGCAATTTTGAGTGCAATATGTGCAATATCAGGTTGTTCCTGGGCTTCCAAACTAGCTAGAAAGTGTGAGATTAAACATTGGTTGCCCTGTGGTGCGGACGGACGGTCGGCGGTCGCTGTACGGTCACGTGATTACCAATTTTTTTCGGATGGGTAGATCATCTTAGCTATGAGACATCAACTTGACACTTGGACTCTTGGCCCCCAGAAGACACGTGGTATGGTGTGATTCTGTGGGTGTTAAGAGTTCTGGGTCTAGCAGAGAAAATGAAGAATTGGCCGAAACCAACCTAAGTTCTTTCGGTGTCGTGTTGATGTCTTGCAGAGTTAATTTTCACGTAGTACGATCAGCATTGTAGTATTCTGCTTGCAGAATTTAATATGTCTACATAATCATTTTTGCTGATCAGGTCTTTATAGATCTTACGTTCTTCGGCATATTCGTTTGCACTCCTTTGTAGTCCTTTGTGGTTAATGTTTGTACTTTATGAATTGTTGGCCGTAGATCTTTTATAGATCCTATATGCTGTAATTCTTGCATGGTTCTGTCCATGTTTTTTAGGTTGGTTTTGGCCAATTCTTCATTTTCTCTGCGAGTCATCAAACTTGACAGTTGGACTCTAGCCCCCCAGAAGACACGTGGTGTGGCGTGATTCTGTGGGTGTTAACAGTTCTGGTCAGGGCTTAAAATCAGAGTGCGCGGATATTTTTCATCAGAGCTTTCTCTGGTTGTTGTGCCATACTGACAAGCCCCAAAACAGCTGTCTATGGCTACAATTCCGCTCTGTTTTAAGTTCTTTCGGTGTCGTGTTGATGTCTTGCAGAGTTATAATTTTCACGTAGTACGATACAGCATTGTAGTATTCTGCTTGCAGAATTTAATATGTCGACATTATTATTTTTGCTGATCAGGTCTCTATAGATTCTACGTTCTTCGACATATTCGTTTGCGCTCCTTTGCAGTCTTTTGTGGTTAATGTTTGTACTTTAGCTATGGTGCTACGCAAGTGCGCGCTTCCCGCGCGCGTGGAGCTTGGCTAAAATTAAAACTATTCTACCTGAAGCATTAACATGACACTCCCGAAAAAAGAAGGGTTTTTGCATTTCGCTTGGCTCGAGACTACGAGAGAGCCATGTCAGAGTCAATATTTCGGCGACTGTATTTTGGGGCACTCGCTTGTTTTAGCTTGACAACATTGTATATTTGCACTACTTTGTAATATTTGAGTCTTTGTGCAAGCGCTTCCCAATTACGATCGGTTTATTAAGAATATCAGCTTAGCGAACTTCATACCTGTGAACTTGAATTTCTAGAGTTTATGTTTTAGAACTTTCCTCCAGTATCCTAGACAGGCAAGCTATAATCAAAGTGTGTTTAGATCAAGGCCTTCCAAGACCTGTTTAATAACATGTTAATCGTCTATAACCCTTCAGCAATCTGTTCCCTCTTAATCTTGCGAAAGTTGGATTTCAATACTTTTTTCTGTGATAAATGTATTCTTTATCATCGAATCTCCAAGCAGAAGGATTTGTTCACGGCAAGACTGATGTATCTTTACTATTGAACTTGCCGACTGAATGACGCTATACTGACGTTTCATTGGGGATGGCAGAGTCCTCTATAATTATTAGTATAGCTTTACTGAGTGAGTCGCGTTTTTTCGTAATTACCTCTATATCGTGCTGTTTTGCGCTCGGCTAAAACTTTATTTTAGTAAGTTACTTTTCCTGCTCAAAACTTGATTTTCACGTTTTAAAATTTCGATGCTTGGTTTGCAACTTGTGTTCCTGCATTTCTTTCACAGACCAGTGCCGAGGATTGACGTCGAAACTAAGAGGGTGGAGGGAAGGGGTAGGGGGAGTGTTGGAGGTACAAAAGTAATAAAAATTGACCACAAATGTAATAATGCACTCAAATGTAATACAATACATATTGACCACAAACGTAAAAATATACTCAAATGTAATACAAATTGACCACAAATGTAATAAAACCGACAAATGCTATCGAAACATTATATGCTCGAAAGAACGCTGCGTTCAATATACGTTGGACAAAAGTAAGCGCTGCTTTCGAAAAAAAATATCCTATTGCATTTAATCGAAAGAGCACCGTCCTGAATAACCTTGGCATCTTTTAAATCGAAAAGCAATAGACCCCGCTGTGCACGTTCGAAAAAACAACGTCTTACTGCAATTAATCGAAAGTGCGCCGACACCTATTTCCCTTTCGTAAACGGTCGTTGCCGTTTTTAAAGGTGGATGCCACCATTGGTAACCAAGCCTTCAGTCATGATGGATGTAATATATCCCCTAGATTAAGTTACAATAAGGCAAATAATAGGTTTGTGAATAGTTTTAGAAAGAACGAAGTTATAGCCCAAGTTGAATTTACGTGAAATATTATGAAAAGGGCTAGGGTCACCTGTTATTGATGTCACAGTTAAGAAAAACAGTTTGCTATTGTATGTACTTAATTCTCCGGTATTTTGGCGGGTCGGTGTGGCAGTGTAGTCACTGTGGTAAGGGAGAGAGATTAGGATACAAAAGGTCTGGGTTCGACCCTGGGTTGCGGTTTTCTTTCTTTATAATAGAAAAACTTTCAATAACAGGTTATGATAATTGTAAAAGTAAATTATAATTATCACAAAAACTCTCCCAGAATCTTTATAACTTTGACAATTTTATACCTAGAAGACTGTCAGACCACAACAAGATAACAAGAGGGCACTTTGTATGCGCAGGCGTCAATACAGTCTGTTGAAGTGCCACAGAGGCATTTTCTGTGAATTGTTTACGTTCACTACGAACATTTGCAGGCTGTTTTTTGGAGCTGAATGAAGTATATTGGGAGCTACGTTCCACAAACGTGTTCTTTAAGGTATCGAGGTATTTCTCCGATGAAAGTGAGTTTATTGTAGCTTAGCTGTCGCCTTGAGAGGACAGTCTTTCCTTTCGTAAAACGGTACACCGAAGACAAGATGGCGGCTGAATGTTGTTACGACCTAACATTTCGCGCCCATTTTTTGAGCAGCGGGAAAAGGTCAGTATGGTAATTTTCCTTTAAACAATCATGCTATAGATAGTATAACTCTAAAAACGAACTTAATCGTTTCAGGAATACAGTGGTAAATTAATTGTCCATTTTGTCGTGAAATTGTTTTTCACCCTTTCGCTGGCTTCTTTATCTCGAAATCTTGCCTTTCTCCCCAAATTAAGTTAATGGTTAATAATTCTAAGAATATTTCCTCGGATGAATGGTGCTTTGATGAAGGCTGTGAAAAATCGCCTTCTGCAGTAATTTTAGCTTTCTTCACCGGTACGCCTTCGTTGAGAAATAGAATACGCGCACTTCAGCTATAAATTTAATTCAATATAATGACGCCAGTAAGATTGTGTTTTGAAAATAGGGAAATTCTATCGTTTAGTTATACAAAGGAAAAAAATTACAGAAATTGGTATGAATTCTGATTTTCCACCTTATTTTAATGGTACATTGTTTGTTTACATTTTATTATGCAAATAAATGAGATTTATTTCTGAAAGAAATAAATGGATTTATGCTGAATGTGACTGATCAACATTGTATTTCTCCAGCTACCGGCAAAGGAGGGTTTTCCTGTCATCCGGTTGATTTGTCACGAAAGTGTCATTTATGTCACGGGTCATGTAAGTCACGGAAGCGAGGTATAAGGCCTCCTTCTTCACATTACAAGACAGTCAGAAACATTTTTCCCTCCCTTCCCTCCCGTTAGCTTTATTTTACCCTAGGGGATGACGGGTGTGCCCTCACCTTTGCTGGGATAATGTTCTTGTGTATCTGGTTTTCTCAGCTTTATATGCTTTCATTTAATAAACGGCCACTCCCGTGGCCAAAATATCCCATAATGGGTTTGTGATCATTTTGTGTCCCAGCAAACAGAGCTCGCCCAAAGTGAGACTCCGCCAACATCAATAACTCTCGTAATATGTAAAGGAACATGAAGCATAAATACATCATTTCGGCGTTTTAAAGAAAATCTAGCCTAACTCCCCAGCCCCAAAATAGCACGAAATGAAACGCTATCAATATACCTTTTAAATAAATTCCGGTTTCTGTTGCAAAAAATTGAATTTATTCCAAAATGATACCATTTTGTGGATACTACATTTGTTCATATGCTAATTTGTGAAACATTTCATTCACATTCTCCTCTGCATTGAACCACATTCTTGTTTAATGCATCAGTATCTGCTTTATAATTCTTCCCATAGGGTTTCATGTACAACTTACATAAGGGGTTCGTCTGGACATAGTAAAAAGCTCTCATCAGAAACTGACAAAATCACCACCATTCATTTGTGTCTTGTTTGTTTTCGCATCCCAACTCATTTGGGTCCTTTACCAATGGTGTTTGTTTTTGAGAAAAAAGCATTATATGCACCCCTCTAACAAACTTCCTGTCCTATGTTTTAACAGGCTTTGAAGGTGATCAAAAATCATCAGCTCGATTTATGGAGTGATGGCCATTCTCTGATCTGAGTGGATCACTACTGTCATCAAATATAAATTAAAACTAAGAAATCGATTGTGGAACACAGGAGATGGTACTCAAGAGTTGCTTCAAAATAGTAGCTTAGGAAAAATCTCTGTATCTTTTAGGGTAAAAGAAAAATAAAAGTATTGTTTGTTTTATCGGGGTATGTGCATTTGTTTTGTTTACAAGTGAGCTTTTGAAATTCTCAAGTTACTATATAATCGCATGTAATTGTTACTATCTCAGACAGAATCCATTCTTCATTTCCTGTGGAATACATTTTTTATAAATTTTTCCGCGAAAACTTTCGAAAAACTGTAAAACAACCCATTTCATGTTTTTGTGGCAATTATAAACGCGTCTCCGCGATCAGTTTAAAATGAGACATCACGCTAATAAATAAACTTCACGTAGTAAAAAATTTTTTTCGCTTTTCGTAAAGCAGCTGAACATTGCTACGATGCAATTCTTGCTAGATATAAGGTAAAACCCTGAGTTTGGAAATCAAACCATAGAAAATGCATTGCTTTGTGAGTGAAAATCATGCAGACTTATACAGGAAGAGTGATTTTTGGCGTTGAGTCTTTAAAGTCTTTAAAAAGTCACGAAAACCTACTGCTGAAAAATCCCGCTTAGAAAACGTCCGATTTTTGTCATGGAGAACATTTTTTTGTAGGAAAGTGCGCTATTCAAAGCACCAACGAAATGGCTTCTAAAAGACTGTAACTTTACGAGAGTTTTCGATTTCCTGCCACCAGATTTGATGAGCCCACGCCATTGTCGTTCAGCGGATGTACGCATGCGCATGCAAAATGCCCTCCTGTTCAACAAGATAGCATTAGCCATAAAATATCTTCCCATATCACATTTAAGGTAATGATACCATCAGTCACGTGACTATTTCCGAATTAAGTTTTTTTTGTTGCTGTGACAAGATTTCATTAACGAGTTGAAAACAAATATCATATTTGAGGTTTTAGTTGTTTTTGGGGGATTAAAAAATAACCAGTTAGCGTCCGGCAGATAAACCTGAATTGAAAAAAACAATTGTGAAATTGTGGGTCTCTTTAGTAGCAACAATTTACGGTTACGATTTTCTAGGGACTTTGTGTTTCCGTGAGCCCATTATATTTTATTTTCCTACTTTTTTTTAAACGTGCCTGGAGAACAGTTATGTGTAGCCTTCTCATTTATACAGCCTCACAATATCTGACAGTATACGGTGTATATTTTCTTTGGGGACAGACATAATAGGAAAGCAGACGATAACCTTTTTCGCTACTCATAACTATAATACAATCTTAAACCTACTCAAACTGTACGGTTCGTGTTCAGGTCATGTGGAGTGCATTGCTGAGAAATGTGCGGTACACTTAAGTTAATTACACTACAAATTATAAACGTTAATAATACAGCAACTTACAACTTGTTTTTTAAAAAATGAATAATAAAGACAAACTCGGGCTCGAAAAGCCGACGAGTCTGTTGTTAGAATAGAGGAGAACTCTTTCAAATTTTAGATAAGCTCACTTTTTTAGCGAGAATATAAAGCCGTAAACAAACTTCATTCATAAGGGGTATCAGCTGTATTCAGAGCACGAGTTATAGAAAAAGAGCAGCACACTGCAAAATTCTTGAATGGCAATTAATGAATAAGAAAATGAATCGTAATTGAATAGAACATGAACAAAAACAATACTTTAGTTTTAATTCAAGAATGGGGAGTGTTTCTATACAAATCTTACGTTCTGTGGCTGTAGTATCACGATCGTGTTTGAAGCTTGTGTTATGAATGAACAATGACAGATAAATAACTTAATTTCTTAAAAATTTTTTTTCAAAAACAGACCCCATAAGTTTATCCTAAAAAGCAATTGGCGTATAACACTAACTGGATCCTAGATCCGTTCAAACAAGTTAAATCGGCTGAGCACATGGCAAAAAATCAATTTCAAGTGCACACTGTAGTTTTCTGTCACGCCGATGTCAAAATGTAGAAACGTCGATGAAAACTTTACAAAGACAAAAATTCTCTTTCAAAAACGTACTTTCCTTGATCATAGAGTACAGAACGTACCATTTACCACATTTCTTCAGAAACCTCACTGCGTCGGTTGGTTCAAAACTAGCCAAGGGCTCTGATCCGCCGTGAAGAAAACAAGGTTGAATTCCTCGAAACACAATTTCATGGCGAAAAGCTCTCGTTTGTCCACAAAAAGGAATCTAAGCATTTTTTTGAAGTTTTTCTTTCTATTCTTTTCTTTTATCGGCGTATTTTCAATCTTAAAATGCAAAACTTTCGCCTTTAATAATATACACGAAAAAATTACTCAGTTCTGATTGGCTGAGAAAGGAGTGCAGTTCTTCTGTAACACGGGTGCAAACTTGTTACACGAGTGCAAAATACAAATGGTTTCTGATTGGCCGAAAACACAAAAGAAACCACCAAGAACCAATCAGACTTTAGCTGTTTTAACAACAAAATTTAAGAAAACGGCCATGGTTTCCTGCAAACAACGATTTGATTTTGTACGCAAAACAACAATAGAAAAGTTAAAAAAACATTCAATAAACCTGAACACGGTAAAAAGTACGTCTTTCTGGATAAATGTATTGAAAACGCGGTGCTAAGAGAAAAATACTGTCAACAAAAGCGAGGAAAATGAGCCAGAGAAACTAAACAAGCTGCTTATAACAGACTACGCTAAGGTAAAAAATAAAGAACAAAAACGGTGGCAACCAGACGCAAGCCATGACAGCTACACTTTTCAGGCCTCTAAATGAACAAGGATACAAGTTTTGAATGATAACAACAGGGATTTCAAGTCACGTACGTTATTTGTTGGAGGAGAAAGGTGTCCGGTTGCTCTCTTTAAGTCTTTTGCCGAGCGACGACCTCTATTGAGTAGAGTAGAGTAGAGTTGTTTATTCAGAACCCCTTACAGCGAAGAGCTGGATAACAGGATCGTGCGCAAATTACACATAATAAACGTTTATCTTATGCCAAAAAATCTAAATATTTCACAGATTCAAATTCTGACAATCGTTTTGTCTTACACATTTTGTTATTATAGTTCCAGCAGCTTCGTAACGAGTACGAGTGAACGGTAGTTACCCTTCCACTCATGGCAAGGCCAAACACAGGGTTGGATGGTTTTAAATTACGCATAAATGATTCGCAAGCAGCAGCCCTCCGGTCTTTTAAAGACGGTAGGCCACTTAGTATCAATGCTTCGTCATAATGTAAATTCGGAAGAATTATCCTAAGGACGCGTTTTTGAATTCCCTCCAACTCATCAGACAGATGCTGTGTCAGACTCGCGAATGGGGAGCTGCGAATTGTTTACAATCAAGATCTTCATAGGAATTGGCGATGCGATGGTCTGTTTTTTTGTACCTCAGTGGCAAACGAAACCGAAAAATTTAAATATCTGGTTCAAACAAAACCAATGGGCGAAACTACCATAACTAACATAATGAAAGTATCCGTAGCTGGTACTAGCCTTAAAGAAAGCAAGAAAAAGGTTTCAACGAATCATAGTGCAAGAAAAACAACAGTCAGCAAGCTGAAGAAAGTAAAGATTGTAAGTTCAGAATATATCGCCAATGTCACAGGGCACGGAGGTATAGATTTCCTCAACGACTACGATGAAACCGACGAAGAAGAGCAACGATTACTCTCTCTTGCAATAGGCCAAGGCCAAATGAAATAACGAAAACCTCAGCGCTGTGAAAATGCAAGTATTATATTTAATTAATACTGGCAGTTTCCAACATGACAACAACTGTGGCCTCACTCACCCATCAAAATTTGTTGTTCTAGTTACGTTTTTGTGTATATTATTAATAACTAATCACATGATTTTTCTCGTGCAATTTGGAATAAATAAACACTTGTAAATTTTTCAAAGACCACAAAGTGCATTCGTCCTTACGGGCTCGTGCACGTTTGTTGGTCTCGTGCTTATTTATTTCAAATTACATGAATCGAAATCATGTGATTACCTACACGAAAACCACCACATGATAAACTCGCGCCAACCATTTTGTTGATGGATGACATCCGAGGTGTCAAATCCGCTACTTCCCATACTTCTGGAGTTAGAAATTTTTTTCCCTGGCATATAACGGTGTAAGATTTTTTTCAGCATTATATACGTCATGAGCGATATAAACCAGCCATATGGAGTAAAAAAATAGCTGAATTGTGCACTTTGGGGTAAAAACGTTAAAGTCGGCACAGTGATAATACAAATTGTAGCGACTATTTTTAGCTATGAACCCCACTCAAATATGAGAACATAGAGCCCTAGGGGGAGGGGTCATATGCTTTTTGCTTTAGTCCGGAAAAGGCTCAAAGAAGAGAGAAAAGTGGTCTGGAAAACTTTTAAATACCCATTTTCTTAACAGTAGCACAAGATAAAACTTATAAAATACCCGCTACCTCCTTTTTCGAGAGATTTTATGAAAATGTTTCAACAAAGTTTGTGAATGATTCTTGTCAGATGGAAAAGCCCTCTATGTAAATCCATTTTATTAATCGGCTTGTGCCGCGACTTAAGAATAAGCTGTAATAGTTGATTTTACTTTCTCTTTGACATGATTTTTTTGTCACTGGACATGATGAGCATGTCAAAAAGAGTTATCAATTTTCATCCATCCATTTCAATGAAAGCAAATGGACTCACTTCTCACTATTGCGGACAACCTCGTACCGTGACATCGTCGTATAAATATGCGGCAACGAAGAAAGACGAAAAAGCTAACCCTTTTTGGTCAAATTATTTTAAGGTTTAAACTCAAAGCTTTATAAAGTGTAAAATAATTATAATTTAGTTTTACCGATATCACTCGTAGTAATAATAATATGAATAAAAAATAACTATAGCAGATCAACTATCAGAAAAATGCAAAAACTATGTACAGTGTGGATGAATAAAAACTAAGAATTATATAACTACCTAAATTGACTCTTGGGGGACTGGGAAGAGCATGATGGCCGACAGTCGCAAAAAAATATCTCTCTGATTCCTTCATTCGGAAAGGCACAGACGCCGCTATATAAACACCCTCTGATCATATAATCATCTTTAAAACAATGTCTAAACGGAATCAACGTGAAACACGTTCTTCGAGTTCATCCTCTTCACAATATCAACCATCGCCGAAACGCTTGCTCCGCGATGGGACGCCAGGTAAGGACGACCATCACGTCTCACTTGGCAACATTATGGATAAGTTGTGTCATTTGGAATCTCGAATGGAAGACCTCTTCGGCAGTCTAAAATCTGAGTTATCATGTCTTAGACATGAACTCAACGAAGAAATTGAGAAAGTAAAATGGACAGTAAGCGACATGGAAACATCATTGAACGCGGCGTGGGACACAATCAAAGATCTCCAAGATGAACTAAAAATACACGCAGAATTCCGAAAGAAACATAAAGAAAGTTTGGAAAAACACCTCGAAGACAATGGTGTAAAGCGCTAAAGCGAAAATTGCTCTGCAGGAGAGTCAAATCAACCTTTTAAATACGAAGCTATCCGAAGAACAGGAAAAAATCATCGCACTGGAAAACTACTCTCGCCGAGAGAATCTCCGATTTATGAATATACCGGAGCAAGAACACGAGAACTGCACTGACAACGTTTATGATATCGTCGAGAACGGGTTGAACATAAACACACAGAATATATACTTTCATGCAGTCCACAGAGTCGGTAAGCCACGTTCGCTTGAGGACTCCCATCACTATCCCCGACCCATCATTGCGCGTTTTCTCTGCCGGGAAGATAGGGACCGTGTTCTTAAAGTGAAAGGAAGATTGAGACACTCGACGGATTATCCAAACGCGAATATAACTAAAGACTATGCAAAGGCGATACAGCTTGAAAGAAAGGAACTAATTAAAGCGATGTTCATAGCGCGGAAGAAAGGCATGAGCGCGAAAGTAGTGGACAGAAATCTAGTAATAAATGATAACGTTTATCATGTTGGTAACATACCCGACGAACTTAAACCTGCAGCTGAATCTACACGCTCGTAGAAGGTTTTCTTTACTCAGGTCAGTACAATTCGATTTTTCTCAGTTGCCTTTTCATTAATTGCTATTGCAACCTTTAAGACTGAGACTAGTACTCCACGTTTGCTTCGCCGTTTGCACTCAACGGATTCTTTCCTTTTTGTATATTGTAAGTTCTAAAGTTAAACAATTTGGCGTTCCGTCCTTTCCAGATTCGTCGATCTTTCTGTTTCAAGGTATGTTCTCCCTAAGCCGCTTAAATTTTACCTTTTTTTTTTTGTTTTTTTGTTTATAGTTTTATGTTTCCAGTGTAGCCGTTGTTTTGTTTTTTCGGTCAGTAGAAAATATTTTTCAGTCCTACGAAGTGTTAACTATCGTAATTTGCATTTTGTTTCTGTATTCCAGTTCACTACTTTTAATCATCAACAAGTTCCAAATTGACGAATTGATAATCTGTTCTCTAAATGTGAGGGGCTTATCCAACAACCTTACGAGGCGAGAAACCTTTCGTTGGCTTAGAATGAAAAAATTTGGAATATTCTTTCTTCAAGAAGTCCACTGCACCAAAGAAAAAGAACGACTGTGGTCATCAGAATGGGGCTTCTCAGCTATTTTTAGCAGTGTTTCTAGCTCAAGTGCAGGGGTATGCATCCTGTTTAACAACACTTTTCAATTCGAAATCAAGAAACAATTTTCTGATCCAGATGGAAGATTTATTTTAGTAGATTTGAAACTTGAAAATAAGACTATAACCTTGGGAAACATTTATGCGCCAAACGATGACAATCCGAATTTTTTAAAAAACGTTCTCAGCCACCTCCTCTCTTTCGAGTGCGAGGACATTATCCTGGGTGGCGATTTTAATCTAGTATTGGACGTCCAAAATGATAAGAAGGGAGGAAGATTGACCACTCACAAAAATTCTTTGAAGGAAGTTCAGAACATATTAAATTCACTAGACCTTATCGACATTTGGCGGGTCTCCAATCCGGATATCAGAAGATTCACTTGGAGAAGAAGCAAGCCCGAAATTCACTGTCGCTTAGACTTTTTCTTGACGAGTAATAGTCTAAGTTCGGCAATTACAAAAGCTGATATTTTACCAGGGTACAAAACAGACCATTCTTTGATAACGCTCCACCTTGCAAACAGTACCAATCCCAGGGGCCCGGGCTTCTGGAAGTTAAATACGTCTTTTCTATCAGACAGTAAATATATTAATTTGGCAAAAACAACAATCACTGAAGTTGCAAATGAATATCAAAATAACACTGAGGTTGATACCGTGCTCCTCTGGGATACAATGAAGATGCAAATTCGTTCAAAGTCAATACAATACGCAAAACATAAGAGAGGCTGATTGAAGTTAACAGAAACAAATCTGGAGTCTGTCATAACGTCCCTACAGAGGAAACTGGAAGAAAATGACTTATCTGAAACCAACAAGACCACTATATATAATGAATTAGAAGTTAAAAAATTACAGTAAGAAAACGTTGTCCAGCGTCAAACTCGAGGAGCCATGATAAGATCCAAAGCCCGCTGGCATAACGAAGGAGAAAAAAACACGAAATACTTCTTAAACTTGGAAAAAAGGCATTTTGATACCAAAACCATAAGGCAACTTCAGCTTGAGGATAGTAGCGTCATCAAAACAGATGAGGAAATCTTAACAGAAGCAAAATCTTTTTTTTATCAAAACTTATATACATCACGCGCGCCTGATATCTCTGCTCATGACGCTTTTTTCTTCTCCGAAGAATTTACTGTAAAACTCGACCAGCACGCGCAGGAAGAATGCGAAGGGCCCTTAACAAAAGAGGAATGCCTAAATAGTCTTAAAACTATGGCATCGGACAAAACTGCTGGGACTGATGGCCTTCCAGCCGAATTTTATAAGGTTTTCTGGGAAGACATTGAAGGCTACTTACTTAATGCACTAAATGGTGCATATGAAAAACGTTGTTTATCAATTTCTCAAAGAAGAGGTCTAATTACTCTCTTACCAAAAAAAACAAACCGGCTAACCTTTTAAAGAACTGGAGACCTATTGCTCTTCTCAATTGCGACTACAAGATTGCAGCTAAATCCATAGAAAACCGCATAAAGAAATTTTTGCCGAAAATAATGAATAATGTTCAAACCGGTTTTTTGAAAAACAGATTTATAGGAGAAAATATCAGACTTATTGAGAGCATTATTAACGACACAAATATGGAACAAATCCCGGGCCTGTTGTTATTTGTAGATTTTGAAAAAGCCTTCGATAGTATAGAGTGGTCTTTTATAGAGAAAACACTAAGACACTTTAACTTTGGAACATCCTTGGTAAAATGAGCTGGTTTAAACTTTTTTATACGAACATAAGTAGCTGTGTCCTTAACAATGGATGGGCATCCGACTTCTTTTCTTTACATCGTGGAGTAAGACAGGGTGGCCCACTGTCTCCCTATTTATTTATCTTAGGTGCTGAAATCTTGGGTAACGCAGTGAGAAGGGATACAGAAATTCGCGGTTTCAAATTGGGTAACTCAGATTGTAAACTGTCCCAATATGCAGATGACACAACAATGATCTTAAATGGCTCAAAACGCTCTTTTTCGAGAACATCATACGTACCAGACATATTTGCAAATGTATCAAGTTTGAAAGCAAACTATGAGAAAACTGAAGCCCTCTGGATAGGTTCACACAAGAAATACTAATGCTGTTATTCCTTCGAGTAAACCTATCTTTTGGGCAGAGGGAAAGGTCTACGCCTTAGGAGTTTGGTTCTCGACATCGAGGCCAGCCAATATTGACAATAATTTCACTGAGAAAATCGAAAAGATTAAAAAATCCTCGGGAGCTGGTCGGCCAGAAGACTCACACTTATGGGTAAAATTGCCATGCTAAAAGCTCTAGCAGTATCTCAGATTGTTTACGTTTTGTCCTCCCTTCCGACACCGAAAGGGGTCATAAAGGAAATTAACGCTCTGTTATACGATTTTCTTTGGGACAATAAAGGGGACAAAATAAAAAGAACAGAAATGATCAACGATTACAGTAAGGGGCGGGGAGGGGGGGGGGGGGGCTAAAGATGATCGATATTGCTAGTTTTAACCACGCCTTAAAAATGAAATGGGTAAAAAGCTATTTAGATGATCAAGATACAGGGAAATGGAAGCTTTTTTTCGATCATCGACTAGCACAATTTGGAGGGAAATTAGTTTTCTGAGGAAACTTAAGCCCTAAAGACGTTCGTTTACTTAATCTGCGAGATCCATTTTTAGCCGAGATTATGGAATATTGGACAACCCTTAATTATAAGGACAACAATCTAGATTTCACGTCAGCTCAGATCTGGCACAACTCCCTCATAAGAATAGAGAACAAACCAATTTTCTATAAATCTTGGTTCACCGCAGGTGTGAAAGATATTAAAGACATCCTTGATACGGACGGAAAGTCTATATTAAGCTATACTGCATTTACCGCTAAATATAAACTCAAGACTAACTTTCTAGAA
>OZ037992.1:14200021-14245021 GCA_964035705.1 Porites rus | reverse complement strand
ACTCACGTAGGATAAGTCACCAAATTTGCGATCGGGGCTGAAAAAAGTTTAAGGGCTGTTGTCAACTCTTTTTTTTAAACCAATCTTTCAATTCAACAGGTGAATTGGCTAAACTGACCTCGCTGCAACTAAAGTGTAAATATATTTTCGTCCCATATCAATGTTTCATCATTCTTCTGTGAATTTTCTTTCCCATGACTGCTAATAGTGGAGGATAAACTGACACTTTTCAAAATGTGTTCAAGGAGGTTCTACTCATTTCAGGCAATTTTGTGTTTTAACTTAATTCCTTTATTAACTTTAATTTTGTCATGTGATAATTTTCAATTCACCTGCTTAATATTTACTTATATGTTTTTACTAATTAGCAGATAATAAACCCGTAGCGGTTTTATTTTGATACGCACGCTCGATGAACTTTAAAGAGAAAGTGGAAGGTATCAACAGACTAACAATGTAATACCGTAAACGTCGGATTATAAGCCCTGGGCTTATACAACTTCGTAAGGGGATTTAGGACGGCTTATAAACGGGGGGCTTATAACCGGAGTTAAAAGTGTTTCAAAACAAGCTACACAGCAGCGCTGATCAAAATACTTTTTGAATTTGATTTTTAAGCTTCAAAACGTCATAAAAAGTCGAATTCATTTCAATACATGATACATTCGAAGGGGTGGGGGCTTATAACCGAATGTATGTTTTTGTTTAGAGGTAGATTGGCTTATCAATGGGGCAGCTTATAAGTGGGGAGGGGGGATTATAATCGGAAGTTTACGGTATATAAGGTCCAGTTAAGGCTTATAAATGAAGCAGGTTCTTATTCGAAAAATACGCTAGAGAACGATATGATCATACTGGAGCAGATCTAAGTATGGTTTCTCGAGTACGGTACAGTATTTTCACCGTTAAACGCCACTAATTTATATTTCAGACTTGGTCTGGTGGACCCGGCGTTTTTGTCTGAATCTGCAGTCTATGCGGGCGCTAATGGCTTGTTAGATTGACCGTATTTCCGAATATACCATTTAAATCATTTGGTTTGGCTTTCACAGCATTATAATATCTAGAAAACTGCTTGAAATAAGATATCCCGATGTGTTTAGGGATAAAAAATATCACTGTAAAAAGGATGTGTAACAAAATTCTACCTTGTTCTTATTCTAAAATACAATCAATCGAACGCAGCCTTAATACTATAATTACCATTTCATTACCGTGTACTTACCAAATGGCCTTGCCTGACAAAAGGTAATTAATAAAACTACCAAGCAAAGACGAAGAAAGGAGAAGCTCTTCATTTTTTCCCTGTATAACCAAGAACAAAAAACCTTCTGTGAAGACGAATGTTTTAAGTGGGCGGATCTCTAAATTATTAAAATGCAATTAAAGATGATGTCTTACTACGATAAGATAGAGTGAATCTAAGATAAGAAAGCTTAATATGTTAGAGTTCATTGCCAATGATAAGTTTAATAAACCATAAAAACAACACAGGTTTTGAAAAAAGTGTATACTTCCGTGTACAGCCTGAATATTCCTTTTTAACTGCCTACTTTAAAATATACTCATACTTAAAATATTGTTGTGTACATTCCTAGATGGCAAAGTATCCCACTTCAATTAAAGAAAACGGATATGCCCAGGCGTTGAAGCATCAAATAGAACTATTTAAGCTACTTTTCAGTTGTAAAATAAGGTGTAGCCTTAGCTCCATCCAAATGATGGCTGTGCAGGCTATTGTTTTTCAGTTTTTCTTACATTAGCACGCAAATATTCTTGAAGCATTTTAAAATTTCCCCAACATTGTTCTAAGAAGAGGTTTTTATAAAGATAATACAGGTTGTCCTCGTCTTGCATTTTTCTTTGTTTCAATTAGTCAGTTAGTACTTAACTTCACAAAAAAAGCGAAAGGTAAACGCCCGAAATTTTCCACCATATTTCTTCATTTAACGTCTCTATTTGCTGCCCTTGATTTCTGGATTGAAAATAATCTTGGCCGAATTATTCGTCAATTTAAATAGAGCCTATAAGAACAGCTAAGAAATGCGACAATTCCTGTTAAAATTGTTTTCGAGTGACCGAGAACTCATCATCACCTCTGCTTCAATGCTTTCAATTTTCTGGTAAATTGCCGGCTCTGTTGGTAAAACATTCTGTTCAACATATTAAGAGATGAAGTTTTTTGCTAACTTTAAATTAAGTTTGCTTTTAGTTTGATAACTGGTTTCAGTGGCACCGAAAATAACAAAGCCTTCAAATATTACCTTAAAACCTGTTATCCTAAATACGAAAATCTTTGAGACGTTTTTCCTTTTTTCCCTCTAAGTTGTTTACAGTTCGTCCTCGATATACTTCACAGAGTCATTCGAGATTGTCTATCCTTGCGCTGAGTGATTATTGGGTCATTATATTGGGGGATATGATGTAGTACTGGACCAATCAGAGTACGCGAAGCTCTATAACCAATTGAGTAGATACTATAGAGGTAATTTTCAACACAGGTTGAGCCGTTTGAATTTTGGGTTTGAGTTTGAGTTAAGATAATGTTTGAAAATGAACAATGTACTTAACTTAGAAGCTTAAATAACATGTATGCTAAACATGTGTCCAGCTAGAGGTCCTAACAGCTTTAAGATATCAATATCTATGTCACTTAAAATTGCATCTTATGTTGACTTTTGTCTTTGTAATGGTTTTATTTTAAACAATACAATATCAAGGGTTTCTGAACTCTTAAGCTTGTTGATAGCGGTTAAAACTGAGTGAACAATAGTTTCAGCGGGCATTAAGCGTGTGGATTTATTTCCAAGCTGAACTCAGTTAAGTTCGACAAATACGAATTGATGACACTCTTGCTTCATCTTGCACTACGTTAGTCAAATTTTCGACTTTTGCGGGACCTTCAAACTAGTGGCACGTCAAGAAGTGCTAGAAAATGCACCACTATATGTAGTTAAAAAAAATGACAAATGTTATCCAACGTTCTCGTCAGGGGATTGTGATTTAGATACCACTGAATTGTTAAAGCTTTTTGGACTGTGCATCGATGACAGTCAGTAAAAGAGTATCAAGGGTACTTAAACGACACAAGCGCCTGATGTTCACTGCTAAAAAGAACCTTTTAGGATATTTCATCCTTATTTCATTTAAATTTTGTTCCGTGATATGAAATTATTATGGCAAGCAAAACTCTTATTAACTTGCGAAACGCACCGAAAAATCTTCCACTTTAATTACACTGACTTAAACTAAGGCGTATGGTCAATAACCAGATCCTAGTCAGCACGTGATCGCAGAATGCTCGAGCTTTACGCGTTGTGCACTAACTGCTGGTTGCTTACGTGAAAGTAAATTTCGTATAAATTATGTATAATTTACTGATAGATTTCATTTTTCTTTTAGTAACCTCGTAATGTTTTGAACTCGATGTAAAATAAAGCTTTTGATGGATTTTTTAGTTCAAATATTGGTTGCCTAGTTTGGCGTTCTGTGGGTAGATTTGGTTGTTTTTTAAGCCATCCTCCCCAGTTGTTTTCTTGTGACTTCCTGGCCAAAACAATACAAAACTTTCCAAAAGGATGTTTACCACTCCAGCTTTTGTCCCAAGTGCCAAATTACTAACCAGATTACAGCTTTGGAAATCTGGGCGTGCACAGTACAGAAGGCAAAAAATTGAGTTTTACTGCCCATTCAACTTTTGCCCTCTGCTTTTTTTAATTCCCACTCCTACCGTTTTCTACCCCATTTGTTCTTTTGCTCTGAATTAACAAGAGAAACAGTTTTGCGTAAACCTTGAGGATTGTGAAATTATTTTGATGTAAGTAAGTATAGGAATAGCTTGTTTAATGCGGTCTGATAGATCTCGTTCACCTACACAAGATGGGCTCCAATGTTGACTATCATAATTGATGAAATTATTATTTATCTCAAGACTGAAAAGATGAAAGAAAGTTTGAGTAGCTGGTTGAAAATCCTTTCTTTTTTCGTAATGATAGAAATTTGAAATTAATATTTTGGAGAATAAGTTAGTTTCTATCTATTTTTTTAATTTTGTTGCTGTGAAAGTCATGATTAGATTTTAATTAATTAACAGCCTTCGTACCATTGAAAGAACGATTAATGGTTGTTGTGGGAGGCCAGTTGAGAGTAATCTCCGCTTGCCAGTCCTTATTTCCAATTTACCATGAGAAAGCTGTTATCGCTTCTTCGGTTTTTTGCTGACACGTTAATCATAAATAGCTCATCATAAGCGCCCTCACATTTAAATTGATTACCTTCAAGGTAGGAAAACCGTGAACACTTAAAATATCTCAGGAATGTTTATTGCGTTGAACTGGTTACAAAACTTCAAACTATTTAACGACCTTGCTTGCGAGTAGTTTCTCACGCCTGATTGGCCTTTTCTTGGAACACAATAACACTCCAGAAAGACTCCAAGTGTTCACCGTTTTCCCGGTCGGTCTGTAAGGCATTAGAGCTGCTATAAACCATTCCAATTTTGCAAAATGAAAATTACACAGGTCTATCAAGCGAGATTTGAGCTTTCAGAAGATTGATATACGAGGTGTCAATTTTGACACCTAAGGTGTGATTTCCGATTAATCTCGCAGGCTAAAAAAATCAAGAATTGTATATTTCTGGCTTTCCCTCGATAATTAGGAAAACAAAATTAAATTGGAACTGACTTCTACTTAGATTGTTCATTTACCTTTGAATTACCGGCAGTGCCCGGCAATTTTTTCCTGAGATACAACGGTGGAATTTTTTTGTAATGCCTTGTAACTTCAGGCCGCTGCCAAAAAATTTCGAAATATGTTCCCTCATTGCTGGGAATTCAAGACGTTTTTTCTTAACATAATGTAAATAAACCTTGCAAGTTTCAGCGCGGTATTATAAATCCTTATCTTTTTGCATCAATTTTTTTTTCAGTGCGGTCCAACTCAGCCGCAAAATCTTCCTTAATATCGCCCTTAATTTTCGTCACGCTGCGCTGTTTTCTTCGTCGCCATCTTGAATTCTTACGAGTAAACCACTGTTATTAATGTTCGTTGTGACACTGACCCGATTGTAGCACGGAACGTGGCGAAACAGTGCGAAAATTTTCATTTGAACTCGTATCGTGACGTACTCTTGATATGGCGTCGTAAACAATGTTTTAGGCCTTAGCAACGCGCTTATTTGCATAATAGGTCCTTTAACTGCGGCTTTATCTGTCATCGACCTTGCAAGAATCATATATCTAATGTGTCTCTAGCAGGCTTTTTACAGGCATAGAGGATTCAGAAATATCAAAACAATCGTACTTTATTTAGGAAAGTCATACTATGCTACGCCAAAAGTGACAAAATATCAAAGATTCAACTTTATAAATCAAATCCACCAATTCACTATCAAGATCGATAAAATTAACATCAATTTGCTTTTTGAATGTGTCAAGATTGTAGAATTTAATTTCAATTAGCTCGTGTTTCATGTCATGTATCAAGAGACACGTTTTCTAAATCAAGATGCATGTTTTTTAAATCAAGAAGGGAGACGACAATTTTTGATCAGTTTTGTTTCCGAGGGGGACTGAAACCGAAAAATCTGCCATGCTCCATTAGCCTGTGTACAGCCGCCCCTCCCCTCAAAAGACGCTCCTTTCCGATTTTTAGGAGGGGAGGGGCGGCTGTACACAGGCTATGCTCCATGGACTGCTCCATGAAGAATCCCGCCCATTCCCGCCCTGCCGCGTTAGCCATGGCGGAGGAATCGAAGAACTTGTCAGAAGAATCCTTCGAGCAGCACAGGGAGTTAACACATCTCGAACACATCTCAAGCGTGTCAACACCTGACGAAGAACTGAGGCGGCGATTTAAGAACGAGATAGGCTCGATCAGAAAGAAAGCGGAACAGGCTCTCGTAGAAGCGCTGGTGAAATATCACTACAGGCGCGCAGAACGATTAACTAACAAGCTTCGTAAACTCGAACAGTATAAATCTCGCAGGAATACTGTAAGGAACAATATTGGAATACTAAGCAGACGTCTCACCAGAAAACGCAATCACCGGCTAGAAAGAAAACTGTCAACGAAGGTGACAATGTGAATTGAAGACCAAGATTAGCGAAGTCGATGTGTGTGCGAATAAACAAAGTGAATCTTACTCTTGTCTCTTATCAGACTCCTTAGAAGTAAGGGGAAAAGGGAAAGCAAACCGCAGAGATAACAAAGCGGCCAAAGACCGCAAAAGAAAAGAGCGGAGAAAAATCAAAGACAAAAAGCGCTCTTTTAACGCCATTGAATCACGCAAACAGTATATAAAAAAGCTGTCAAATAAACAACTGACAGATCAGAGCAAATTACTCTACTATCGCGTCGTCTAAAGTTTATCCCTACACCCGAGACAAAAGAAAATCTTATCAGGCGCCAGCTTCTCGCGGATTTCAATCATCAATTTGCGAGACGAATGCGACTACAATATATTTTTCACGGGGACTGGAAAACGAACCTCATCCTTTTCACGTGAAGTCGGACTGAGAACCACCAGTCCAGCTATCTGTAGCTCTGGAGACCTTCCTAGAGGAGGTAAAATTAGAGCTCGCAAGTATTGAATTTGACAAGCCAAAAGATAAATATATCTACGGGAGAGCGCCAAGCTCTCAGAGAGTTATCGCGCAACAAAAGCATTATCCTTAAGAAATCTGATAAAGGCAAACACCACCGTATTGATGAGCAGACAGGACAAACTAAACGAAGGTCAGGTTCTGCTTGATGATATAAATAACTACCGACCTCTAGACAAACCAGTGGTTGAAACTACAAACAAAAAAGCTCAACAACTTATTAAAACACTGCTCTCAGAAGGCCACATTGATAAAACGACGGCTAAATGGCTCTCCCTTACGCCCGATCCTCCACGAATCCCCTTGTTTTTACACACTTAATAAAATCCACAAACCGACACCTGTCGGAAGACCTTTTATATCAGGGTGTTCCGAACCTACAGAACGGATCTCAGCATTTGTTGACCACCTTATTCAGCCAATAGCACAACTACAAGCTTCGTATCTTAAAGATACGACAGACTTTTATTATTAACTTCATCGAGAGGATTAAACTGTCTAAAAGTGCCATACATGTTTCAATGGACGTCACAAGCCTATACAAAAAAAAAAACCACAACGAGAAGGTATTACCACTGTATGCCTTGCATATGAAGAATTTCACCAAGGAAACCCTCCAGTCCTTACCAGTTTTTAAGCGAAATGTTTAGTCTAATACTACTAGAAAACTCGTTCCAATTTAACGAGAAAGATTATCTTCAAACCCAGCTTTAAGGCTTCTAAGAACAATTCCTCTGAAATCACTTTTGAAGAGAACATTAGGAATTTTTCAACACGCCTCAAGAATAGAGATTACCCAGCTACAACTGTAGAAAAACATCTCTCAGAGGTCATTTTCGCAGACAGAAAGAAAGCACTAGAACAGAGAAACAAAAATGTTAGTAAGAAAATACTACCCTTTGTAACGCAATACTACAATGGCACCTTATACAGAACCAACCACATCTCAGAAACATTTTTAAGGAACCTCCCCTCATTACATATCGCAAAGGAAAATCTCTAAAAGACACTCAAGTAAGAGCTAAACTATGAAGGTTTTAAGACCAATCTATTTGCGAACTGCAGGAGTCGTGCAGGCCCGTCAACACTTTTAAACCTTGAATTCCAACCCGTGTTCTCGGTTTCAGTCTCTCCCGGAAACAAAAATGATCAAAAATTGTCGTCTCCCTTCTTGATTTAAAAAACATGCATCTTGAGTTAGAAAACGTGTCTCTTGATACATGACATGAAACACGTGGGAATTGAAATTAAAATTCTACAATCTTGACACATTCATAAAGCAAATTGATGTTAATTTTATCGATCTTGATAGTAAATTGGTGGATTTGAATTATAAAGTTGCATCTTTGATATTTTGTCACTTTTGGCGTAGTAGTAAAGCAGAATGCAAGCGAATTTTGTTATAATTTGCCCTAGCTTACTTCAAAATTCATAACGCGTTATCGCGTGTAAGGTTGTGAAACTGTCAACAACGGAAAGTATCGCGTCGGATTTCAGCCCTGTGATTAATACAGTGAAACCTGTATTAAGCGGACACCTTCGGGACCCTCTCAA
Organism: Porites rus; assembly: GCA_964035705.1. Taxonomy (NCBI): domain Eukaryota; kingdom Metazoa; phylum Cnidaria; class Anthozoa; order Scleractinia; family Poritidae; genus Porites; species Porites rus. The sequence continues at coordinate 14,236,863 of OZ037992.1, read as the reverse complement.
GTGTTCGCTTAATGGTCCGCGTAAGAACTAGGCAGGCAGAACGCAAAATCGATTAAAAGGTGCTAACTTTTAATTTTTAATTTCAATTAAATGGTGGGTTCTGATTGGCTGAAATCCAAAAATCGACGAAAAAAACAAGAAAAACTTGACAAAAACAACTTTTTTTAGCTTTATTTCCCCCATTCTCCTGTCTTTTACCTCACGGCCAAGTTTAAGCATTGTTCTGTGCGCCAATCAAAAGTTAGAGCGGAAAACGTGCAACACGCCGGTGACCTTGTTGTGAACCATCTTGGATGCGATGCTTGAGATGTGAGGAAATTTGTCTTTTGCCCAAAGAAATGTCGTCAATTTCATCGAAATCTACATATTTCCCTTTATCGATTGTTTATTGCTTTTATTCAATGTATTTTATCATCGGAGTGATCGTGAAATTCCTACTGCAGCAGCGTTTGCAGCTGTCCTCAACATGTCGTCGAGTGGCCATGTGGACAAGAAGGACCGAAGCAGTTGTTTATGTTGTCAGGAGGAGATCGCTTTGATTCAGTGATGATTCAGAGTAATTGTGGAGATTAGCTGGGCACAAAGAGTGGAAGCGACAGATTTGTTCTTTACACAGAAATAAATTAAATTTCTTAAAGCGATGTGAAGCCGCCTGATTTGAGCTTATTGAGGTAAGCTGAACCCAATAAATTATCGCATCACCGCATGATGTGACTGTGTAGTTATTTTGTCCTTTTCGAAACTTCAGAATTTTGTGTATCTTTACTCTTCTATAATTCGATTTGTTTTCAATCTAGGCTGTTTCGTCGAGCTAAGTGCAACTTAAGACGAACGAATTGAAATTTGTGATTGTAATTTCGCAACAGTTGTAAGACGGCAGCCGCCTAGTTATCATATATAATACAAATGTAGCTCTCACTAGTTTTGAGTGTTACCCGGTACGAAAGATCATGCAAGTTTGACTGTAACTGTTTCCTTTACTTTTTCTTTAAGTATGAAAGTAGGTTTTGCAGAGATATTTAGACTAAAAATATATCTACCATGTAAGACTATCAAGAGAACTTCTTCTGAAACCGAATTCTCCGAACATCCATGAATTTTTTTCTGTATGGACAATCGTCTTTTTATTCAAATGCGGGCCATTAGGATAACCCTCCGACATGATTTTATGAAATTGTTGTTCTTTATGGTGGCAAAATAAAACCGCGCGGCTTTGGCGCGTTCGCCATGTGAGCTTGGATTACTGCTGTTTCCGATCACAGTTTTAACATTTCCTTTGTGAAAGCCGAAGTAGCTGTCTTTCAGAAGGTCGCCGATTGATGTATTCCTGTGCCATTTTCATGTAATTTTATATCAGTTTAACTTTGCTCGGGTTTGGCGCATAGAAATCCTCTAAATTTTAGATATGTTATAGTTTTCAACATATCAGAGCAGTAGACAAAATAAAAAGTTGTTTGAATGACTCTTTTACTATCTTAATTCATTTCTAAAATTCAAATTTCGCGCTTTTCGCCCTATTGACCAATCAGAGCATTCAAATTTAATTTGATTAGAGAAATTAGCACCTAAAAAATAACTGCCGCTATTGCACTGGCCTATTGTTCTTTTGCCTAGTTCTTACACGGACCATTACATAGAGGGTGTCCTCTTAATAGAGGTTGTAAAAATTGCGCAATGTTTGTTAACGATCAAGATTCAACGCATACTCTGTACTGTGATAGAGTTGCATTTTGTTAAAGAAGCTATCCAGAGTTCATGTTCATTACCTTTCATTACCAACTTTAATTTGTTTGTAAATGCGAAAACATTAACTGACTTCAGTACGTATTTCAAGGACGTAATCCAATACTATTATTGTCAATTCAGTCCGGTGTCCGCTTAATAGCGGTTTTTAACAATAGAAATTAGCCAAATACACCTTATTTTAGTGTCCGCGACAGCTTAATAGAGGTTTCCGCTGAATAGGGGTTGTTATAAAGGGAAATATAAGACGTTAATTTCTGGACCCGGCTTAGCGTCCGCCTAATAGAGGGTGTCCGCTTAATTGGGGGTCCGCTTAATAGAGGTTTCACTGTATATAGATTTAGCCACGGCTAAAAGCGAAGCTCCCGTTAATAAATTTACGATTTAAATCAAACAATAAACTTGTAATCCACAAATCAGTTAACTTAAGGGCACATTCATGTGGCTTTTTAGGGTAAGGCTAAGTGATTTTAGAGAAAAATAATTTGACAGTTGAAGAGTGAAACAAAATTTCCATCGAGTTAATAGTCTTATATGTCACACCCAAAAACAGCAATCATCTTCGATCACAGTAGATTAATTAGATCTGGAAAACAAATTCTTCCCACACCACCTGTACTTTTATAAGGCTACTTCATAGTCTCTTCAACCACTCTGTTGGAGAGACTATGGATAATTGGACAGCCCAGAAATACATTTTTATGCCACACACGATAGTCCTCGGTGGCAGCCAATTTACACGTTGCATTCCTCTGTTTAAAAGGGAGGCCAAACTAAAAAATCAGGCCGGATTTTTTGTGTTCGACAAGTTTACTTTACAAGTAAATCTTGACAAATCTGGTGGCGTGTAAATCAGCCTTTTAAATATACTTTTTATACTCACGTCTGAGGTAAACAGTACTATGAGGCGCTTTTTTTTATGATACAGAATGCGGACAGAATTTGTTCTTTTTTGCGCTATTTAATCTTATAATTCTGCATTTTTTCACAATTTTGCAATACGAATTGCGCTCGATCCAGCAGGATCGAAGTACGCGCTTTGCTTTGGACAACAAATTATAGAATTGACCACATTAGAGGAGAACGAGGAACTTTTGGCCCCACCCATCATGGATTTCATGAATACCTCCTTTCGCGAAGGCCGGCTGCCCGTATCTTGGAAAGAGGCAGATATCGTCCCTGTTTCCAAACAAAGACCTATCCAAAACGTCAGCAAGCACCTTCGCCCCATTTCCCTGACCCCGATGCTGTCCAAGTTTGCAGAGGATTATGTTGTTAATGACTTTGTGATGCCCGCCGTGCTAAAGAAAATCGACAAAAAGCAAAATGGGACAATACTGGGAGAAGACTGGGGCTAGCATGCCGAGAGACTGGGTCGAGTAATGGCGGAGTAAAGACCTTCGATGTGACTGTCCGCCAACTCTACACTTTGCATGGTGACTTATGGCCGAGATTTTCAATAATCTACTCAACAAAAAAACGTTTAGATCGCCGGACTCCTCGGACGACTCAACCACATCGCCTGAGGCGAAAAAACCTATGAAGTACGATTCACCGCTCACTGTAGGACCCGAACAACAAGAAGATGAAGTAATGACAGCTCTTAAGAGTGATTTTCTGTAAAATTCGAACTTCGGCCTGACACGGTACCTCATCGATTTGGCTGATTTTTGGCATGTAGTCTTAGAATGGTGTCCTAAATACTGAATGCATATTCTAAGGTTCGAATTCTCGTTGGTTTCAAAGATACAGGAATGACAGTTTTGACGAGGCCTCGAGCGGCCGCCATGTTGGTGAACTGAAAGAGATTTACAGCAATTAATTCTAGCCTTATCATTAAAATAACTTAATCGTGACTCATACAGTTGCAAAGACCTATCCTTCCTCCTTTCATTTACCTACTCTTATCTGAAAATGGTTAAGCCTGAGCTACGAACGGCTATAACTTCTCACAGCACTTTTTCGGTACTTAAAAGGTACACAAATTTGGTAGAAATTGGAAGGCCAATATCACCCATGCCACATCGATTTAGACTAAGCCATTTTAACTAAACATAGTTTGTTTATAGCTAAGTTAGATTGTTGAATAAAATAATTGGGCAAATGCAACGGAACAGAAATATGATTGCATGAATGCGCAGTGGTTCAGCCACTTGGCCGCTAAAACTTCAAAACAAAATTCGGTGAATATGTGAAAAGAAAATTCTTTAAAAATTTATCGTGCCTCTTAAACCCTACCTATCGCTTAAAAAACCCTCCCTTGTAATGTAAACAGATGATCTTTTGATTCTGATCTTGCGAAGAGCTTGAAATATGCGCTAAAATGAAAATTATAAATTTTGTTACACACGGTACTAGCTCAAGTTCGCTCTTCGATTTCCCAGACCAGTCGAGAGCCGCTCGTGTACTGCACAGTTACAATTTTCTCTGTAGTATTTCGCTGTATACAGCTACAAATTACATATTTTCTTACGCAAAGATAACGCAAACGTTGTCAATTTTAATCAAAAGGCTAGAAAAACCAACCGTGCACTGTAGCTTTATGCAAATTGTATGGTATTCGATAATTACACGTGTAAACAGGAACCTACCTTTGCTAATGTACACTGTTTGGCAGATCTTTCCAGCGTAAGATATAAAACTAGTACATGAAATGAAATTAAAGAACTCATCAAGTCAAATTACCTGATCGTACCGTCATTACTGAATAATAAGTCCGCAAAATATGACATGGAATGATCGGTGGGAGACGAAGCTATTTTTAGGAGGACAGGGAACTGCACGCTGGAACGGAACTGAAATGAACAACCTCAATCAAGTTCAGTCTTCTTGACGCTATTAAACGTTTCACCCAAATTTGAACAGGAAGTTGTTTTCTATTTTCTTTCTCATTCTTGCATGTATTCTGCAGTTCGCCCACTATTTTTTCGTAACTTTTAATTTTCTAGCTAACTGGAACTGTTAAGAACTACCAACCCCCCTCCCCCCTCCCCCTCTTTGAGTGAACTTTCATTCGGTCTGATTCACAATAATTTTCGAACGGTGACAAAGTGAAATTTGAAATGACATTTTATTTAGTATTTTTAAAAGCTCCTTCTTTTTTTCCCGATAGCCAGGAATGTTTTGAACGTAAAGGCTCAAGTGGCGGTGTTTTTCACGACTCTGCTTGTAGACTGACCTCACCACCAGTACCACGGACATAAAATCTGATCGGAGAGGGTCATACAGTAACTGATGGGTCTCTGAAAAGCGAAGGGCAGTCACTTTGGGGCGATTAGGCTATATAGATGATGAACTCATTGTTTATAACCCCATAACCGTATCCCAAAAGTCGAGCCAGCCCGGGGCGAGGGAACACAATTTTGGGGCCACAGGCCACGCCCTTATGTTTAGCGGGAAATTGGTTGATTAGTCAAATCTCCTTAACTCCACGACCATGCACCTTTCCAAATATAGCCCTTCTAATCATCATATAGTTAGGGCCTCCCGTAGGCATTTGCAACTATTTTGATTCGTAGAAGACTGTTTAACAGTTTTCATTACTTTAATGTCTCGTAAACAACGCGAGGTACATGTTCTGATCTCTCCCCCCCCCCCCCCTCCTAGGCTCTTGCCGATTGTGCTAGCATAATTTTTGGCATAATCTGAGGAATTGAGCATAATTTTTGCCCTTTTTCCAAAAGTAGCACTGCTAGCATAATCCGTATATTTTCTTGTCTTAATAGCACAATTTTAGAATAATTCAAGAAAACGAAGATCTCAGCTACTAAAAACGATAGATTACTATTAACAGTTGCTTCCACTCCTATTTTTCGACTTTTTTTTACTTGTGTTGAGATACCGCGGGAGTTCGATGAAACGGAACCGGAAGTCTGTGTCTCGGTCCCAGACTCCTTAGTCTTTCTCCCAGTGCTCGTTTCAAAATGGCGGCCGCCACGCCAAACCAGTCAAGTGCAGTGAACTTACATCCAGATAGTTTACAAGGTTGCGAGAACAGAGAGGATAGACCAAAGCCTGCGCAACTAGCAAGCTATCCGCGGATAGTTATCCACCACACTATCCAGGCTTTGTGCAACCTACTTTTGTTCGCTGGATAACTATCCGCTGGATAGCAGATTTATTCGCCGTATAGGCCCAACCACCGGATAAAGTTACCCAGGTTTTGAACAACCGGGCCCAGAACGTCTGGCCAGGGTTAATAAAATACATTTTCAAACTTGTCTTGTGAGTTGTGAAGTTTGTGCACAGAATAATTTTTTAAAAAAGTAGCATAATTTTGAAAAGCGAGCATAATTTGAGCATAATTTGGGCAAAAAACGAGCACTGCCACTAGCATAATATGCCACTTTTACTAGCACAATCGGCAAATGCCTACCCCCTCCCCACCCTTCCCCCATCCATAACAAAAAATTTTCAGACCAACACTGAATTGCATGAAGGTATGTACAAAAATATGACCATCTCGAGGCAAGGTTCATCACTGTAACTTACCACATAAAAGCCTTTTCGTTGTTTGCCATCGACTGACTCTGTTCTGAATACTAAGGTCCCATAAACAACGCCACGTTTAGAAAGAGCCCGCCCTTTTCAATCCAAGAAAACCCAAGTAGCGATTTCACCAACGGACATAAGCCGTAAGAAAAGGACCGCGTCAAATAGTTCATGAAATCACAAACGCCTCATGACACCTTTAATTCACTCTTTCTTCGATAAACTAATTTTTAATTTTTTAAGCATAAATGACATCAGAATGCGCGATTATGAGCATAGCTTATGAAAAGAAAATTTAACACCTGATGCACATGAAAGCGTCTAAGAAGGGGACTAGGGGGAATTAGGAACATTGTGCTTACCGCTGGAAAAATATTGGCTAGTTCTTTAAATAGACTCAATTAAAGCCGTTTTTGTTCAGTAAGGAGCTGTTAGATGGGGGTAAGCTACATAAAGTAGATCGTATCAGAATACGGCATAGGACTAGGCTCTCAAAATCGATAAGCTGAATGCAAGACCAATTATTATGTAAAACAGAGAAAAATTCCTTGAGGGAAAAAAATTATGGCTAGGGAAAAGACGCGAATGTGGAAAGTTAGGATGGTAGCTTCTTTTCAGGTAATCGATCATTTACGTTAACTTCCGCTATCCGACGGGCATATCGGAAAGACTGAATGGATGAGAGTATAACACATTCAAGAAGAAACAAATTTGTGATTTTTCACAACTCAATAAAATAACTAAAATTGTGTACTACTCGGTTATACAAGATTTTTGTTTTCAATTTCAGATTTTTACGATGGGGCATTAGCCCCTGTACTCACTAGATACTACTTTACAATCATCGTGTTAAAATCAGTGAAATACTCCAAAACAATTTGGATTCCTATACCCTTATACCTTTATTAAAAATTAAAGTTGGGAAGTTTGTTGTTTTCTAAAAGTAGTTTGAACAGCCGAACGACATTTTTTTACACGGAGTGGGGAAGGCAAAGCTTCACTTATCTCTTCTAAGGTAGAAAGTGTCAGCAAAACGTGAGAGTCGTCCTTGAGGGTAAAGTGTCTAACCTAATTTTCTCACCGATTGCAAGTGCCATTTCATCCACGCATAACCTCACCTAGTTAACAGAATTAGCAAATGTAGTGGGGAAACGTTGCGAGAGAACTGAGTAAGATGTTAGGGTAAGTTTTGGAAATTTTCCGCACACCTGGAAAGTCCTGGCTACGCTCCTGATAGAGACTTTTGCTGGAGAGAAATTGAAACATGTTCGCTAATATAGTGACGACCAGAAAGGACAAGCCATAGGATAGTTCCAGAAAACCACCCATTAAAATAGATCACGAAGTTGTCGCGGCGGATGAACTTGAAGGCATCTGATGAAGTGCAATTTTTCAAGGGATCCCAGACAAGATTATGTACGATGGGCACAGCTTGTTTGATCTGGAAAATTTAGAGAAGCTCAAGGCAAATCGCTAGACAACACATGCTAGAGCTGAACTAAAAATCTTTTGCGCCTTTGAACTCTGTCCCTAAGGGTAAATGAGAAAGTTTCCCTTTATCAATGCATTAACCGAGTTGATTATGAATGTGTCCTTATGTTGGACGTCTTACTAACAAGCACATTACCACTACTTGCCCTCAGTGGCGTTTTTCAGTTGACGAGCAGAGAAAATTAGGTTTTGACTGTTTGAAATTCTGGATGCCAGAGTGAAGACGCCTTTTGTATGATGACGTCATCGCCCTACAGTAAAAAGCGTTCGTTTTTTACCACTGATATTACGTCAATCGGTACACTTATGTTGTCGAAAGGTCTGTGAGCATGGTAAATAATTTTACCATAAACTGCAGACACATCTTCAATCACTCCTTATTGTTCGCGATATCGGATAAACACTCTGGTCTCTAACTGAATTTTCTTTGCTGTTTACTTTATTTTGAATTAGGACTGTCTTGAGTTGTCCATGCATTGTCTAGCGATTTTAAGCTTTTTCAAGGAAACAAAAATCTGGAATTGTCCCTAGGGTGACGCATTTGCGCACAGTTTTAAAGCCCTTCGGTGGGGTGACTGTGGTTTTTGTTGTCCCGGGCTCATCCCTCATTCTTCTTAACCCCTTCCAAACCAATTTTTCTGTTTATCAAGAATCTCCTCAAAACGGGCTTCGTGATTGAGACAAAATACCTGAAAATTGTACACGGAACCGTTGTTAACGGTGTACAAGGTAGAATGAGTCTATTCATTACTTTGCCAACGGCCAATTTTTAAAACCGGAAGTAATGATGTTTATTTCAAGGGCTCATGTCTCATGGGTTTTGAGTGAATCTTCAAACGCTGTAAATACATGTAGCTGGAACTATCATCGCATCGATCCTCGCTCACTAATAATGATAACTTATATCAACTTCCATTATTTATTGCCTGGCTAAGATTTTCACGGATTCTTCAGTTCAGTTGTTTGAAACCAGGCGGCTTCACGTGAGTTGTAACGCCAGGCAAGGAACGTGACAACCCGCGATATGCGTGGGAAAATATTACTTTTTTTCGATCAAGGTGGAAACTGGCAACTTTGTCGTCGAGTAAGGTAATACATCTCAATTTTCATTACTATGGTTAATTTTAAAAGCTCTGGTTTCGGTAAAGGAACTGGAGGAAAATCAGGAAAATTCCTGTTCGACTGTGATGGTTGGATTTTGTTTACGCGTCATAGCATAAACATAACAAATTCATTTTCCTTTTCCTTATACAATCTGCCTTTTTTTATACTGTTTTTCGCAGCAGAGTTATCGATTATATTACAGAGGCTAATTTTATTACACAGATCACTCAGATTTAATGACAGAAACTCTATTATCGATTGTAATTTTGGCAACACCTGTCGAGTATTCGGTGTACAGATTATTGACAAAGTCGCTAGAACAGTCTTCCATTCATTACTTTTATTTCTGCTCCGTTAAATTTGCCCAATTTTTTTATTAATGAACTCGATTTAACTACAAACAGTGAGTATTCAGGCAGATTGGCAAGCTTCAATGCGATGTGGCAAAAGAGATATACGCCTTTAAAATTCTGTTAATTTTGCTGGTGTAAAAAATTCAAAAAGTATACCCACCAAAAGTTTAATCGATCGTTGCGAAAACGTTATCAATTTCCAAGTAGTTTCTAAAAATACGATAAAGAGGGATTGTTCTTTCAATCTGTATTGGCAAAGGAAGATTAGCTTTGAAGACAGGGTTGTAGTCGAAGGCTCAAAAGCAGCTTCTATTAACCAATATGGCGCCGGTCCGAGGCACCCAAAAACCGGCCATGTCGATAATTTCCGAAGTAGGAGGAATTAGAACCTAAAGTTAGCTATTCCTTATTAAAGACCTCAAATCAAGTCTACATGCCAATTTTTAGCCAATTCGGTGAGATAGTGTGGCAGCGCCTTTTTAATATAGCTCGAATCTTACAGACAACTGCTCTTAATATGTCGTAGGAGGTTGCGGCGAAACTACAAAAGATTTTGGGAAAGCTAGAAAAGCTAGACACGATAGAACTGTCTTTGAAGATAAGTGAATCCAAACTGGCAAGGCTAGAAACACGAACGACAGCGTTGGAAGCTTTCAAAGAAGAAGCCAAGAAGGACATAAGCGAGTTGAAAGATGGCGCCAACTTTGCTAAAAACAATTACAGGAGAAGTCTCAAGAGTCAGCAAAGGCACAAGCAGAAATTGCCGAGCTCACAAGGAAGGTGCGAAAACATGAAGAAGCAGTTAAGGAGACCGAGTCAAAAAGCTTATATCTTGAGGCCTATTCTCGACGCGAAAAGATCAAGTTTATTAACATCGAAGAAGGACCTCCAGACCAACCTGAAGACACCGAGGAGATTTTAAGAGGCTTTTTAGAACGCGAACTGGGATATGTAGATGCTCAGAATGTAGAATTTGAACGTGTCCACCGCACAGGAAAAACCAAAGATGGGAATCCTCGTCTAATGCTTGCACGTTTCCTGAGGTATAAAGATGTGCAAAACATTTTTTCACTGGAACACAGCTTGAAAGGATCAAAGTTTCAAATGTTCCGAGACCTACCGACTGAAATTGTTGCTTTCTCTATTAGCTTTTCAGTTTTTTCTTGTCTTTTAAACTTAGGAGAGAGCCTAAGAAAAGGCGTCTTTTGTCCCCAGTCAATTTAACCTTTCATAAATAAATATTGATTTAAATGTGCGTGTCTCTGTTTACATTTTGCCTGCCAATGTTTAGGTTGCTGTGTTTTACGTAACCCCACTGTTATTTTATTTAACCTCTTGTTTATCTTTTTTTATTTCTCATATTTGTTTTTTATTGCGAGAATACTCCTTGGGTAAAGACAGTCGATGCTATATGACACAAACGTCTAAAAATGGATCTTAAAATAGGATCAATTAATGTTAGAGGTTTGGGAGACCAGGTCAAGCGGCGAGAAATCTTTAACTGGGCTCGAGCAAAAAAATATTCAGTACATTTTATTCAAGAAATGCACTTTACAGATAACAATAAGAATGATTGGCGGGCCGAATGGGGCTATCAAGCTTTGTTCAGCTGCTGCACCAGTAAAAAGGCAGGTGTTGTCAAACTTTTTAATAATAACTTCACCTTTCAAATTTCTAAAACATATTCCGATCCCGAGGGACGGTTTATAATATGTGATCTGACTTTAAATAAGAACCAATTAACGCTGACAAACATTTACGCTCCAAACAACGATGATTCAAATTTCTTCACCTCGGTTTTTAGTCATCTGGCTGATTTCAAGTGCGACGAGATCATAATAGGTGGCGATTTCAATTTAGTTTTAGATGTCGAAAAAGATAAAAAGGGTGGCCTTGCAAGAACTCATAAAAAATCATTGGAAGTTATCAATAGCGCCTCTGAAAGCTTAGATCTGATCGACGCCTGGAGAGTTTTAAATCCTGACTCTTCCAGATTTACATGGGGACAGAAGAAGCCTGAAAGCCACTGTAGATTTGATTTCTTTCTAATTAATCAATGCACTTTCTGTAATATTATAATTGCAGAGATATTAGCAGGACAACTTTCAATAATTATGACAAAGACGTGGCATTGTCAAGCTTATTCCAAAGAAAGATACCGAGCTCATTCTCATTAGAAATTGGCGACCATTAACGCTGTTAAATTGTGATTAAAAGATTGCATCAAAAGCCATTGCAAGTCGTATCAAAACTTTTCTTCCAAAGCTAATTTAAGATGATCAAACAGGCTTTCTTAAAGGCAGGTGCATCAGTGAGAATATTTATTTGTTAGACAGTGTCATCAAATACACAGAAGGAAGAAACATTCCGGGCCTTGTTCTTTTTATCGATTTTGAGAAAGCTTTTAACACTAGAGTGGCCTTTTATTAGGAAAACTCTCCAGCACTTCGTTTCGTGCCCTCACTGTTAAATTGGATTGAACTTTTTTACTGTAATATTGAAAGCTGTATCCTAAATAATAGATGGGCAAGTAACTTTCTTAAACTCAGTCGAGGAGTTACGCAAGGCTGTCCTTTGTCACCATATCTATTTCTTCTATCTGCAGAAATACTTGCTGACGCCATTCGGAAAAAACAGAGGATTAAAGGCATAGAAATAAACAGCATTGATTTCAAGTTAAGTCAATATGCCGATGACACAACACTAATCCTGGACGGCTCCGAATAATTCTTTTTAGAATCTGTAATTTTAATAGAAACTTTTGGTAACATATCTGGCCTCAGAATCAATATCAAAAAGACGGAAGCTCTGTGGATAGGGTCTAAAAAAGATTGTGACCTTAAACTTCTTCCAGAAAAAGACTTTAAATGGCCAAAGAAAAAGGTCAAAGCGCTTGGGGTTTGGCTCTCAACGGACCCCAATATAATAATATCCTTAAATTACAAAAAAAAAATTGAAAAAAATAGATCGATCCTCGAATGCTGGAAATTTGCTGCAGACTTACATTATTAGGGAAAATAGCAGTTTTAAAGAGCCTGGTTGCATCTCATTTAGTCTTCATATTCTCACCTTTGCAAACTAACCGCGAAGCGATCAAAGAAATCAACACAATTTTCTATAAGTTTCCATGGAATGATAAAGGAGACAAAATCAAACGGAAGATAATGATTAATAACTATTCCGAAGGAGGACTAAAAATCGATCGACATTGCTTCTTTTAACAAATCCCTTAAAGCCAAGTGGATCCAGAAATATTTGGACCCTGAAAGTCGCAGTAAATGGAAGCGACTCTTTGATTCCGAACTTGAAAGAAATGGAGGTGAAGCGATACTAAAAGGAAATCTCAACAAAAAAGATGTTAACAACTTAAAAATATCAGACCCTTTTGTGAAAGAAATACTTGTAATTTGGTCAGAAGTTTTTTTCTGGGAAACAATGGTATCTGAACAACATCTTTTGTGGTCACCTTTGTGGCAAAACTCTCTGATAAGAATTCAGAATAAGCCTGTTTTTTATAACTACTGGCTTGTTAACGGTATTACGCAAGTTGAACATTTGATGGATGAATCCTCCAATTTCTTTTCCCTTACTGCTTTTCAGATTAAATATAACTTGCAAGTTTGACCTCTAACCTTCTTTGGATTAATCTCAGCAGTCAATCATCTACGAAGACAAAACACCAAAACCCAATCTAAGTATGGAAATTGCTTTTCAAAATTTCTTATGAGTCAAAAGCCATCTAAATTTATCTACCAAGAAATTGTGTCAAAAAACTGTGAGTGGCCAATTTCATGTCAAGAAGAGTGGCGCAAAGACATCAATCTTCCGCAAAGGAAATTGTTAATTGGAAAGTCGCTTATCAAACATCCTTTTAATACACAAAGAGCAGTAAACTTATCACTTTCAACTTCAAATTGTTACATCGCCGGTTCCCAACTAACTGTTTCTTAAAAAAAGTCGGACTTGGAGACGATGATAAGTGTTCTTTTCGTAATAAGCAAACGGAAAACTTGATACACTTATCTTGGAGATGCGAAAAAACAAAACATTTTTGAGATAGTGGATGCAGTCTTGCCAACTCACCTTTCGGTGAACATAATTACTTACAGATAAATACGGCTTTGGGTCAGAGGCCAGATAGATCTAAACACAAACTCCAAATCAATTAAGTAATTAACATAATTTTAAATTCAATACGAAAGGAGACAGGGAGCCAGTGAAGATCCATCAGGACTGGTGTAATATGGCAAAATCTTGGACACTGGTTGACAAGGCGAGCAGCAGAATTTGGAACATGTTGAAGCTTCCGAATAAGATAGGATAGTAGGCCGTACAATAAAGAATTACAATAATCAAGTTTAGAAACAACGAAGGCGTGAATAATGATCTTTGCAGCATCATAAGTAAGATATTTGCGTATGAAACCAATGTTACGAAGATGGAAAAAGGACGATTGACAGACTGCATTGACATGAGGTACCATACAAAGGGACTGATCAAAGATAACTCCAATATTGCGTGCACTGGGGGAGCAGGATACAGTCTCATTACATATATCAACAGAAGATAGTGGTGGCCGAGGTCGATAGGAAGAGGATATTACGAGAACTTCGGACTTGTCTTTATTTAATTTCACCTTGTTGGAAAGCATTCATGCGTCCATGTCCCTAACACAGATTACCAATTTGGCGTTACTCAGATTCATATCAGAAACTGACGACGTCCTGAACGTAATATAGAGCTGAGTGTCATCAGCATAAAAGTGATAGAACATTTGATGGCGTCGAGAAATCTCGCCAAGAGGGGATGTGTACATTGAATATAAAAAGGGGCCAAGAACGGATCCCTGCGGTACACCAAACTCAAGAACATGAGAAGCAGAGCACGCACCATTAACCTGCACAAACTGTGTACGATCAGAAAGATATGATCGAAACCATTCCAATACAGTTCCAGTAATTCCAAAGCGATTGGACAGTCGCGAAAGGAGGATACCATGATCAACAGTATCAAATGCAGCCGAAAGATCGAGAAGTACTAGGATAACTGAATTATGTTGATCTATTGCCATGGCTATGTCATTGTGGACTCTAATAAGAGCCGTCTCTGTACTATGGTTTCTCTTATAGGCCGATTGATCTGTTTCACCAAGGTCATTACTATCTAAGTATTGAATCAGCTGTTTAGCAACACATTTTTCAATAGTTTTGGATATGAAACGAAGATTAGAAATAGGCCTATAGTTCTTGAAGTCGTTCGAGTCCAGAGAGGGCTTTTTGAGCAATGGCTTAAGTATAGCTTGTTTAAGTATTCCAGGCATCCGACCCAGTTTCCAAGGAAAGGTTGACAATCTTGTGTATTACTGGGAGGATAGAAGGAAACAGACATTTAAGTTCATGACCAGGAACAGGATCTAAATCACAGGACTTAGGGGTAGTTGAGCCGATGATACTCAAGGGTTCATCCGGTGGAACAGTGGAAAACATGTTCAGTTGACAGCCTGTAGTACCGTTATCTACAGCAGTATCTAAAGGTGGGACTTGATCAAGGTCACGACGGATTCGTCTGATCTTGTCACCAAAGAATAGAACAAAATCATTAGCCAAAGAAGACGAGGAATCATGCTTTGGGTAGTTCAAGACGTCGATGAAGTAGTTTACTAAAAACTGCGAAAAGCGATCTCATGTTAGACTGATTCTCAGCAACTAGATTTGAATAATAGTTACTTCTTGATGAAGATAGCAAGTCCTTAAGAACTTTACATTGACGCGTGTAAGCTTCACGATCACGCATAGAACGGGAAGCACGCCACCGTCGCTCAAGCCGTCTTTTTTCCCTCTTTTCAGACTTTAATTCTTCTGAGTACCAAGGTGCCGCTGGGCGAATGGTAACGGTACGCTTCTTAATGGGAACATGTCTGTTAAAGATTCCAGATAGCTCAGAATCATGAAGTGCAACTAGATCATCAAGTTCGTTCGGCGGATCACTGTTGAGGGAAGAGCTTCGAGTGTCACTGATGAAAAGATCGATATCCAAATTCTTAAAAGTACGATACATATTAAAACTACGATACACATTTATCAAATAGAAAACAATGCCTCTACTGTCAAAAATAAATGGGAACCCTTGTTGCCTTATATAAGCCTTTTGACCTAGCTGAGTCTCCAAAACTTAATTAAAAATAAATATCTTCTCTACACCTCTTTTTTGTTTTGACTGTGCCCTTTTACCCAAGGAAAAAAAAGGAAACGAAAGAGCAGGGAGAGAAAAAGGAAGAAAAGAACCAGATGTATTAACTTCGCTATTTGCTTTTAGCCTGCTGCTCTCCTCTCAATTGATGTTTTTTTTGCTTTTTGAAGTGTGTGCGGTTTTTTTGTGGTTTTCTTTCTTTTGTCACTTTTCACTTGTACTCAATATGTTGTTGTTGTTGTTGTTGTTAAAATAAATAAATCAATTTAAAAAAATGTCGAACTAATAGCTCGCGTAATGCTGGTCAGGAGGCAGTGATTGCAATTTTTCATCTTTATACGCCTCTAATGTCTTCCAAAAGGAAAGGTAGATCTAGTACAACATCTCAATCTACTAATCAGTCACCTGAAGAGAAAAAAAGCAAAAATAGTGAAAAGGACGGAGTGTTTGAAGCGCTGGAGAGGACGTCGGTCTGAAACTGCAGCGTGTGCTGGATAAATTAGAAAAACTCGATAAGATAGAAGCGCATCTTAGCGAGGTCTCTGCCAGTCTTGCTAGTATTGAGTAGAAAGTATCTCGTTTAGATGAAGATGTACAAGACCTGAAGCAAAAAAACAAACAGAGTGGAAAAGAAAGCGGTCCGAATTGGAAGAAAGTATACAGTTCAACAAAGAAGCCATTTCAGATCTGAAGAAAGAGTCAAAGGAGTCAAAGTTTGAAATAAATGATCTTCGAAAGCAGTCATTGTATTTGGAAGCCTATTCAAGAAGAGAAACTGTTAATTTCTTTGGGATTGACGAAGTAGTGCCTGCATCTGAAGTTGTCTCCCAACCCGAGGATACAAGAGCTTCTTTATTGTTCAAATTCCTAGAAAACAAGTTTCGTATTGAAAACCCTCGTGGTAGAATCGAGTTCCAAAGAGTCCATCGATTGGGAAAGCCTAACAACAGCAGTAACAAACGTTGCCCAATTATCGCACGTTTCTTACGACATTCGGACAAGGAAATGGTGATGGATCAAGCCCGCAAGGAGTTAAAGAGGCAAGAGGAGAACACATTTTCTGTGTTTGACGATATACCAAAAGAACTTTAAGAAATAAGGGAAAGTCAGATGAAAAAGTTCAAGGAAGCCAGAGGCAGAGGCCGTACAGTATATTTCAGCAAAGCGCAACCAGAGAAGTTATTTGTTAATGGTAAATTTATATATTGACAGATTTTGCTTAGGCACGAGCACCGCTCTCTACACATTTCCAGAGATAAAAATGTTTTCGTTTTCGTGGTTATTTTCCTTTCATTTTCTGTTATTCAAAGCTATCGCAGCATGCCAATAAAGTATTTCTTTGAGTGTCAGATTGCTGTAAATGTGTTGATAAATTCTTCCCGCCGAATTAGGTCCTATTTACTCTGGCAGTATGGGGCATAATAACGAGTTCAATCTTTTGTCGTTAAATGTTTTCGTGGGATTCGCACTTTTGAAAAGCGGAAAGCTGTTTTTAATTGGGTTGTAAATTCCCAATGCCGACATATTTTTCCTGCAAGAAACATACGGCACTCGAGATATTGAAAATATCTGGAGAAAACAATGGAAAGGCGAAATGTTCTTCTCGCATGGCAGCAATCATAGCTGAGGTGCTCTAGTACTGATAAGGGATGATTTAGATTTCAAAATACATTCTACCAAGGTAGATTCTCAAGGTCGCTACATTTTTCTGGAGGCTTATATTCAGGATTCGCCTTACTTTCTTTTAAACATTTACGCTCCAGATAAGTGTAGTGAACAATTTCTCTTCTTCAAAGACGTGTCAGATATTCTAAAAGGTGTAAGAGTGGAGCAGGATCACCCATTTATAGTCGGTGGGGACTTCAATTTCATTCTTGGCCATGTCTTAGATGGGCAGGGCGGCAATAGTAAAAGGAAAGACTCCGGAAAAATTGTTGAAGACAAGTTCGCTGAGCTTGATTTAGTGGATATCTGGCGCATAAGAAAGCCCACAGTTACACGTTTTACTTGGTGTCAAAAGAAACCAATCATACAAAGGCGTCGTTAGATTTTTGGCTCGTAGGCAATAGTTTACAAGATGACATAGATTCAGTGGACATTAAAACGTCAATTAAGTCAGACCATTCAGCAATAACGCTCTCTATAAATGGTTTAGCTGATCTTGAAAAAGGACCTAACTTGTGGAAATTTAATTCAAACCTAATAAATAATTCGGCTTATTGTGAACTTCTAACCTTTGAGTATGCCAATTGGCTAGAGGAATTCAAAGAAGTACAAGATAAACGCGTCTTATGGGATTTAATTAAATACAAAATTAGACAGCAAACAATCAGATACATCAAAACTAAAGCCCGCGAAAGAAGAGCGAAACTAACCTAGAGGAAGATTTAAAGGAATGTACGGAAAAATGCGATTCCGATCCAAATACAAAAAATCTGGAGGAACACAACTCGAGTGTCTTCAGACGGAATATGATAGTATGTATGATTACATTACACAAGGTGCCATCATTCGTTCTCGGGCAACTTTGTACGAATTCGGCGAGAGAAATAACAAATATTTTTTTGAATCCGGAAAACTCCAATAAAAAGAAAAGCACCTTGCGGAAAGTCTTCAACAGGGAAGGAAAATTAATTACATACCCTAAACAAATAATGAATGAGTTAGAAGCATTTTATTCTGACCTTTATGATGGTGGTACATTTGCAGACATGGGTCTTTTCCCTCATTTTTAAGTGATCTCAATGAATTTCCCTCTTTAGTAGAGGAGAAGAAAAACGTTTGTGACGGCAAATTGGGATACGCAGAGTGTTACAATGCTCTGCAGACCTTCCAAAACAATAAATCACCCGGAAACGACGGCTTAACTGTTGAATTTTACGTTGCTTTTGGCCCGTGTTTGGAAATTTGTTGGTGGAAAGTCTTAATTATGCCTTTGAGTACGGAGAGCTTTTAAATTCACAGAAACAGGCGGTTATAACTTAAGTTGAAAAAAAAGGAAAAGACAAAAGGCAAATAAAAAATTGGCGTCCAATGTCTCTTATTAAGGAAGATGCAAAAATAGCGTCCAAGACGTTGGCCAAGCGGTTGGAAAATGTGCCACCGAAATAATTCACTTTGATCAGAGCGCTTTTGTCAAGACGAGAACTATTTTTGATGCCACCAGAACAACTGACGATGTGATTGAGCACACGATCAACGGGGACATATCGGGGATCATAGTGGCCCTAGATTTTGAGAAAGCTTTTGATTCCCTCAATTTTAATTTCCTTTTAAGAGTCTTACGCATTTAACTTTGGTCCTACTTTCATTCAGTGGGTACGAGTCCTGTACAATAAGGCCTCCAACTGTGTTAAGAATAATGGTTTTACTTCAGGACCTTTCTCTCTAAGTAGAGGGGTAAGACAGGGGGATCCTCTTTCTCCCTATCTTTTCATATTAGCTGTGGAGATCTTAGCTATTAAGGTAAGAAACGACAATAACATTCAAGGTATTAGGATAGGGGAAAAATTGTTACACTTACTCTTTTTGTGGATGATATGACCTGCGTTATTGAAGACATTAGGTCTTACTCAATCCTATTCGAAACCCTGAGGGCTTTCGGAGCGTTTTCAGGGTTAAAAGTAAATAACGATAAAACCGAAGCATTAGCGTTAGGAAATAGTGGATCCCTCTGGGAAGGGCATTTGGATATGAATAATCTTTGTGAAATCATCAAGATTCTAGGTATTTATTGTGGTGGTGAGGCTAAAAAAATTGAAGAATTGAACTTTGGAAGACTCTGGAATCAATTAAGAAAACGATTAACTTATGGAAATGACGAGGCCTATCTCTTATAGGCAGGATACAAATTGTTAAAACCTTTGCCATCCCTAAGCTTATGTTCAGAGCATCGGCTATTTCAATCTCGAAGGATCTCGTGAAATAATCTGATTCGATCTTTTATCATTTCATCTGGAACAGGAAGGACAAAGTAAAGCGCAACGCAATTATTTCAGAAGTTGAGAATGGTGGCTTGAATACGTTTGATACTGAATCCATGGTTCGCACTAAGCGAGTGATATGCTTACAAAAATTTTTAGAGGATTACGAAAGTCCATGGAAAATGTTTTTAAGAGATTTCTGAAACCTATTGGTAGTAAGTTTTTACTGCATTGTAATTTTGAGGTTTCGAAACTAAATATTTCTCTGCCAGCTTTCTTTAGCAATGTCTTGTTGCACGGTCAGAATTAAACGCAAGGGAATCTACTTCACTACACGAAATTGTAAATCAGGTCATCTGGAACAACAAGGTTCTGTGTGTTGATAAGAAATCTGTTTACCGAAGAGATGTTGCAAAATCTGAGACTTATTTTCGGTTGATAATGTACAACTTAACCCTGAACAAAGTTTTTTCATTATGAGTGTAATTCATTCCATGCCAGCAGCATGGCGTTTGTTAATTCGAACAGCTAAAATTGCACCAGTGCTTTCACCTCTGCCGAATACACCAGCTATTCTGATAAATGATGTCTTAATTCCAATTCTTGACGCTTCTTCAAAGCACATCTATCGGTCTTTTCTGGCAATATGGGACAATACCTAAATCATGCACTACGTAAGCACTTGTTAGCATGATCCATAACTGGCACATCAGCTCTGATGGGAAACCGGCCGCGATTAGACTAGTTTTATTTGATTTCCGTAGGGCCTTCGATCTCATTGATAACAATATCTTAGTGCGTAAACTCTCAGATTACGATATTCCGAACCACATCTGGATTACTGACTTTCTATTGGATAGGAGACAGAGAGTTAAACTGGCCCAGGATTGCTTCTCCGAGTGGCGTTACGTCCCAGCTGGTGTTCCTCAAGGGAAAAGGCTAGGGCCGTGGCTCTTAATAATAATGATTAATGATTTGAATGCAGGAGAGGCAGATATGTGAAAATATGTGGATACCAAAATCTCTGAGGTGGTAGATTAAGGCTTAGAGAGTTATGTTCAGCAAGTGGTAGACGATCTCGCAATACAAGCAAGGGATGACGGATTTCAGTTAAACGAAAGGAAATGCAAAGAGCACAAGATTAGCTTCGCAAGGAACGAACCAGAATTTGACCCTATCTGGGTTAACCGTCAGACCCTAGAGACTGAGAACAATATGAAATTGTTAGGACTTAATATTGGCAGTGATTTAAAGTGGAATATCCATGTGTCAGATCTACTTAGAAAGGTCTCAACAAGATTATATTTTCTAAGACAGCCTAAGAAATCGCATGTGGCTACAAGAGAGCTTCTTCTATTTTACATCACATGTATTCGCTCTATTCTGGAGTATGGCAGCCCAGTTTTTCATCGCGCTCTACCAAGTTATCTAAGCGAAGACCTAGAAAGACTACAAAGACGCACTACGAAGATTATTTACCCTGAGCTATCATATTCGAAGGCTCTAGAGCCGTCTGGACTTTTAACACTGTATGATAGAAGAGAGGCAAATGCGGCGAAATTGTTCGATGAAATATGTGCTAATCAATCTTACAGTCTCCACAAACTACTTCCAAATAAATACCAGCCAAGCTACTCTCTAAGAGAACAAAGAACATTTATTCGTCCACAGTGTAAAACTGGAAGATGCAAGAATAGTTTTCTTTTAAGTTATCTTTACGGTAGTTGAGAACTAGATATAATTGTGTTTCTTACTGTATGTAGGAACACTGACGCATGCTTTTGAATTTGTGATTTTATAACAGTTTTAAAATCGTAAATTATGTTGGATCATCTTTCTTTTATTAGTTGTTAAGCGCTTTAATTAGTTTTAATTTAGTACAGTTGTAAATTATTGCATTTGTAACCCTTATCGCAATTCAGCTCTTCGCTTCAAGTTTTAATGGTGAATAAACTATCTATCTATCTATCTATCTATCTATCTATCTATCTATCTATAAAACGTTTTCATGAAGAGAATTCCATAATATCGGGATTGTTCGGTCAGAAAAATCTGCTCCTATGTGATACGCAGGGTAATAACGATAAAAACGATAAAAAATTCCCAAAATAACCTAAACGGCCAGCCGAAAGGGTTCTCACTTTTGACAAGCACCAAGTTTGCAGGGCGAGCCGTCATGTTTGAATGAACATTTTGAAAATAGGAATACGCTTCAACATGATAGGGAATTTATTATGTTTCGGTTTTACCTCCCTCTATTTATGGTTTTGTTAAAAGCGTTTGATATTTACGGGGAGGGGGGCATTTTGGGTACCCTGCATGCGATGTTTATGTTGAAAACAATCGGTGCAGCAATCAAAATTGCGAAGGCGACTACTAACAATCAATAAAATAGATATAATTCGGTGAAACATGTACAGCGACACCAATTTTGATTCACGAAGACAAGTATTCAGAGCAAACTGTCTCCGAAAATCATTAGTCAGGTAAGCATAAGCTTACGAATTTAAAACCTTGCAGATTTATGTTTTAAGCCGGCTTCTCGGTGTTTGTTATTTTTCAAGATGAACTCGAGGCAAGAAAATCGCTCAGTTTTCTTTTTTACAGCCTAATCATAACTAAATATTCTTCTGAACGTTTCCTTTTTATCTACGGTCAGAAAATGTCTAAAGGCTTTTTAAAGTTCCGTGAGCTTATATCAAACCTGATACTATTGTAGGTTAGATCATTGTCTCGTGCATAAACTAGGCGCATAAACTACGCTCAACTTTAGGAAACAGGGAAAAAACATCAAATAAAATAATTATTCAGGCTTACCAGTCGAGATGCAGCTCCTGAAGGCCATCAAGTAAGGCTAGAATAGCTTGAGACTTCTCGACCCTCTTACGCATCAAGCAAGGGGAAGTGAGTACGCTCATTTTTGAAGAAGATGCCATCCGAAATCGGATTTCCAATGACTTTTACAAGCGGTACATTTAATAATAATAATAAACTTTATTTAAGTGTCAGGTACGTACGCTATGAAGCTAACTGAAGACACTATGAAATAAAAAGATATATATGTACAGCATTAAACTAAAATAGTAACAGTAAAAAAATATAATAATAATTTATATATAAAAGATTTAAGAACTAAATAAGGTGCATTCCGACCCACATTTGTCTTCCGTCAAGTGACCGGCTAAATTACTTTTTCTAATTTTCTTTTCAAATTTATCAATTTCAGTTAACGTACTTAAGGCTATTGGTAAACTGCCCTCTGTAAAACGCGCCTTTTTGCGGGTCAAACGGGAAATACGTGGGCTGAAAATTTATATGCCGCGCCGATTCTGATTGCCTGCAGAGATGTCAAATAACTTCGCTCGACCAGTGAGATCCTGAGGATACCATTTCAATGCCAGAGTTGGCGTGAATTGTTGTTGATGAGTTTGTACTTGCTCGACACTTGCTTACTTTGTAGTTCTACAGTGAACGTTTGACGTTTAGAGATTTTATTTTAAAATGGAAGAAATCCCAAATTTTCAGTTTTTTTTTCTAGTCGGACTTAGAAAACTGCAGGTAACTGGATGAAATTGAGCGAGAACCTCAAGCGAAAAACACCAAGACAGCAACTGAGTGTGAGGTAAAAAAGTTCGAGAAATGGTGTGAGAAAAGAAAAATTACAGTGGATCTCCAAACAGTAAGTCCTACAGACTTGGGTGAATTTCTACGAACGTTCTTCGCTGAAGTGAAAATAGAGAAAGGCCAAGCATTAACTCCAAGTGCATTGACTGGAGTTAGAGCGGCCATTCATCGCCAGCTAACCTGTGCTCCACTCAGCCGCAACATAAGCATTTTGCAAGACAGCAAACTCATGTCTGCCAACAAAATGTTTGAAGCGAAAGCCAAGCTATTTACGAAAGAAAACAATGCGAAACCAAAACACAAATCATCTATTCAGTGAGGAGACATGCAAAAAATTGAATCGATACTTCATGGAAGGGCAAAACACGGACGGCGTCTGGAAAGATGAGGAGAAGCTAGTTGAGTTTATTTGGTTTTGGTTGAGTTTTCATTTTGCTCGCCGCGGCAGAGAGGGATGAAGGGAGCTTAAAAGCAGTCATTTTAAATAAAAACTGATGACATTGAAGCCCGTTAAGTCACCGAAAAACTTACTGAACAAACTGAAAATTACCAAGGAGGCGCTAAACAGTCTGAGTCATACTCGGATGTTCGAATGTACGAAACGTCAGTTGCACTGGATCCAGTAGCTGCGTTTGAATTTTACCTCTGCAAGACTCAACCCGACTGCAAGTCACTGTTTCAGAGTCCAAGCAAAGATACCACCAAGAATATAAACTTTGCAAACCCCCGAGAGGGGTACAGAAATGAGCCAGTCTGGGGAAAATACCATCAACAAGATGATGGAACGGATTTCCATCAAAGCAGAGTGGCATCGACTGTCACTTCTTTGTTCCAGCGCGGTGTAGGTTTTTTTTTTTGTCGCCGGCCCGTCAGCCGGTACTAGCTCAAACTTAAACCCACAGTCTCTTCTCTAAAACCAAAATCTTGATAGGAGCTGTATTTCATTTTGTACATCCAGTGGAAAAAGTAGTTAAAACCATCACAAGATGACATAAAACAAGTGTCAAGATGCTGCATAAATTTTCCTTAGTCGCCTGTCAAATTTTGACCAATCAGAGCACAAAAGTTAAACGTAGAGCGTGGCCAGCGCATGATCATGGTTAGAAGAGTCACAAAAGACTGCCTTCTCTGCATGGAAAAAGCCGGCTGAATTTTCGCGTCCGAGGTCAGTTTGAAATCAAAATTTTATTTAAATAGAGCGGCTCGAGAACACAACTTATTTCATGTACATTAAAAATAATCGAACTTGAGTCTGCGATCATTGGAAAAGTAGTGACTTGTTAGCGGATACCTTCCAAAAAACATTCGAACTCAGTGGATCGACACCTGATCCGGCGACACTGTCGGGTGATACTGGTTAGCGGATACACAGTTTTAACAGTTGTCAATTGATCACAACATAAATGTAAAATATCAGGTTGCAGGCTCCCAAAGTAGCTAGAAACTGTGAGATTAAACATAGGTATGCCTGTGGTGCGCACGGACGGTTAGGCGGTCAATGTGCGGTCACGTGGTTGCAACATTTTCTAAGATGGATAGATTTTCTAAGCTATGGGACTCCGCTACAAATACAGAATTGAGCCCGTGATGAAATTAAAATATTAGCGGAAAACTTCAAAAAATACGTGACGTTAATGGGTAGAAAAATGAGCCCGCGATAAAGTCAGGTGATGATGGTCAGTAGATGCTCTAGTTTGACAGCTGTCAATCGACCTTCATTAGAATGGCGTATAATCAAATAAACGGACTGCGAATATGGCAGCTTAGTGTGCGTGAGCATTTCAGTCCAGCTTGTAGTGGGGGCGAA
Source organism: Porites rus (assembly GCA_964035705.1). Taxonomy (NCBI): domain Eukaryota; kingdom Metazoa; phylum Cnidaria; class Anthozoa; order Scleractinia; family Poritidae; genus Porites; species Porites rus. The sequence goes on along the minus strand of OZ037992.1, from coordinate 14,212,138 downwards.
TTAGAAATGCGCGATTGTGTACGTGAGCCCACGTTATTACTCTGCACATGTCCCATTTTGACAGCTGTCAATTGGCCTTAATTTGGCTTGCACATTTATCTTTAGCTACTGACGGCCGACTGACAGTCCTGCCCGTTGAAAGCGTAGTTTAATTTTTATGTTGGTGATTGTGACATATTACATCAGCGTGCTTGTAGGGGCAAAACGACTTGTCTTTTATCTAAGCCCACGAGATGATCATGGGATACTTGTCAGCGGATGACCGATTTTGACCGGTGTCAAATCATCTTTATGCGGATGGCTTACATTAATGTCAGGCTATTGTAGTCTAATGTGACATTTGACATCGGCTTACATGTAATGAGTGAACTGAACGGGCTGGCAGGCGTACGCTACGTCATAACCAAATTTTCTGGGATGGATAGTTTACCAAATTTTCTTAGCTATGGGGCTCCTCGAGGAGATCCGCTATTAATATTTCCAAACTAGAGCTCTTACATATCAACTTTGGCCTTCATTTTCTCGGCTTCTATTTAACGAAAATGCTTCATGTTTAGAATTTGAGTTCGGGTTAGAGTACGTTTCAAATAAGCGATTTTATAATCATGACAATTTTTTTGACTTCATAGCTTAAAAATTTGACGGCCATAAGAGTCGAATTCTACAATTGTCTTCGTAAATCCCAGTTAACCGATGTTAACAGAACCAAATATTTAACACCAAGGTAAAGCCGGTCTGTTTCAGAAAATCCCATCTTTTTCAATTTAACCCAACTGAACATCTCATTGAGGCGGGTGTCTAATTACTCCGAACAGGAACGTTCGTTACGATTCGATGGAGCAAGACTATCCAACCAGCTGTGGAAATTCAAAGCGATGGGCCATAAACTAAAGGATGTCAAGGAAATAATGCCCAAGGAGGGCCCACAATTCATATTTTAAAATAGATACATGAATATAAAGGTGAAAGCAAGATTAAACTACTATATTGTGGGATCAGTACATACAACCCGAAAAAAATTGCAAAATACTACAACGCGCTGTAAATCATTTTTAAGCCCTGTGAAGAATCAAATCATTACTCAGCACATCCAACTCAAGCATGAAGGTTATCGACCATGCTTATTAATGTCAAGTAAATTGCAAGACTAAGACGTCCAGATTATTTCCGTTTTGATAGGCAATAGTAAATTATTCGTTTATTTGTCGAGAGGAAGACTCCGTGTGGTAACCCCATAATACCTGCTAGGTTGCAGGGACTACCAGTGGATACTAACTCTCGTAAACCATTTAACTGAAATTAAAGTATGTTTTCTCCAGAAGTCATGCGGCTCGAAAACTTTAAACAAAAACTGAAAACTTCCAACGATAATTGATAAAAAGGTATTCACTAGTAATTCCTGATTGCCCAATGTAAGGTTTCGTGTTTTGTCAAAGATATTTGATTCTTTTGTCATTTACAATGCGCACGTTCAATGAACGCATCGTGGATGGTTCTTAACGATGAAACTTGAAACTTATTAGGTGATTGGAAGACCAAAGAAGAAATCCTTCACCGTCAGATATTTAATAACTGATCATTTCATCTTGTAATTACTTGATCTTAGTAATCGACTTGAAAACAAAATTGATAAGATGAAGGTAAAAATAAGATATGAACAGTTGATTCGCCCAAAGCTAACAATTACCTTGTAGAAATATATACATATCTACACTGTATGTGAGGAATACGAGTTAAAGGGACGTCAACAGGTTTATTCCCTGAAGGATTGTAAGATTTTGGTCAGACACTTATTATTTTCTTACGCCATCGCTTAAGTATCCCAATAAACTAAGACAGGTATTTTCAACTGGAGATTTTGTTTGACAACAATATTATTTCTTCACTTACCTATCTACCGTATCGTTTTTCCTTTATTTGAAAAATATCCTGCTGCTTGACGCACACAAGTCATAAATGCCATTAAAATGTATTTCCCGCTCAACCAACCAATCCTAAACAGACTACGTGTCTTTGTTTTGCACGTTTGCTAGTCACGTGATCTTGGAAGAACTATGATTAGGAAACCTGACGTAAACACGTCGGGCAAAGTATTTCTTATTGAAAATAATCTTCGTCTGAAGAAAATGATATTTTAGAGTGGCCAAAAAGTTTTTAAAAATATTTTTACGTTTTAATTGTCTAATGCTGTACTCTGAGTGATTCAAAAATCTGAAAATGATTCATTAATAATAAGGGTCAAAACCACCTTGTAGGATTACGGGTGACACGGAACAAAAGAACTGGAGACGAACGAGAGTGAATTTAGAATAGACTACTATTTTCAGCGGTCTTGTCCGGTCGACTATATAAAGCACATACACCAGGCATCAATTATCATTTTTGAGAGAAGACACACAGGTTGTTACTATGGCTTTGCACCTTGTCATTCCCCCTCTCCTCTCCACGGCTTCCCTTTCGGATGATTTTTATTTGTCTTCCTGCCTCATCCTACCCAACTTTATCTCTGGTGTGTATCTTTCATCCGGAAGAGGCCGCTAGTTTTTCCCAACCTTATATAGAAGAGTGGGCTGGATCGCTGTAAACAGACTACTGTGACGACTCCATACAAATCCTTTTAAATTTGACTTGGTTCTTAACGTTATAAAACCGATTATCGTGCATGGCAGGCAATGCCACGCAGGCTATAAACCGAATCAAATTTAAAAGGAATTGTATCGAGTCTTGAGCAAAACGGGGCTAGTATTTCAAAGACAATTTCGCCCAAAATGCTAGTTTTTGGCAAGTAGGCCCCTAGATGTTCTTCGGAACTTCCCGACCAATCTCTAAAACAAATATCTATCATTTCGAGCCCCCCAATAGGTTTTGTGGACAATACAACAGGGGCACCCAATGAGAATATAGTTCAAAACCACTTAAGGTGACTCGACCCAGTTATTTTGTGAGGGTACCATCCTACTTTGAAGCTCTCTGGTATCGCCACCTTTACTTTGATCGTAAGTCTAACATATAGCATGGATAACATATAGATCAATCAACAATATAGCATAAATTTTTTGGCGATCGGAGTAAATGTTGCCGGCATTTTTTTCGTGAAAATCTCTCGGCTACGTAGAGTGGGTATTAGTGCCTTGCGTTGAACAGAGTTTCACCAAAATCGCAAAGACCCAATTCGAGAAATTCAGTGGTTTCCAAATTTAGGCCATAATTTATGCGAAAATGATAAGCAAACTTTACACGATTATATCTAATTAACTATGAGATCAAAGTAGGATGGTACCCTCACAAAATAACTGGGTCGAGTCACCTTAAACATAGCATTGTTGAACGTATTTTAGTATTTAAACGGTAGATATAGGCATATTTTTATCCCCTAAAAATTTTTCATCTGTTCATGAAAGTCTAGTGATCCGGATTATTAGAGGGATCAAAACTTACCTTTTCGAAAATTTCAGCCAGAAAAAAGGCTCCCGAAAATTCTAGGTGACCTTTCTAGGGTAAAAATCCGTTATAAAGGGCAATTATACCATTTTTTAGATGTTCGAAAATCGGAGAGGCAAGAAAGCAAGAAGTGTTACGGCAACTGTTCCGAAAATCCTAGATCTCAAATCGTCTTCCGAACATATATTTTCCGAAAATTGACGTTGGGTGCCCCTGAATACAATTCAGCGTGTCACATGACAAGAACTGTCCATATATTTTGCGCCTTTAGGTCATTGAACAACTAGACCTTTCGCCTGTTCAAATACCAACCGTTCGTAGTTTTTAGTTTTGACATTTTAGGGAATCCTGAGCAAACGAAATTCGAATTCTTTTATACAGCTTTCTTTGTAAATTTCTTAAATTCACTTGCTTGACTGACATTTCATTTTGAGTTATTTAGTTGAACATATGAACTTTAAAACTGAATTTATCCAGATTTTTTTTCGCTGTTCAGCTGATTTTATAGCGGCCTTCTTTCCATTTGTTTTGTGATGTTGTAATAGGTTGATCGCTTAGTATAAATAGAGCACTTTTATTCCTGTTTTTCGATTTACATTGCGGAGTTGCATGCTTCTACGATTTACACTGCGGAGTTACATGCTTGTACGGTTTACATTGCGGATTTACATGCTTGTACAATCTACATTGCGGATTTACTTGACTGTATGACTTACGTTCCCGAGCTGAAGATTAAACTGTTGAAGTCCAAGTTTGAGTCCTGTCCTGTTTCCAGTTGTAGCAGATCCTAGTACCTTGGAATAGTGACGAGTTCCTTTCCCGCTAGCCAAGCGAGTTGCAGAATTAGTTAGTTACTGCCAGTTTGATTGACGTAAGCCTAAGACACACGTGCTGCGGGTAAGCCAGACTTGGGGAGAAAGTCACGCAATCGGTGCAGAGGTTAAACTGAGAATTAAAACTACGAGCCCCAGGGGCATTAACTTGCTACAATAAGGAATGCGAAATAGACTAGCGTGAATGCGGCCCAGATCATGGAAAAAATATACTGGACACCCAATCAGCTTGCCAGGACAGAACACAATAATTATTATTACTAATCGCAAACCTTGCTTAGGCCTGTTATGGGCTGGCACTGATTTGAGGTGTATCTGCCTGATACGAAAACCCCAAAAACCCCTTGGGGAAAAAAGGGGAACGTATTCTCCCACAAATGCAGGTACATAACCCCTAGAGAAAGGGGCAACCAGTGCCAGCAAAATTCAAGTCAGATCATTTGTAAATGCAGTTCACAAAGTGCAAAGTCAATGATGTATAAGGGAACAGGTGCCAAGGCAGCAACAGAACTCTTGCAATGCAGACGGCAGGCGAGCTCTGACATCACACTTCTTGGTGGCAAAGAGAACAAGTGACACAACATCCCACATGGCAAGAGGAGGCAGAAGGTAAGTGAGACACGGACACTACGTCACACAGAGAGTCAAACCTCGCGGTTGGATGCAGAGGTACAGCAGTGCAGGCATACAAGAACAAAAGAAAAAGCACAGAGTTAAACTGGGAAGGGATCAGAATAAGATCACCAAATAACCAAAAGAGGCAGGAGTGTTTTTTATGTTAATTTTTATTTTAAATATGAATGGAACTGATGAGTAAAAAGTCCGCTATGACTGATAACGTCTGGTGATCGAATTGGGTTATCAAGGAATGGACCACTGACAGATGGTCACAAAAACTTCTCAGCAAAGCTAGATTGGACACGAGTGGCGCTATAATAATAATATAATAAGGTAAGGGGATACTAAAACCCCTACAATTCAGGCCATATTTCTTGCGATAGCTGCTCTGTAGTTGTGGCATTCCATTGGTATTTGCACTTTACCCGTCAAAAACAGATTGGGGCCTACTAACAGGGTAAAAATGTGTGTACGCGCTTGAAGTAAAGTTAGATTTGCTAGTTGGAATTGAAGTTAACAGTAGCTGCAAACATTATTATGCAAGTTGTCGTGTGAGCAGGAATACGGTTGTGCCAATATTGCCATGTAGATAAAAGCTTAATAGTCATACCCCCAGGGACTGTATAATAAGTACTCCCAGAAGCCATTTATGTGAGAGAAAAAGGGCGGCATGGCATGCTCTGTATGGTTACACCAGCAGAAATAACTATAGAGCTTCTTTGTTAGGGTATGCTAACTAAGGTAAGAGGGGCATGTACGTAGAACCAGAGACATAACACCAGGGGACACAAACTGATCCCAGTGAAACTGAGAATGACGGTATACTAGCAATAAGCAGAACAAATATGGAAGAAACTATGAAGTTATGGGGCTAACATATCACTACATATAATATTATTGAATATAAGCTTAATGTTTTTCTTTAGACGCATTCATAAATGACCCTGGCTAACGTAACCCGGAAAAAAAATCCAGGGATACCATGGACTGGCATGACTTAGAAGGTAACAGGGTTTGACCCGTGGGCCCAGAGCCAAAGGTACGGGGAGAATGGAGGATAACACCGAGACAAATTAGCCCTGTACCAGATATGATCGCTTACCTATAGCAGGGAAGAGTATCATGGCTGAAGGCCGGAAAACGGCTTTGCACACCGATGCAAATGAATCAAATGGAATAAATACTAGTATGGCTGAAAATTAACCACTGCCCTACCTTAAACTAAAATGACTATAAAAACTGCAAGAGCTAATAGAAGGAATTGTTAAAGACCGGCCTACAATTGCCTGTTTGATGCTACAAAATGGTGATTACATTGGGGAACCACAGATATAAAAGGATGGACCAGGATATGCTACATAACTTCTCCCCATAAGAAACTAGGTTACAGTGTAAATAACGCTAAGGGAAGATAGCAAGATTAATAAACGATGGCATCAAAACTGAACACCTCAATCATCGCTAAAATATTTATACTTAGAACTGCAACATTTGCCAAGGAACGGTATCCAGCGATAAATGGGTTCCAGTGGAAATTTAGCTATAAGAACATTCGGTCAGAACCACGTCCATGAAAAAAAAAAAAAAAATATATATATATATATATATATATATATATATATATATATATATATATATACTAGTTTACAGTGTATTTTGGTATTGAACGGCGGGGAAGAGTAACTTAATCTTGCCATGATGATATTTATATGCACGTGAACTATTTGCCAACATGGAATTTGAAACCACGTATTACAAAAAATACGTGTATCGCATTTGTAGGCCCGTCCCAAGGGAAAGAGGCGACCTCTGAAACCGAGATGATTGGAGCTTCGTCGGACTTTTAAAAAGATTAAAATGGAAATAAATAGAACAATCGAACAATGTAGGAGCTGAGCCACGCGAGAATGGGAGCGAGACGGGGAGGACTGGGCAAAAAACCCTCGAACCCAGGCCTAAAGAATGTGTAACGTTTGTAACGCAATGCGTGAACAGGAGATCGAAACAGCAGGGAACAGCATAAGGAATGCGACAAAGGAAAAAACAACCTCTCTTCAGACCTCAAGCCTGATGCGAACAATACCGGGAGGAAGGGGTATACCGGCGAAACGGAACAAATGAAGAAAATAATAAGATAAAGAAAAGGCACTGTACCTGAAGAACAGCAGCGGCAGTATGACAAACATACGACAAATTAGTCAGGTTCCAACCACGAACTTTTGTTTGTATCTTAAAATTAGCGTGCTTTCATTCATAAATAAGGCTTTAAAGATCGAACAGTGCATACATTGGGGCACCCCCCCCCCCCCCGGGCTTCATGTTCCATTAACTGCATTCACCATCTGGTAGATGTCTTATAAATATCCGTTAAAAATGGGCAATTACACCATTTCTTAGATGTTCGAGAATCATAGGAGAGACGGGCAAGCAAGAAATTTTACAACAGGTGTTCCGAAAATTCTAGATCTCAGATCGTCTTCCGAACAGAAATTTTCAGAAAATTGACGTTCGGTGCCCCTGTCAGATGATTTCGAGTGCAATTTGGAATAAATAAGGACGAGTAAAGTTTTCAAAGACCAACAAAAGCGGACGAGCCCGTGGGGCGAGTGGCACTTTTTGGTCTTTGAAAAATTTACAAGTGCTTATTTATTTCAAGTTCCACGAGAAAAATCATGTGACTACTTATTAATATTATTGACAGCGCGTGCATTTTTAGTTCATTCAACTGATTGGCTGAAACAGACAACTACCTTTGTCAAATTACTAATTAAGTTTATTATCATTATTATAAATATTCTATATTATAATTATTAATATACATTGTTAATATTCATTTACATCTACCTGGAGTTATGAAAACCGGGTTAGCAAACATTTTGTAATTTTTCTCAACTTCCCTTGTCTAATAGCTTGACATGTGTTTACTGTGTTGCCTGCTTATGTTTTTTTTGCTTATTTTGTGGTTAGGGATTTGTGTAGAAGTGGATGTAGACAGAATTACTATCTTACCCCCCTGCCCTTCCGATTTTTTTCCCGATTATGCGTGGTAGTGGATAGTCTTATCAGTGTCGCGAAAGTGTGTGATTGTGTGATTTCCGCATGGTGTTGACAGGTATGTGATCGCGAGGTTGAACTGCGGTTTCGCCAAAATATTCTGCCAACCATTAATATTGTCTCGTCCGTGTTTAGCTTAGCTGATTGTACCTTGGAAAAGCAACTCTCGACTCCGTAAAATTGGATCTAGGTCTAGTTTCAGCAGGCTCTAATGGCATTGCACCATAGGCCGGTCTTTGCAGATAAGAAGGTGATAATTTGTGCACTATGTTTCATTCAGTTTGTTGTCTATTCCGTGGGAATCCTGTTGTTTATCGGACCGGGAAAAAAGTAGTGTTTTGCTAGCTATTTAAACTATGTAAGCCTTAACCAGGCACTCTTTCGCTGTCTTTCACTCTCAACTTTAAAATTTCTAGACTGAAATGACACCGGTTTGAAACTTCGCGAAGTCAGTTTATTAAATAAATGTTCTAAAATTTGCGTCATTTTAAATTTGGACTCGTTGGAATGCTTCTAGGGACCATTAACTTACTGCCCGGCGTCAGATAAAGGCTTTTAATCGGCCTTTGAATGAGTTTTGTTGTTTTAAATTACCAAGTAGTAGAATGAGTTGATGTTTTTGCTAACCCGGTTTTCAAAAATCCAGGTATACATGTAATTAGTTTTACAAATTTGAATCTTATTGTAGTTTTTTTAAGTTGTTGAGCGCTGTTGATCAGTGAATGTAAATAGCGCTCTAGAAGTTATTAAATTATTATTATTATTATTATTATTATTATTATTATTGTTATTATTCAAACTTTTTCAAGACCAGCGCTTGCAAAATCATTGAGCTAAGCACTTGGAAATATGCAAGGATTGATTTTATATGGTCACCAGCCTGTTAAAAATAACCTGGTTTATAATATTGAGCAAAAGTAAGTGTTTTTAAATGCATCCTCGCTTATGAGAGCTCGGGGCAGGGGGAAGAGATGAGGTCTGGGAACGAGAAACGGTGTTCTCACAACTTGCAATGCAGTCACCCTGTGTGGTGGTCAGCGGATAATTGCAGTATTTTTCCCACGATAAATGAAAACATTTTTAGAAGCAAGAACAGTCCCGGCACAGGAAATCAGAAATGATTAAAACACTGAAAAAAATAATATCTTGCATCTTCTTTTTTCCTTGCATATGGTATTTGTCTTTAATTTTTGAAATTGCGAGGGGAACTTTAAAAACCCAACTGTGTTAGGTCTTAACGAACAACAACGCGCTCGATCGATTTATAGGCTACATCGTTTTTGCCGGGCGAGGACAACATGATGCTGATAAAAATTACTGTAGAAAGTGTCAAATTTATCGGAAGTAAGTATATTCAAGAGAGGTTTATAAATTTGGGCTTATAGCTCTACATATCATAACTCAATAAACATTCACACTTCATAACATTTCACTTCGTTTATTACGATCAGTCAACACCTTGAATCCAAAGTTAAAATTCAAAACGATCCTAATAAACAAATGACAACTACTACTGAAAGCTCCGTACCTTGAAGCGACCTTAACTTTCCTTAGGTTTGCAGCAAAACAATGCTCGCTAGCTCAACTCTTCGGCGGTTCTTATGAGCTATACGGAGCTATATGTTGCATATTCCAAACTCTGCAGAGAGAAATTGATTAACAGAACAAGAAAACCACACACTATGTCGGTAAAGCACCATAAAATCGATAAATTTGCGAATTACCAAAATATAATAGTGAGAAATAGTCCCGCGTTGGACCGCCATGTTTTTGTTCCTTCTCAAGACCGTTGAGGGTCAACACTTATTTCCATCCGCCAAACTGACGTTGACAGATTAATGGTTCGTACACAAAGTAAGGGTAAGGGTTAGGTTAGGGTTAGCTTTAGGGTTAGGGTTGTTGCTATATATATATTCAAATCAAACCATTCATTGTGATGCACTGCAGAGCCGATGCTCCGAGATCGAATGCTACTCGTGCCATCCTGAATTTCTTTTTTCTTAATAATTGAAGAGACTGAACAGAAAGTTAAAGAGACAGAAAAATTTCATGTAAGAAAAGTGAAATATCTTGTGAGAGCCACTGAGAGGAAAATGTCAGTTTGGCAGATGGAAAAAAGTGACAACAAGACCGTTGATCTCTGGTTTTTTATGTAACGCCCATGATCGGTACGCAAATCCGCTGGCGAGGCCCTTGCTGATCGCTTTGAAAGTTGTGAGAACATCGTTTGGATTTCATTTAAGAGAATGTATGGGAAGAGGCTCCCCCCTCCTGGCTCGGCGTTTACATGAAGTATATACTGCCGTTTTGAAATCAGGAGAACGCTTCGAGCCGCCAGAGATGAAAGACACTTGCTGAGTTGCTTAACGACTGTTCATCATTGTCTGTTCCTGAGACCCGATCATAGCTGGATTCATGGAGAAATGTTTGAGATTTAAAACCCGAAAATGAAGGAGGCATAAATTCATTATTTGCCGTTCTTCCGACGCTGCCATCGATGGGTGAGTGGAGCCACAGTTGTTGTAATGTCGGAAACTGCCAGTATTAATATAATATTTGCCTTTTCTCAGCGCTGGGGTTTTCATTATTTCATTTGGCCTACTACAAGAGTCATCGTCGCTCTTCTTCGTCGGCTTCATCGTAGTCGTTGAGGAAATTTGTACCTCTGTGGCTTGTGACATTGGCGATATGTTCTGAAGGTACAATCTTTCCTTTCTTCAGCTTGATGACTGTTGTTTTTCTTGCACTATGATTCGTAAACGTTTTTCTCACTTTCTTTAAGGCTAGTACCAGCTACTGATACTTTGTTTCATTTTGTTAGTTATGGTATTTCCGCCCATTGGTTTAGTTCAAACCAAATGTTTGAATTTTCGGTTTCGTTTGCTACTGAGCTGAGAAAAAACAGACCATCGCATGGATGTTTTAATAGAGGTCTTTGCTCCAGAAAAGACTCAAAGAGAGCAACCGGACACCTTTCTCCTCTAACAAATAACGTACATGACTTGAAATCCCTGTTGTTATTATGGAAAATTTGTATCCCTGTTCATTTAAATGCCTAAAAAGTGTAGATGTCATGGTTTGCGTGGGGTTGCCACTGTTTTTGTTCTTTATTTTCTTACTTTAGCGTAGTCTGTTATAAGCAGCTTGTTTTTCAGTTTCTCTGGCTCACATTCCTTGATTTCGTTGGCAATATTTTTCTCTTACTACTGCATTTTCAATACATTTAGCCAGAAAGACGTACTTTTTACTGTGTTCGGGTTTTTGGAATATTTTTTAAAATTTCTATTGTTGTTTTGCGTACAAAATCAAATCGTCGTTTGCTAAGAACCATGGCAATTTTCTTAAATTTTGTTTTTAAAACAGCTCCAATCTGATTGGTTCTCGGTAGTTTCTTTTGTGTTTTCAGCTAGTCAGATACCATTTGTAATTTGCACTCGTGTTAAGAAGAACTGCACTCCTTTCTCGGCCAATCAGAATTGAGTAATTTTTTCATGTATATTATTACAAAAGTAAGAACAACTGGAGGAAAACTATTCCTTCGGTCGTCATTCAGAAACTCATGAAAAGCAAAGTTGTTGGAAGCAGCCAGCTGGTTTTGCTGAACGAGAGAAGAAGCTATACTGACGCCTGGATTGCAGTAGTGAATGGCTGCATACCCTGTATTTGTAGCTAGTTGCTTGTGACTTATATTCTTTATGTCGGATGAACAGGCTGTGGTTATCCATCGGCGAGTGACTTTGCGATCATAAAGAAACAATACTTGTCTTCTTTCGGAGCTGGTCGAGGTACTTTAGTTTCATGTATTTTCATGTGTTTTGTTTTTATAATATAATAATAATAATATTTATTGATTTGTATTGCGCAAATATCAATCCAGGGAAAGAAATTTTCATCTGCGCATAACAATGACTCAACAAAATCCTAAAATCCTAGTACATATTCCAAAAAACAAAATTTACAGATCGTTCCTAAAAATTAGTAAAAATAACAATTTAAAAGTAAAAATTAATCATTAAAATCCTATATACAAATCCTTCTTAATAAAGAGAATAAAAACAATAAATTAGCTGGGAAACGCCTTCTGAAATAAATGAGTTTTAAGAGCCTTCTTGAAAGCATTAACTGAAGATATATTTCTAATAAAAAGGGGAAGATCGTTCCATAATTTAGG
>OZ037992.1:14175021-14197521 GCA_964035705.1 Porites rus | reverse complement strand
GCACTTATCTTCTTCACATGAAGGAAGTCTCGATAAAGAAGAGCTGTTCCGCCACCAATGCGATCAGTACGCTGATGGTCGCAAAGCTTGTAATTTGTAGGGCACAACTCATTCACTCTGTGATTGCAAGCAGATCTATTTTATATTCACAAACGAAGTCGAAAATGTCAGCTGATTTATTTCTCACAGATCGAGCGTTCATTAAGCAGAATGACAATGGACGTTTGAAATTCCTGACCAAAGGCAAGCGATTCACGACAATGAGGTTGGACGAGTTTCTTGATCGCATAGACGGAGGTGTCTTTCAAATACCATGCGAACAGAGCGTAGATAAATTATCATTGTTCTCAGGACCAGGATTAAGCTTAAATAGTAAGTCGCCAACAAGTAAGCAATGGAATGTTGCTGTTAAATTTGAATAATACGCACACGGTCTTTTATGGCGTTTGATCTTGAAATTCCAACCCCAAAAAGATGACAATAAGGCCTTGTTAGCACAGAAGGTTCCATTATTTGTGACAGTCCTTTTTTTGTTAGCCGTGGTGTTCCAGGTTGGCAACAACAGTGAGAGCTCATTAGCAAAATCGGTTCTATTGTAAGTATTCTGGTCCACAAAATTTGCATCTCCAATTGCATTTGTCCAGGAAAGAATCGGCCCCACGAAAATTATCTGATTTTCGGAAGCAGACGCGATTCCGAAACGAGTACAACCGTCGAAGATGGACCCCAGGCAGTTAGATGTGATCTGCAGCAAAAGAATCCATCATTACAGCAACCGGAGAGAAGAAAGGAAACGTAAAGACAGAGCTCAGCAAACCGTGGCTGCCCTGTACACGCATCATGTACCTATTTTTCGATAAACTTTCAAACAAGCTCTCGTGGCTTTTTCGTTTTCTTGTTTTTTTTTGTATATGAAATAGCATTCTCTAGTTCTGTAAGAATTAAAACGTTTTTCTTCGGGTACCATTCTATCCTTCGCGAAAAAAATCTCAGTTAGCTGCCAATTTTGAACTAACGCGTACACTGACCATATATGGAGAGCATGATAGAATTAACAATTATTCCCCGAAGGCCAAGTTAATACTGTTGTTCGTCTCGGGGATTATTCAACAATATTAACGGAGCCTGAGGTGAATAACTGTTTTAGTATATTCACACGAAGTAATCTCAACAGAATCAGAAAGGAAAGCATTAAAAAACGATTAGTTTGATTGCCGGGTGCATTCATACGTGAACACGAAGCCGTAAACAGTGGATGCGCAAAAGTTAGATCTTTGCAGTATCTTCAAACATGGTAAGTTTGAGTTTTGTAAGCTTTAGCATCAACGGTTTAAAAGAAAACGCCGAAAACTTATATTTCTACCCAATTCTGAGAAGAAAAGTAGAGCTTTATTTGTTTCTGTCAACTCACAGTGAATGAGAAAGTTTTCTTTGTCGCTTCTTGCAAATGCTGTCAACAGCGGTTACGATCAAGGTGAGCGTTGTTTATCTCCAATGTTCTTTGCCTTGTTAACTTGCTGGCACGTAAAATTTCCGAAAATATTTGCCTTCCTGTTTTCCTCCGTAAGTTAACCTCTATTTATAGGCAAAATTGGTCGTGCGAGAAAATTCCGAAATCATAAAACAGTGACAAAGCGACCTCGTTTTCCTCTTTAGTGGTAAACATAGCTTTGAGCGTACAAAAAGTCAGCTACAGTAAACCACTTCACAATAAATCACGCTGTTTAAACACCACGAAGTCTTTTCTTGCCTTAAAAGTCATCAGCAGTTGGATATTCGAGTATTTTCAAAAAGGCTTTACTATGAAGCTTTGGCAAAACACCCAGTTCACGACAGCGATTTTGTTCGGCTTTATATTCACCGCCTAGTGTAACCAATCAGATTGCTGGAATTACCAAGATCACTGAGTGTGTATATACTAATGGCTCATATAACATGATGGCTAAGCCAACCAAAACGCTAGAACCGCATCATCAAATGATTCAGTTTTAAATAATGGTGGTTACCACCTTAGAAACCCTGATTTTATTATACCCCGATTTAATTCAGTAACATATGGTAAACATAACCTGCGCTACCTTGGCCCTATAATCTCAGCCAAATTGGACATTAGATCATCCGAAACACTGTCATCTTTAAAAAACGGATTAAGCATGTAACCATAAATAGCCTTATTAGTCAGGACTGTGACAATTGTTACCTTTGCAAAAACTAGAGTTGGTGTTTATACTTTATCACCTTTTGTTATTATGTAACCACTTTCCACCTTTTTAAAATCAGCATTTTATACTATTAATTTTATACTTTTATACAAAGCATTTTATAAGACATTTACCAGATGGTAAATGTAGTTAATGGAACTTGAAGCCCCGGGGGGGGGGGGGGTAGGCTAAGGTAGCCTGCCCCAATGTATGCTCTGTTCGATCTTTAAAGCCTTATTTATGAATGAAAGCACGCTAATTTTAAGATACAAACAAAACTGTTCGTGGTTGGAACCTGACTAATTTGTCGTATGTTTGTCATCATATTTTTCTTTGCATCGCGCACATTGGTCCCTGTTTTCAAGGCCCTATTCATGGCTAGACTTTAATCATGATAAGACTAGGTAGCTTATGGTACAACTGTATTCATTGGTCGAGATTTGAGACACTGTCTAGCTATAAAGTTCTGCTATTTCAGACCTGGTCATTATTCGCCTAGCTTGCACGAAAGCAAACAGTTACAGTAATTTTGTTAAAAAATATATCTATATATCTTCTGGAACTCATGGAAGGCCACAACTGGATTGGCAACCAATCTCCATGGCCAGGTCCCTCAGATCCTTCTCATCGCCCAGATCACTCTGTCGCCGCCTGCTTTCTACGTCTACCGCCGTTTAGGGGCCGCTGTTCTTCAGCTAAACTTTCCGCTGGAAGCCTTTTTTTATCGCTTGGTGCAGTCCTGTCGTCGTGTCGTCGATTGAGGTGTTCAGCTTTGATGCCATCGTTTATTAATCTTGCTACCTTCCCTTAGCGTTATTTACACGGTAAGCTAGTTTCTTATGGGGAGAAGTTATGTAGCATACCCTTGCCCATCCTTTTCTATCTGCGGTTCTCTATGTAATCACTATTTTGCAGCATCAAACAGGCAATTGTTGGCCGGTCTTTAACCGTTCTTTCTATTAGCTCTCGCAGTTTTTCTTGTCATTTTAGTTTAAGGTAGGGCAGTGGTTAATTTTCAGCCATACTAGTATTTACTCCATTTAATTCATTTGCATGGGTGTGCAAAGCCGTTTCCGGCCTTTCAGCCATGATACCTTTCCCCGCTATAGGTAAGCGATCATATCTGGTACAGGGCTGATTTGTGTCGGTGTTATCCTCCATTGTCCCCGTGCCTTTGGGCTGGGCACACTGGTCAAACCCTGTTACCTTCTAAGTCATGCCAGTCCATGGTATCCCTGGATTTTTTTTTCCGGGTTACGTTAGCCAGGGTCATTTTTGAACGCGTGTACAAAGCTTATTCTATAATATTATATGCAGTGATATGTTAGCCCCATAATTTCATAGTTTCTTCCATATTTGTTCTGCTTATTGCTAGTATACCTTCATTCTCAGTTTCACTGGGATCAGTTTGTGTCCCCTGGTGTTATGTCTCTGGTTCTACGTACATGCCCCTCTTACCTTAGTTAGCATACCCTAACAAAGAAGCTCTATAGTTATTTCTGCTGGTGTAACCATACAGAGCATGCCATGCCACCTTTTTTTTCTTTTTCTCTCACATAAATGGCTTCTGTAATTATTATATTTCCCTGGGGGTATGACTATTCAGCTGTTATCTACATGGCAATATTGGCACAACAGATTCCTGCTCACATGTACAACTTGCATAATGATGTTTGCAGCTACAGTTAACTTCAATTCCAACTAGCAAATCTCACTTTACTTCAAGCGCATATACAAATTTTTACCTCGTAATTAGGTCCCAACCTGTTTTTGACGGGTAAAGTGCAAATACCAATGGAATGCCACAACTACAGAGCAGCTATCGCAAGAGATATGGCCTGAATTGTAGGGGTGTTAGTACCCCCTTACCTTATAATATTATTATATAGTGCCACTCTTGTCCAATCCGGCTTTGCCGGGAAGTTTTTTGTGGCCATCTATCAGTGGTCCATTCGTTGATAACCCAATTCGATCACCAGACGTTATCAGTCATAGCCGACTTTTTACTCATCAGTTCCTTTCATATTTAAAAAAAAAAAATTAACAAAAAACAAAACTCCTGCCTCTTTTGGTTATTAGGTGATCTAATTATTCTGATCCCTTCTCAGTTTAACTCTGTGCTTTTGTTTTGTCCTTGTATGCCTGCACTGCTGTACCACTGCATCCAACCGCGAGGTTTGACTCTCTGGGTGACGTAGTGTCCATGTCCTACTTACCTCCTGCCTCCACTGGCCATGTGGGATGTTGTGTCACTCGTTCTCTTTGCCACCAAGAAGTGTAATGTCAGAGTTCGCCTGCCGTCTGCATGGCAAGAGTTCTGTTGCTGCCTTGGCACCTGTTCCCTTATACATCATGGACTTTGCACTTTATGAACTGCATTTACAAATTATCTGACTCGAATTTTGCTGGCACTGGTTGCCCCATTCTCTAGGGGTTATGTACCTGCATTTGTGGGAGAATACGTTCCCTTTTTTTTCCCCAAGGGGTTTTTAGGGTTTCGTATCAGGCAGATACACCTCAAATCAGTGCCAGCCCATCACAGGCCTAAGCAAGGCTTGCGCTTAGTAAAAATGACTATTGTGTTCTGTCCTGGAAAGCTGATCAGGTGTCCAGTATATTTTTTCCATGATCTGGGCCGCATTCACGCTAGTCTATTTCGCATTCCTCGTTGTAGCAAGTTAATGTCCCTGGGGCTTGTAGTTTTAATTCTCAGTTTAACCTCTGCACCGTTTGCGTGACTTTCTCCACAAGTCTGGCTCGCCCGCAGCACGTGCGTCTTAGGCTTACGTCAATCAAACTGGCAGTTTTAGAATGGACAATCTCTCATAACAGCTTGTGTTCTTTACTGTGCCTTTTTTTTTTCATTGATACAACGTTATTTTATGCTTGCCCAGCCTCGGTCTGGGCACTGTTTTACTTTCAGTCAGGTTGGGCACTTACGCAGCCCTTTGTCACTTAACTACTTCGGGTTCCTGCTTGCCACGCGGGACTCCCATACATAAGTTTTAAAGGCCATAGTTTTTTACATAGGCACAGCGTCTACTGCTGCAGCTGCGGGCTTACCAGACTGCTTTATAAATGTGTTGAAGATCGCTGGTTGTTGTTCTGTTACCAAATGTATATTCATACTCCTAAAGCTGTCGTGCTCTCTGCTGTTCCCCAAATGGCTAGTGTGTCAGGGGACTTTATTTAGACTTTGTTTGGGTTGCTTGGGGGGATGCATTTCATGCATCTGTGGCGGTTAAGTCTGCGTTGCGACTTCCCCCAAGCTTTTGGCATTGCTTGTGTCTTGCCATCTTATTCATTTGCCTTAATCTTGTCCGATCCAGCCCGTGCGGTGCTGGGGAGATAAGAAAGGCTCTGCCAATACTCTTGTCCTACCCCAAGGGAGTGGGGCGATAAGTGAGGCTTGTGTTTTTGCTGTGCGCATAACCTGAAGTCGCTAGAACCTGCCACAGGGCTGTGTCCCCCCCTTATTACGCCATCTTGTAGCAATTGTCTTATTTGCCTGCGTGCGCTATTTAGCTGTGTTACCTTTTCATGCGTATCTTAAGCGGAATAGTGACATTAATACTTATAAAATTATTATGACTATACCGATAGGCATTGTATTTTATCTTATAAGATACAATCAATTTTATGAACCGTAGTAGAAATAACTATTAGGTGTCCTCAATTAGCGTAAGGAATATTCTTACACTAGATCTTTCGACACATTAATAAAGCTTTTCCCTTCATTTCATTTCATTTCCCTTGTTGTTCGTACACCATAGTCGCTCAAATTCCCCCAACGCTTGTTTTCCCCGATTTGCGCTTGGAAGGGCAAAACCTATCGTCACAATATAACAAACACGGCAAAGTATAAACAGCCTACCTACAAAACCAACGGGAATAGCCCCATGCTTGTAAAACACATAAAGTAGTAACACTGCATTCGCAAAATTTAGGCGGCACGTAGAACAAACTTCGAACAGAGCAGAAGTATCAAATACAGTAGCAAGGATGGCTACCATAGGTACTAGCCAATCAGAGCGCA
Organism: Porites rus; assembly: GCA_964035705.1. Classification (NCBI taxonomy): domain Eukaryota; kingdom Metazoa; phylum Cnidaria; class Anthozoa; order Scleractinia; family Poritidae; genus Porites; species Porites rus. The sequence goes on along the minus strand of OZ037992.1, from coordinate 14,191,284 downwards.
GAAAAGACAATGGGGCTATTACTTTTTGGTCACGTCCCTCATTAGCATGGGATACGTCATCAATTTGTTCACGTGACCCATTTCGACCAATCAGAAAGCAGCAAAGGATTCGCCTGCTTTAACCCCAGGCCCTTCGCAGTCGAGTTGACAGAGGTAGTTTGTGCGAACACCTCGGCAAAACGCACTGCGCATGAGCACAAAATTTAACATCCGGTCAGCTTTTTATTTTCGGTCTAGTATGTAAACCAATTGCGTAAGCATAACATTGCTGTCGCACCAAGTTTAAAAGCAAAAAGGGAGAAACAGACAAAAAAGGGGGCGAAAAAAATCACTTCATTCGAAAGCTTATATATTTTTTTAGCGTCAAACTTTTGCACCACATGGTTATCTGTTTGCACCAACGGTGAAAATGACGTTAGAAGTTTGCAGGTCGCGAACGCTCGACACGACGAATTTGTTTTAACTGGATTTCTTGCATGCTACTGGTTTGGCATAAGTCAATTTGGGAGAAGGCAATCATTAAGAGAAGAATAACAATACTTATGAAAGAAACCAAAATAAAGACCTCATCATTATCATCAACACTAAAACCAGGAAATAACAGTTTAGTCCGTTCAATAATTTTTTTAATTGTTAGAGACAACAAGAACTCAAAACAAAAGATGGGCGGGATTTAATAACAACTTCGACTTTGATGACTGCAGTCCGAACACGCAAAGTTTTCAGTGCCGGGAAACTAAAGACATGCCTATAAATGACTCTCATTTAAGAAAATGCCTATTTAATTCTTTTACGTGGTTGTTCTTTGGTTGAAGACTTCAATAATTTCAGACTGGGCGGCTCGGCTGCATCTCATGCAAACAGGAAAGTTCCAGCTGTTAAATACATGGCATGAAAAGTTCGACTTCTAAAAGCCCGGCCATCGAACCAGCTTTCCCTCTCTGATTCTGAGAATGAAAAAAATAAATAGAGAGGTCAACTTGCTGCCAACCTCAACAGTATAATTAAGCTTATGTTTCATGGCAATCAACTCACAAGAGTTTCGTTTCTAAAAACGGTAAAACTCACCGGTAAATAAAACTACAAAACGATTGTGTGTTGTCGTTTTCCAAATAAAGCTCGAATCGGCTTTAAGACGTGAAGACTAAGAAATTGAAGAACTGAAAATTAGAACTACAATACACAACCTTGCAATGATAACTTTTCGTGTCTTAGTTTCAGCCGGGTTAAGTGAGAAATAACAGTTAAAAGCTTTGTTTTCGTGAATGAAAATCAGTTTACCTGACGCGCTAGCCAAAATTACACACTGAGTTATTATCATCTTACCTTTTCTGAATCTAATCGACTAATTGTTTCGGTGATCTGTGCCTGGTTATCCATAAAAGCAATGTCAATAACTACAAAATAGTCAAAAACACAAGCAGCATGAAGCAGAACAACTGAACCACACGGCGCACCCAGAGTGAAGCCGAGAGCGCGCGGGAGACTTTGATCTGACTGGAAGGCAGAAAGTGTGACTGAAAACGAGACCGGAAAGACCGTTTTTCCGCGTTTTTTTTTTGTGCGTGCATGAACCGCAAACTGCGCCCCAGTGTCCTCGCATGGGTGGCAATATCTCCGAAAAACAGGGTGTTGAATGGAACCTCGAACAGAAACAGATGCCTCCCAAATTGTTCCCAGATCCCACGCATTGGGGGATGAGTGATGACGTCACCGGAAGTCAATAAAAACACACTGTTCTTAGGTCAAAATCATGTTTTGTTTTTGTTTAATATGATCCTGAAAGGTGCCTATTTACATGCGGGACATGTATCCAGCATATCTTGCACACTAAATACAATTGACCGGTAAGGTTTCCTCGTCTAAACACATTGTTCCTCATCACGTGGTGAGTGCCTGAAAAAGGGAAGGGAGGTAAATCAATCGTACCACGAAATGACAATCTGAAGGGGGGAAAAATGAAATATCTTTAAGAGCGTTGATACCCCAAATCCTGTAACAGGTCACACTAATAACAGGACGTGGTCAAAATGGGATACAGCGAAGGCTCAAATAACGACGCTGACATAGTAATTTCAATGGGCGCGGGGAAGGAACGGGAACCCCCGAACCATGGTACCATTGCAGGACGGATCCAAAACACCATTTGATCCGGGCTCCATGAACCCTGTGGGTGCGGAGAATCGAATGCGTGCCTACAAAGAATTACAAAGGCGAATTACACATTGCACAGTACTAAGGTGAAGTCTATATTGAATGGGTTTGATCCATCCGTCATATTTTTTTGAAGTGGAGAGGCGAATCAGCGTGGAAATGCTGGTATGATAGCGTCCAATGTGCAAGGGTCTGATCCACTATGTGTGATGTCTTAATTAGCAATGGTTACCTAAAAAGCATTCAAAATAGCTAAGTCAGGTTCAGGATTGTCACGATTGGCCATGAGAAAGGAATTGATCCGAAAGGTCATTCTCAGAACCCAATCGTCCCAATCCTGATTGGTGGCGTCGCCTCCACGAACATACGACACGACATCATCTTCTGGTAAGGAACCTGTCCCGCTCCCGGAAGACGAATCATCCATGGTAAAACCATCCATCATACGTGCACAATGGTTGCCTACGGATCCATAGGTGGGATGGTAAATGTGGCAAACGGGTTGGTCCTCCAGGGTAGTCAGGGAATCTGAGAAAAAAAAATTCAACACGAACATTTTGGGACCCAAAAACCCGCTGCTCAATTCAATCGACGTCGTCGAGGGCAAAGGCAAAGGTGGATGGGCCAAAGGACTGTTCGACGAAAGTCGAGATCGGGAAACACCGCTACAAACCAATAAAAAAAAAAGAGTATTAGGAAAGGAATGGACCCCAGTCCTGGCAACAAAAAAATGGCATGAATTACCGGCCATTTTGCGACGATGGACTTCGCGATCCAGGTGCGGGCAATGGGGTAATCCCAGGGCAGTGTGCGGGACAGACGAGTCAGCTCATCGGTGGTGCTCCGCTGGAATAGGGCGTTAACACACGCCTTTCTTAATGGAAGGTGCCAGGCCGCTTGGAGTAGGTCGAACAGAACCGCGAGGGGCACAGTGTAGAGCACGAGTGCTTCGAGCGAGTTTACCATACTGAATAGCTGGGCTGAACAGTGTGGAATGAGTGAAAGACTAGGAGTGCAACGTGTTTTAGAGAATCCTCCTGAGAACCTGATTGGTGGAGAGGCATCACGTGGGGATGACGTGGACGAAAGGAAACTATATGGGGTGCCCCCCATGGGTACACTTTTTTCGTCTATGGAAAAAGGTCCTGGCGCGAGTAGGTGATCGGTCCAAGGAACAGATTAATAAGGTGGAACAGAGCAGAGAGGCCACATTCATGCCTTTTCTGTCAACATGAAATACAAGGGACTAGTGAATCCGAAGGACGAGCCGTTTGGCAGGGTTTTGCCCTTTGAGGTACAAGTGAAGATTATGTTTTGGGTGGAATGCTTTAATACCATGGGCAAGCGAAAGAAGATGCGGCAAGAATTTAAAGGGTTTCCCAAATGCAACATCACAGGCTTCCCACAACATCTAGGAGAGGGTCAACGGTGGAACCAAGTGGTAGTTCGCCGGAATGCGCCTAGAGGAATCTACTGTCACCACTGCCACCGACTCATGGACCACAGGTTATCCGTGAGTGAGAGGGGTGCTGACATGTTTTTTTTGTGAATGGCTGAACCATACGCTGAGGTCTGTGTTTTTATTGTTGACAGATTGGTACGATGGCGGAAATGGCCCGAAACCCCGTCAACCTGGACAACCTCATGAAAAAGGGGGTGGCTTTTGCCATTGCGCGTTTTCATTACAGAATACCTCATTGTCCCATTGGAGGGCGCCCGGTCATGATCGGAAGGAGGAAGCCGTCTTACATTACCCTGGACAAAGTGATGACGCGATTAGACAGAATCATGAATGTATTCGAAGCCATGAATTTTATTATCATTGATGTACATTGAGAGAGTTATTAAACGTGTTGCCTGTTCTATCAGTGTCCTAATGTTTTTGTTGGTGTGGCTTGAATAATGCGTCCCAGGTGGGAGAGACCGCCTTGTCTTCTTCTTGGGTGCCTACAATGGCGGTTTTGTCTAGTAAAATGGGAAGGGGTATCTGTTCCTCGGTCATGCCTTCACAGGGTTGATATTGTTGTAGGGTGGGATTCCACCAATACCACTGTTCCAATATCCAAATCAAATACGTAGAGGGGTTTCAATAAGAGTTGAGCCATGGCCACACTCCATCCCGTACCGCCCAACACTTGCTTGCGTAGTTTGTCAAAATACCCCAAAGCCAAGACCAAAGAAGCAGGCTTTATCACGTGATAATTGCGTCGTAAATACTGGAGGGTGATGGGATGGGAGACATGCCGACCTAATTGAAACGCAGCCCGTGTGACGAACGACATAGTGGCGTCCAAGTCGGGCTGGGTCAAGGGCGCGAGGGACTTGGCTCGAGGGTGACAGGGTGGGATGAACACCACACACGAATGACCATACTTGTGACATACATGTTCCACATGCGTATCCACGTCTTTAGCACCACCCGTGTAAATGGTCAGCGGCATCGTCTATGAAATTGGAAAAAGTCTGCATTAATGTTTATTCTTGGACAAGTGATTCCAAGCCCACATGGTGTGCGGTTCATCATCAGCATACATCAGGGGTTCCTGCCATTCCGGGTAGGTGACAGTTTGTTCAAAGATACGTCGGACGGTTCGGCATTCACTGCAATTATCAGGGATCCAATTCAGGCCTTTGCCTTCGGCAAACGCGTTGTCTTTGTCATCAATACAATGATTGCATAAGATCTGATCCAAAAGACGATCGCATCGTTTTTGCCAAAGCAAGTGTTGGGCGTTGACTTGGGAGAGGGTCGGTAACACAATGGAATGTCGACGCAACCAGCCACTCATTTGACAAGCCAGTACGCGAGCGTACTATCGTGCCAGATCCCGCTACCGCGTTCCCCGTGGCTATAATCCATGCACCAATTACGGAAAAAACACTGTCTGGACACCGGTAGGGAACAAATCGACGGACCCATACCCCGGCCAATGTTCTATGGGACCCGTGGCACCACTGGCTGGACCTCCATGGCTAAGACACCTGTCATGCCCGATCAACAATGGTTGAGCCAGTTTGCGGAAGTGACGAAAGCCCAGGAAAGGGAGAGTGACAGAAGGCACTATTTGCATAAAAACTTGGGTATTGGAACTTTGTTTTGAACAAACAAAAATTGTACGGGTGAAAAATTGAAACGATCTTGTGTCAGTGTCTCCATGTCGTTGCCACGCGCTTACGAGGATCCCCATGAACCCGGGGCCTTGGGTGGGGTAGACCCCTTTGCCAAAGCCCTCCAACTGAAAACCCCTCAAGCACAACGAATTCTTCAATCGGTGCTCAGTTATACGTTACACAAACCCCGACGGACGCGCTTCCCTACCACACCCACGCTAGTCTTTGACCGAGACGAACAATAGCAAATGGATTTGGTGGACATGCAAAAACTCAGTAGATGAAATAAGGGTCACAAATATTTGTTGGCCGTGATCGATGTCCTGTCCAAGTATGCCTGGGCTGTCCCCATCAAATCCAAAAGTATCAAAGACATGATACGAGGATTGGAAGGAATTCGCCGCCAAGCCTCGCCGTGGAGGCCACTCCGCGTGCAGACGGATCAAGGCAAAGAATTTTACAATGCAGCGGTTCAAGCGTGGTTCAAGAAACACGGCTGGCATCATTTTTCGACGTATGGGGATAGTAAGGCCTCCGTGGTGGAACGATGGCATCGCACCTTGAAACAACGGATGTACCGTTACTTTACAGCCCACAATACATTACGGTACGTGGACGTGTTTCAACCGTTGATCCACACGTACAATCAATCATATCATCGGAGTATTGGGATGGCCCCGCATTAAGTCACGGAAAAAAACAGTGCCCAAGGTCTGAGACAGACTCTGCGGCCAACGCTTGGACCAAAAGACACCACCCCCAAATGTCAAGTGGGCGATCGCGTACCTCCTCCCTTCAGAAAAAGGATGGATGGAAGATGCGTTTGTGGTCACGCACGTACGTCGTCATCTCGTGGTCACCTACCGACTCAGTGAATGGGACGGCACGCCTATAAAAGGCACGTTTTACGAACCCGATGTACAAAAGGTACAAGTATCGGACGACTCGTTATTTCGGGTAGAAAAAGTCTTGAAACGCAAAGGACACAACGCGTTAGTGCGGTGGAAAGTCCAAGTACGATAGTTGGATTCCAGCGCAACCCAAATATGGTGCGAAGAAAACAAAAAACGGCCGTAAAAAAAAGGGTGCGGTGGTTGGACCAGATCCAGGCCGAAGCCAGCCGACCGCGGGCCAGTTACACGCCACCCCAGCTGGATGAAGCGGATATCCTGAAGTTCATCAACAAGGAAACCGCGAAACAAAGACGAGCTCAAGTCAACAGGATGGCTGGGGTCGCCTTTGGTGAACAAGCTCTCCGTTCTTACACGGCTGCCCAAAAGAAACAACGCCTACGCGCCAGTCGTCATCCGCCCATGTGAAAGAAGAAACCTGGCCAACAAAAAACCTGCCTGACCCTGATGGAATTGGCGCGGGCCCCATTGGTGGAACCCCTACACCACCAATGGATTAAAGTGCGAGGGAATCAATTGGATATTGTGGAAGTGGAGATTGCTACACCCGGTGCACCCCTGGCCATCTTACCCCCTGGGAAAGCCATCGTGACCATTGGACTCAAACAGCTATAAAAACCACCACGCGCCCCTGGGTCGAGAAAACAAACGGAGCAGAGATGCAAGGAGGGAGTTTAACACGCTACCACACGCCCGTGGTCATGACCCAAAAGGGAAAAGGCTTGGCCGAAGAGTTGATCAAAATAGCCGGTCCCCTGATAGTGCAGCAAGCCCAAGCGGGACTTCAAGATATCCAAAGAGGACGGAGTTTGGCCGACACCTTGTCCAATCGAGGCGAGCAACTCACACGCGGCTTGAAACGCAAAGATCCCGCCCTGGCCTGGACAGTCAGGAAAAACACCAAGCCAAACGCACTGCGAAAAACACCTATAAAAGAGCCACCCAATGTGTACGGGATATCTTTGGACTGTAAAAGCATGGTATGTATTGGAGGATTTCCCAAACGCAAAATCGCATTCGACGGCACCAGGCCCGAGGCCGGTTCATCTCGCCGTATCAAATTGGTGGGACTATCTTTGGCAAGTCCACCATGGCGCGCTATCCCTTGATGCACACGTCCTCCCGATTATTGGACCCCCACTCCATGATCATGAAACACTTGAAACAACGCCGAAGGATGAAAGGGAGAACCATTTTTGGCAAGTCAGAGCGAATGCGCTATCCGTGGATGTAGCTGTCTGAATCTCGAGAAAACGCCAAGTGGTTGATGACCATGGTCCGACGCCGAAACGCTATAAAAAGGAAACGCCGTTGAACACTGCTTACAGTCAGGCACCAGTATCATGTCGCTCAATTTGTTTGATGTGCCCGATGTGGATTACCGGTACGAAACCTCCCGGGACGTGGCGTTTCAATCCGCCCTGACAGGCACGCGACCCATCACGTTTTCCATCCCGGCCTCGGACGATTACTACGATCTCAACGAACTCCGATTTCAAGTCAACGTACCCTGATCCTGCGGCTGGGTATCAAGGATTGAAAGCCAACTTGGCCGACTCCGATGCCAACAACACCAGAAACACCTACTGCGTCAACAACTTTGGCCACACCATCTTTCGAGATATTAACATGAGCATGAATGGAATCCTCATGACCGAACAGAGCAACACCTACCATTACAGAGCCTACCTGGAAACCTTACCGAATTACAACCGGGAAGAGGGAGCCACCAAGTAAGGCCCAGAAGGCTGGGTTAATCAACTCAATGTGATTGAAGAAATGGGAGTGACTGGCGCCAATTCCAATACACCCACCCACGCAAACTGGAAAGGGAATGCAAAATTGCGAGCGTTGACCAGCCGGTTGCTGAGCGAGAATTGGCACACCTTCATCATCAGACCCCATTTGCCACCCCTCAAGATGGGTGAATGTTTCGTATCCGGTGTCCAGCTGGACTTTGAACTGTTCCTGAACCCCAACTCTGTCTACTTGATGGGCACCCCTAACAAAGGGACCTTGGTCGCCAAGAAATTTCCTACCATCCATAACGAGGGCATCAAAGTCACCTTGCTGATGAGAAAAGTGACCTTGAACGCTAGTATGTATGTCAGACTGCAAAAAGAAACACAACTGGGGAAAAAGATTGTGCGCTACCCTGTGGTTCGAAGTGAAATCCGCATCTTTTATTTCGATGGCCGAACCACCCAGTGGGAACAAGACAATGTGTTTGTGGGCCGGTTTCCCGATCGAGCGATGGTGGGTTTGCTGCATTCGAATGCCCTCAATGGAGACATGGGCAGAAACCCCTCTGCCTTTCAAAAGTTTGGGGTCACCAAAGTGCGACAGAGTTTGAATGGAGAAGAATATCCTTACAGAACCCTAGAACTGACCCGGGATCAAGCCTATGAGGATTTGCTGGGCTACGATCGGTTTCTACAAGCCATGGGTGCCTTCAATGAAAACAAGATTCGCATGCTGTTGCCCAGTGATTGGGGACAGGGGAACAACTGCACGTTGTTCATGTTTAACAATGTGCCCAGCGGCAAAGTGATGACCCCCGGTATCGCAATCCCCGTCAATCGGGCAATGTGCAACTGGTAATTGAATTCAGAGCCACTGTCAATCACAACATCACCGTGTTGGTGTGGAGCGAGTATGAAAACGTGTATGAGATCAGTCATCTGGGAGGTATAAAGTACAACATCAACGGCTGATTCATCCTCAGACGTCAGAAGAAGCAGGCCATGGAGTTTGTAGCGCTAAGCGATACCGTGGTGCGGGCCTTGACCCTGGACGATCCTAGCCGACCAACTACCCTGATCACACACCAAAACCGTCCGCACGGCGTATGTTGTCAACACCGATCCAGCGAGGGAACCCGGACAACATTGGTTGGGGCTGTGGACAGAACAAAACAAGTGCGATATCTTTGACAGTTATGGTCTACCCTTGCACGTGTACAAAGACCCGGATTTGCATCAGTGGTGGAGTCAATGGAAGTACCTGACCCGCAGTGACATCACCCTACAAGCCATGGATAGTCAGGCCTATGGACATTATGCGTTATTTTTTCTGAAAGCCAGAGCGCGAGGACAGACCTATCAGGACTCTTTGGGACGTTGGAGTATCGACAATTTAGTATTGAATGATCATGAAGTGGCCGAAGATTTGAAACGGGTGATTAAACGTGAATTACAAGATGAAATGGATGCCCGATACCATGCCTTTAAGCTTTGTAATCATTATTCATAATGGTACCAAAATAAAACAACGCTTGTCAATAATGGTGTGTGGTGGATGCATAAAAAAGACGCGTCGGGGCGCAAGGGGTGTCATTGTTCATCATGATTACACGTGGTGATGTACAGCGCGTGATTGATGCGTTTAATTCAGAAGAAACCCAGTATTGGTGGTTGCATCCGATCGAATGGGTCCAAACCGTCCGAGGCATTGATGCTTGGGATGGGTATCATTGGACGTTGACCCGACAAATGGCTCAAGACGGAGAATGGGTGTCCCTGAAAGCGTAAATGGACACCCTGGGTGAAACGTATTTAAGAGAGTCTATGGAATGCCTTGTTCAGTCCAGGTCGTCCCATCGATTGCACCACGAGTATTGGACAGCATCACCGGCAGAAGAAGACGAAGATGACCCTTCGCCAAACGACCTCGATTTCGTCAAAACGGGCGTGGGATCATGACGGTTTTGGCCAAAGCGGCCAAAATCGGTTATAAATTGGGACGCGATAAACGGTATAAACGAATGGGAGCCAAAGGTGCCACGGGTCATTACAGACGTCTGTCTCGACCGTGGGAATGATGATAGGCCAACCCAGTAGTTGATCATTGCCGGACCTTCGGGCAGCGGCAAGAGCGACTTGGTGGAACAATGGTTACGGTACCAGAACGTGTTTCAAGTCAAACCCAAAACCATGGTGTATGCGCATGACCGATGGCAACCCCGGTTCGACCGTATGCAAAAAACGGATGGCATTCGATTTCATCGCGGGTTACCGGGCTCCAGTCATTTGACCAAATGGTTTGGCCCTACGCGTGGGGGTGTGTTGGTCTTGGACGATCTCATTGAAGAAGGGGGACAGGGCAAACGCGTGTTGGATTTGTTCTCCAAAGATTCACATCATCGCAACATTACCGTGCTGTATTTGACCCAAGATTTATTTCTACCTGGCAAATTCTCCAAGAAGATCAATCGCAATGCCCATTATATTGTGGCTTTTAAAAACCCACGGGATCAAACGGGCATACGGACCATTTTACCGCAAGCCTTTCCCGACCGTTGGCGTCAAATCCTTCGTCTATTTAAACGCGTCACGTCGCGCCCTTTTGGATACTTGATGTTGGATGTCCATCGTGGTTTGGATAATCGCTACCGATTTAACGCCCCGAGAAGGTCAAGCGCAAGTCCATACCTTGCCCGTGGATGTCCCTGCCGTTCGAAAACGCGCTGCAACGAGAACGAGAACGTCAACGCCGGCAAAGAGAAGGCGGACAACACACTGACTTATCGGTCCGCATGGACACCCCGACCCTATCGCCAGCAGGCGTGGGCTTCCCCACGGCGCCACCACCCTTGGACGTCAGCAGCATGACAGACATGGTGACCGAATTGACCAGACCCGTCATTCGAGCTTAATTGGACCAAGGAGATTAAGGATTTTAATATCTCGTACCCAGTCAATGTGGACGATGCGCTGATCTATTTAATCTACCCCCTGTGGCAGGCGTGGGCACCGCACCGGCGACCACCACTACCACACCACCCATCACCACGACCTCCAAGCGAACACGACCCGTCACTGCCACCACCACTGTACCCACACCGTCCACCAGCCGACCACGACCCGTCACTTCCACCAGGACACGTCCCACTACCACCGCACCAACCCGCCGACTTGCAGGAGCGGGGACATCGACCACCACGTCGACCGTGACAACATCCAGTACAGGTCTCAGAATCGCTGCCAAACAACCGCTACGACTTCCCACCGCGCTTTCACCCCCTCTCCTCCACTGTCGGATGACGATGGCGATGATAACGACGATGATCGACGGAGGGGATTACGACGAAGGTTGGATTTGCTGAATAAGATGCTCAACAACGTGCTCGAGGCAGGCGTATTCGAAATATCATGCATACCAATACAGTAACCACGGTCGACCCTCTGTGCGCCGCACCTCGACTCGAACCCTTAGTCCAAGTCCACCCTCCACACCACCACGCCGAGGACGTGGCCAAGGCCGAGCGCGTGGACGGGCTAGAGGAAGGATATAAAAGGAAACAAAGGCACTGTCCCTGGGTCAGTCAGACAAAACATCATTAACTGTGGCAAACGACGAAAACGACGCCGAAAGCAAGGAGGGGGTATTCTCCCTGCGTTCCTCATCCCCACTGCCATCGCCCACTGCCATCGCCGCTGCCAAGGCTGCAGCGGCTGGAGCCATTAGTACCGGTGCGGGCTACCGCACCAAAAAAGCCCTCGAAGCGACCACGCGCAAGAAACGGGTGGGCAACATCAGTGCCGCGCAATGGGCGGCCAATAAACGACAGATTCAGCAAATGTCACGTCGAACAGGTGCGCCTCCGTTGGCGTCTCTACGGCTTCTATAAAAGACACTTGTCTTTTTGAAAAAGACCCAATTTAGTTATGGTACGTAAACCGAATGGACGTCGACATCGTTATGTCCCCAGAAAACGACGCTGGCGACTCTATTGTAACGTGGAGGCGTGTTACTCATGTTGGCGATGGCTCTCTCGCCTTGGGCGGTCAAGAAGCACCAACCGCGGGTTCGCCGACATTGATGTGACAAGAAAAAAAGAAAAGCCGTCACATTTGCTTCGGACCGGGACGAACAGTATGAAGCGATCCTGTGTGGACAGGTCGAGATCACATGGAGACGCACTATCATGGCGAACTGTGTGGCAGGTGTGGGGCGATTTTCTCACCATAAACAGACCTTGGTCGTTGAAGAACTCAAGACACATCATGGAGTGGCGTATGGAACATCAAGCGCCGTTCTTGAAAAGCGTCTTACAAGGAGCGAATCAACAGAAACGACAAGAATTGTCACGGATGGCCAATGCGGATCAGCGCAATGCCATCAGTGAACTGGTCATGAACACGATCCGTGGCACTGAGCCCCGTTCTCGACACACGATTACGTTGCTCAAATCCCATGCTCAGAGTTTACGAGCAATGGCCAAACCAGCTCATTCGGTGAAACGACGACGCGCTATCATGATGTCTCAAAAAGGAGGAAACCTCTGGTCCGAACTATACCGATGTTATAAACGTTGCATGCATTAGACAAAGAGCCTCTTTTGCACTATGGAGCAAGAGATGGTGAGCACTCCTGTGGACAATGCGCCAGCTTTTTTACAATTACGAGACAAGTACAAACAAGAATTGGTGGAAGATACCCGCTTGACGAAAAGCCGCAGATTTGGCCGCCAAAAAGCATGTGCTCTTGGCCAGTGATGTCCCCGATACATGGAAACGACCTCAACTCAAAGCCGTGGGGCGTCAATTACGCCATTGGACCAAAAAAGTACGCCAACTGTTTGGTAGCCCCGGACAGTCGCGTGCCGCCACGAGCGTCCCTGTCACGTCCCCCGGCGAGGACGATTTTGATGCTGGCCCCGTGCAAGCTTTGTTGACGCAATTGGTCAAGACGGCCCAGGGTATAAAACAAAGTGCCTCGCCTGGGGGACCCTCCAGACCAGCATCACCCCGAGTGCCCAGAAAGAAACTTCGATTTACGCCCCAGGTGAGCACCGAAGAGTTGGCTCAAGAGTTGCCTTTTTCAGAGGCATCTGCACCGAAACCTTGGAATACCCCTAATTAGCCGTCATACGTAAAATCAGAAAAAAAGCCGCTGCTGTTGCCAAAAAGAAGGGCAAAAGTCTGGCCAAGAAAGCCTGGAGTGGAAAACGTGGAAAACCCCGTGATGGGACGGACCCAGAGACGCCGTGCTGCGCCCCGATCCCGGCAACGACGACGACGACGGTCGCAACGCGGGGGCAAGTTATTTGATATGCAAAAGTTGTTGACCCAGACGGGGATGGAGTTTCATTGGCCCAGCTACATGGGACCTGGGACCCGTTTCGAAAAACGACTGGCCCTCAGTGATCCAGGCATCAACCGGTTAGACAGGTTTGCCAAAGCCTATTGACTATGGCAAGGCCAAGGACTTGAAAGACAAATGGGCCGCCGATCGCAAGATGTTTGCCAAGATTGATCAACTCCCCGGCCGCAAAACCCTGAAGGAACGTATTGTTAGAAATATCACGAAAGCTAACCTCAAGTTGGGCATGTAAGATTGTATTAAAACGTCCCCATGATTCAAGCAAATAAAAGACGCGTTCTGTAGACACATGTTTAATTGGCTTTTTGTCATTAAAAATACTGGTTTATTTGCTCCAACGCGTTGGCACGAGTCGTCGTTTGAACAGTGTCCTCCTCAGGCTCGGACTCTGCCGAGTCCAGCGGTAACCACGGCAGGGGAAAGCGAAAAAAAGATGGAGAGGACGCCTTGTTGGACCGAGCGTTTGACCGGTGGGAACAGTTGAGAGGCGGCTCCGCTTGTGGTCCTCTCTTTCAATTCCATATGCAACCTATTGGCAGACGCCGCCGCTGGCGTATTGTCGTGGAGAGGGCGCAATTCAATGCGCAATTGCGTCAATTAAGGGATCCCGCGGGTGGGGATAATATTTGGATGGCTTTAACCGAAGCGTTGCATCACACCATCGAGACTGAACTCGACCAAGAGCAGCGACCTGCCAATCATTTTTTCAATTTTGCCATCACGACTCATGGTTTTGCCCACGCCTATCAAACGGCCAACTTCGCCGTGGGGGAGTTCTCGCAACGGACGGCTCCATTGGATGAGATGTTAGCCACGTGGGCGGACAAGTTAAACAGTAATGAATCGTTCAACCCCGATCGCTATTTCCAAGTGTATGTGGTGTTTGTGTCCATGCCAGGTCCGCGTTCAGGTCGAGGTCGAAAACGTACTCCTGAACGTCGATGCCTGGATGGAGAAAACAAGAAAAAACGATACATCATTACTATCAACAACAGAGATGCCTTATGCTGTGCTCGCGCCATCGTTACCATGCGAGCGTATTGTCACAAAGACGATGGCACCGACGGTTTTTGTCAATGGGACAATTTACAGCGTGGGCTTCCTGTGCGGCAACGACAAGCCCAGGAACTGCATCGTGAAGCGGGAGTGGTCGAGAGTCCCTGTGGCTTGGAAGATCTTCGCCAATGTCAACAGGCGTTGAGCCCCCAATACCAATTACTGGTGATGACCCGGATGAAACCGTTTTTTATTTTCAAAGGACCCGCTGCACCCCATCAGATTCCTTTACTGAAATCCAACCATCATTTTGATGGCTACACGTCGTTTCCCGCGTTCGTGAGCCGTTCGTATTATTGCTTGGACTGTGAAAGGGGGTTCAACACCGATGATGGTCCTAATCATACCTGTCAAGGGAAACATTGTTCTACGTGTGGCCGATTTGACTGTGGGGATTATGTGCGTGGTACCCGGCCCACGGATTAGTGCACCTTGTGTCACTGCAAGTTTTACGGTGCTTATAATAAACGCAACCATGTTGTGACCAACCAATGTCAAACGGTGAAAACCTGTCTCAAGTGCCAAGCCAAGTACACGGTCGTTCCCAACCAACGTCACAGGTGCGGGTACGCCAAATGTCCCGTGTGTCACGAATGGGTTTCTATCAAAGACCATCGGTGTTACATTCAACCTGTCGTAGAGGAGGAGAGGGACACCGAGGAACTTACAGATACAGAGGGGGGAGCCACACCCCCTCCCTTGTTCGTTTATGCCGATTTCAAAGCCATGGAGAATGCTTGGCGTGTTTTCGTGGCCAATTTGATGTGCTATTCGTCGACGGAAGAAGAGGCCATTCATATATTGCAGAGCAAGGATTGTGCCCTACAGTTTCTTCACGATTTGGATGATTTAGTGGACATGTCTGACAGTGATCAAGAACGCGAGATTCTCGTGGTCTTTCATAATTTGAAAGGGTTCGATGGCATGTTCATTCTTCACGAACTCTACCAGCAGCAACAAGTGGTGGTGGACCAACTGACGGTGGGGTCCAAAGTGTTGACTCCCTGTGTTTCTTACCCATGTCGCTGGCCTCTTTTCCAAGCACCTTCAATTTGACGGAATTGAAGAAGGGTTTCTTTCCGCATGTGTTCAATACCCCCGACAACCAACACTACGTGGGTCGAATCCCCGATTTGGAATTTTACGATCCCGATGGAATGATGCCGAAAAAGAAAGAAGGACTGACCCGCTGGCATAGTGACCAAGTCCGTCGAAACGTCTCCTTCAATTTCCGTCAAGAAATGATCGATTACTGCAAGTCAGATGTGGCCCTGTTAAAAGCTGGTTGCGAAGCCTTTCAGCAGGAATTCCAAGCCCAGGCTGGCTTCAACCCCATAGCCAAGTGTATGACGATTGCTAGTGCCTGCAATCTGTATTGTCGAAAACATCACCTTCCACCCGATACCATCGCCGTCGAACCGGTCCGTGGATGGAGGGCGCCAATATAACCCAATCCCTCAAGGCCCTGCAATGGCTCTACTACCAGGAACAACAAATTCCCAGGCAGAGCGGTAGTGCGGACAGAATCCAACACATCCGCAATGGTGGTGAACAATCCGTCCAGACGGCTGTCACGTCTTATTTCGTCGATGGGTATGATGCCCTCATACGCACTGTTTACGAGTTCCACGGGTGTCCTTACCATGGATGTCCCACCTGCTATCCCATGAGAGACACCAAACACCATGCCACGCCTGATCGAACAGTAGAGGAACTGCGTCAAGCCACTCTAAACAAACTCATGGCCCTGCTCCGAGCCGGTTACACTGTCATAGGAACGTGGGAGTGCCAGTGGGACCGTCTGGTAGAAAACGAGCCTGCCGTGTCTCAGTTTCTTCGCTCGTTCGATCTCGTACCACCCTTGGAACCCCCTTGAGGCCTTTTTTGGCGGACGAACAGGCGCGGTGGTTCGGCATGCCGTGTCTGG
>OZ037992.1:14142521-14167521 GCA_964035705.1 Porites rus | reverse complement strand
TTGCGCGGTGTTTTGCAGAAGTTTTAGCTCAAATACTGTGAATTTTTGTCAAATCTCGTGATGCCTTATGCACGTTTTTGACCAAACAAGCAAATTTACAGTTGAACCCACTGTTTTGCAAAAGTTTCAGCTCAAAAAGTACGATTTCTTCTGAACCTGATGCTTTCTGGACGTCTTTGACAAAACGAACCAAATTCAACCAAAACCACAGTTGCGCATGCTGTTTTGCACAAGTTTCACCTAAAACGGCGTATCAATATTTTCTGCACGTTTTTGACAAAACAAGCCAATTTAAAACCAAATACACAGTTGCACACACTGTTTTGTAAAAGTTTCAGAGATAGCGGCGCATCGCTATTTTCTGCGAGTTTTGGACAAAACAAGCCAGTTTAGGCAAATTCACAGTTGTGCGCGCTGTTATCCACTTGCTAAAGTTAAAACAGTGCGACTTCTTGTCAGATTTATGTTTTTTGCACGTTTATGACAAAAGAAACCAATTTCAAGCAAAACCAGAGTTACGCAAGCTGTTTTGCTCAAGTCTTATCTAAAACGACTAATCGAGGTTTTCTGCATGTTTTCGAAGAACAAGCCAATTTCAAGCAAATTTACAGTTATCCAGGCTGTTTTAAAAAAGATTCGACCAAAACAACGCATTGATATGTGCTGCACGAGCTAAACAAAACAAGGAAATTTAGGCGAATTTGCCGTTGCGGACGCTGTTTTCCACAGGTTTTAGCTCAGTCAGAACGATTTCTTCTCAAATTGATGTTTTCTGCACGTTTTGTGATAAAACAAGCCAACAAAGGAAATTTTAAAGCTGTGCGCTGTTTTGCAGAAGTATTAGCTCAAACATTGCGACTCTTGTCAAATTGATGCGTTCCAAACGTATTTTACCCAACAAGCAACAATTGTGCCGCGCAGTGTTGCCGAATTTTCACATAACACGTAGAATCAATGTTTTCGCCACGTTTTTAACAAAACAAGTCAGTTTAGTTAAAATTGCAGTTGAGCAGGCTGTTTTGCCAAAGTTTTAAATCAAACTATGCAACTACTTGAAAAAATTGATGCATTCTGCACATTTTCGACAACACATGCCAATTACAAGCAAATACACAGTTGCACAGGCAGTTTTCAACAAGTCTCGACTGTTCATGAAGCAGTTTTTGGAGTCTTCCCAGGGGTCCTTGTGTGATTAAAGTAGAGAAAGCATGGCTTCGTTTCCTTCAAGTTGTCTCAGTCAATTCCCGAATAACATGGTGTCAGAGTGAAAATCGTAGTTAAAAGAATTCTAAAGCAGTAGAAGAAGAAGGTGAACGTTTCAGAGAAGCCGTCGTGGCTGTTGTGGTATTATTTTCTTGTTTGCGAATCGTGCGCGTGGTGAGACGTAGCCTTATTGGTTAGCTGAAAGAAAGTAGAAAACACAAGGACTGTGAGTATTTGTTTTCCTCAACATGCCATTTTATCGCGCCCATGAACGTAAAGGATGGTGTTTCAACTAACCGGAAAATGTTTAAAGAAGCTTGGTGTCATTATGTCACTGCCACTGAACTGGACAAGAAACCTTAAGAAGTACAGGCCGGGGCTTTATGCAGTGTTATGGGAATGGAATGTGTGGAAGTAGTGAATAGCCTTACTACTCTATTTGTATCTGACAAGAAAGACCGAGAGAAGATTCTTTCTGCTTGAAGCGACCATTTTATGCCTCAAAAAACATTTGTTGTTTGAAAGAGTAAAATTTGGTTTTGCCAATCAAGCTGAAAATGAAAGCATTGATCAGTACGTAATTCTCTCCTTACAACGTTCTGGACCCCCTTTGGGAGATATCGCTGCCTTCGTATGCCACAAGGAATCAGCAGCGCCCCAGAAGAAAATCAACGCGCCGCCAGAATGAAGCGCTCGCAGGCCTCGATGGAGTAGAAGTAATTGCAGATATGGAAGAAGCTTTAGCAGATCACAATCGCAATACAGTGAACTTGCTAAAACGTGCACGCAGTGTTAATCTGAAATTTAACAAGAACAAGTTAAGGTTGAAGTTAGACCAAGTTACTTGCATGGGACAGTTGTTCACGTCAGAAGGACTAAAGCCTGATGAAACTAAAGTTAAAACAACTGCAAGCACGCCTCGACCAGATGATAAGAGAGCACTCCAACGTCTTCTGGGATGTGAATTATTTGTCCAGGTTCATGCCACAGCTCTCAAAAGTGTCTGAACCACTACGCAAGTTAACTGAGAATAATGTCATGTTCACTTGGGACAACCCACAGGAGGAAGCTTTCCAAGTTATCAAAAGCATGATCAGCTCTGCGCCCCTGTTGAAGTATTATGATGTGGCCAGCGAAACCATTATTCAATGTGACGCCTCAGAGTCCGGTTTGGGAACAACTCTGCTCCAAGAGGGACAGCTGGTTGCATTTGCATCACGGTCGTTGAGCACTGTTGAACTCCAGTATGCTCAAATAGAAAAGGAATGCTTGGCGATTGCTTTTGCTTGCAGTCGTTTTTATCAGTACCTATACGGAAAAGAACTTACAACTGTGGAAACAGACCATAAGCCATTGGTGCCCATTTTTCAGAAGTCTATTTATTCAGCGCCTAAAAGGCAACAGAAAATGCTCCTGCGTCTGCAAAAGCACAATCTAAATGTGACGCATCTTCCTGGTTCCCAAATGTACGTAGCAGACATGCTTAGCAGAGCTTATCTCCAAGTTGACCACACGCAGTGTAAGAGAACACTAGAGTACCAAATCTTCCACCTCAAGCAAGAACAGCAGCTGTTTGAAGAAATTGCGCGAATCAATCAAGTTCATTACATGCGCTTATCTGAGGGTACCCATCAGCAGATTAAGCAACGCACTCTTGCAGACCCCACTCTGCAGACTCTAATGAACACTGTTACGACGGGATGGCCAGTCTCCAAATAAGGTGTTCCATCTTGGATTCGAGAATATTGGAATTACACAGAAGAGTTAACAGTGCAAGACAGAGTATTGAACAAAGGAATGAAGGTCATTGTTCCCATTTCAATGAGACTTCAAATGATTGCCAGAGGCCATTGTAGTCACTTAAGACCTAATGCCTGTGTACGTCGAGCACGTGATGTGTTATTTTGGACAAGTATGGCACGCCAAATCAAGGAACAAGTTCAAAACTGTGAAGTTTGCAATGACTTGCGAGCCAAACAACAGACGGAACCGTTAATGACGGATAAGATTCCAGACACCCCATGGTCAAAGGTTGGTCAGGATCTGTTCACCTATGGAAATGAGACCTTCCTGGTGACTGTTGACTATTACAGTGATTACTTTCAACTAGATTTGTTGCAAGATGCAACTAGAGTCTGTGATCAAGGCAACAGAGTCATACCTTGCCCGGCATGGCATTGCAGACTTGAGTACAGACAATGGTCTCGACTATTCAAGCGATCAGTTCGCCGCCTTCACAAGAGAATGGAAATTTCACCACACTATTAGCTCGCCACTCCACAGTCAGAGCAATGGCAAAGCAGAGTCAGCTGTTAAGATCGCCAAAAATCTGGTTATTAAGGCTAAGCGAGAAAACAAAGATCTTGAAATGGCGCTGCTGGAATGGCGAAACACACCCGACATTAACAATTTAAGTCTGACTCAAAAGCTCATGTCAAGAAGAACTCGGACCACCATCCCAACCGCTCAAGCGTTACTCAAACCTGAAGTTGTCGAAGGTGTACATGAAAACATTAAACGTAAGGGGCAGCGGACCAAAGCAACTAACGACAAGAGCGCAAGACCATTGCCAGAGCTTCAGGTTGGAGAACCAGTAGGGCTTCAGCCAATAAACCCCAAAGCTCCATGGGACAAAGGCTCGTGTGTTGCAAACGTCGGCCGACGTTCGTACCTGATCGAAACAGATAACGGGAACCTAAACGGACGTAATCGGAAGTTCATCTGCTAACATCCTATTCAAAGACATCAGCAGCCCATCATCATCGATAGCAGCTCCACCAAGCAGAGCTCACCTCTGCCAAAGCCAGCAGATGTCCACCCTGAACCTACCGCAAAGAAGGAAGGAAATCGCAGCAACCTCAGACTCTTTGCCCATCAAGATTCGCAGACTACGTTTAATAGACGATTTATGAACTGAACTTTGACATTATCTTTAGTCGTTTGTTGAGTTTTAGTTTTACTTCTTAGGATCTGGTCAACATATAGCAGGCAGACATTTAAGTGCGCGTTCTAACGCCAGATGATTTCTAAATTCAAGTCGCTGATTTTAGTAATATCGTTTATCACTGTAAAAGGGGAGGTGTTACATGAAGTAGTTTTTGGAGTCTTCCCTAGCCTGCGTGGCAGGCGTTCAAAAGGGAAACGGAAGGGAATTAGGGCGCAAGACCACGCGCGAAGGAGGAGGGAGGAGGGGAACGCCTAAAAGGGAGTCATTGTTTTCGCCATTCCGCTTACTAATTTAAAAAAACAAAAAACAAAAATGACGCAACTGTGAATGACTAGCTGACAAATAAGTCTGGCCGCGATGCACGTATTCTAGTCGTATTGCTCGCACTGTTTTTCTTTTGTTTTCCTAAATGAAGAAATCTAAAGTAAAGGTGTTATAAAAAAGTTCAAATGCGGTAGTCCATCGAACGAATCTTCCTTGAAAGTTGCAACAACGTGTGCCGAGTTACAGAAAATCCAGCATAAATCTATTCAAGTTGTTGCTGAAGTAATCGGGCTGGAAGACTATTTAATAAGAAATGTAGCGGGTCTTCGCAACTTTCAATGCGATGGTTGTCTAAGAAAAATTAAAACACTTTGCCGTCACGCACTCTTTGAATTTCTATCAGGACTGAATTGGATCCAGCGGAGCACACAAAAGAAAGCTGATGGCGGGGAAGGAATAGTTGAACTTCGAAGATCTGCAAGAAGGCAAAAGTAAGTTCCTGGCGGTTTTATAAGAAGTCCTCAACCAAAAATCGCCAAACGTTATAGATCGCTTCGCGTTCAGTTATCTTGCCGTTGATAACGCGGGTCAAACAGCAGATAACATGGACACAGGCAGCATTATTTTTTTCTTTATTTCTCCTGGCGAGTAAACCGACAAGCCGTTGGGGGATGATACTTTTCAGGACCAGTCGGTAAAACTCATCTGCTGACAGGCCTTTTCCTTCATAACGTTCTTTTATTACTTTTTTCTATTCTCCTTTTAAGCTGAAATTGATGCCTTCTAACGATAAATTCCCGTAGAGAAATCTCATCACGCTTCACTAAAGACATATGTTTAGTTACTCAACTGGCGTGTTGTTGTTTTCCAATCGGAAAAAGGTATTAAGTCGAAGATTGACATTTAATTAATTCTGACCAATCACTATTTTCAAGCTCCGAATCTGAGCGTGAAAAATGGAGAAAACAATGGCGTCCTTGCAGACGTTCCTTTCCTTTCTCCTTCGCGCGCCCAGATTCCCCCTTCTCCTTCCCCTTTTAGCGCCAGCCACGCAGGCTGTCTTCCCATGAGTCCTTGTGTGATTAAAGTAGAGAAAGCACGGCTTCGTTTCATTCAAGTTGTCTCAGTCAATTCCTCACTTAAAGGCCGAATAACATCGACCAAACCGCCGTATCGATGTTTTCTTCTCGAGTTAAACAAAACAAGCCAATTAGGCAAATTCATACTTGCAAACGCTATTTTTCACAAGCTTTAGCTGAAACAGTGCGATCTCTTGTCAGTTTGATGATTTCTGCACGTTTTTGACAAATGAAGGTAATTTCAAGCAAAAACACAGTTGGGCACGCTGTTTTGCACATTTTTTTATCTTAAACGGCAAATCGAAGTTTTCTGTACGTGTTTGACCAAACAAGCCAAGTAAGGCAATTTTAAAGTTACACGCGCTTCTTGCACAAGATTAAGCTTAAACAGCGTCTTTCTTGCCAAATTGATGTTTTTTGCACCTTTTTGACACAACAGGTCAATTTCAACCAAAACCGCAGTTGTGCATGCTGTTGTGTACAAGTTTCAACCAAAACGGCGCATGGATGTTTTCTACACGTCTTGTACAAAAGAGCCAATGTCAGCAAATTTACAGTTGCACGCGCTCGTTGCCAAAGTTTGAGCTGAAGCAGCGCGTTTTCTTGTCAAATTGATGTTTCTAACTTTTTTGATGAAACCAGCCAATTAAAGGAAATCTACAGTTGCACGCGCTTTTGCCAAAATTTTGAGCTCAAGCAGCACGATTTCTTGTCAAATTGATGTTTTCTGTCCTTTTTTGATAAAATATGCCTGTTTCGGTATAACACGAAATTCGTACGTGATATAATGACGACTAATGACGGGACGGAACTATCGTTGATTAATAAGATCATCACTACTAGTTGCGAAACTTGAGAGACACCAACGGGTACATGAATATTATTCATATTTACGATTTGTTTTAATATTTCTTGACTGACTGTATATCCTATTAATATCTATATGTAGATTTCGAATTTATCTCCTGTATCACTGTATATTTTGGATGAAATAAGCCATGTGCAGTATTTGAAACCTTAGCGACACGTAGCTATCAGTAAAATGCCAATTTCAACCAAAACCTTAGTTACACACGCCCGGTTGCCAAAGTTTTATCTATTTCAGCAAGTAGACGTTTTCTGCACGTTTTTTACGAAACAAGCCCATTTTCCCCAACGCTCAAACAGCACGATTTCTCGTCAAATTGATGTCTCTTGTGTTGGAATTATGATAATTTATGCTGTTCAATGAACGTTTCTCGTTGGCTAATTTTTGACATGTGGTTTTTGATATATTAGTACTGTTCTCTTCTTTTCTCGTGCTTTCTTTGTGAACTGTGACACGGCCGATGTTAAAGAATAAATGTCCAAAGAGTACTCGATGGGCTTGAATCCTTTTAACAGGTTATGGGCCCAGGACGTTAAACCAATGTTTTAAGCTACGTGATCGTTATTTTGCCGAAGCGAATGGCGGAGATGTCCTTGACAGAGAGCTCACAAAGATCGAAAAGTTGAATGGGAGAAATTACCAGTCATGGAAGTACAACGTGAAGCTCGTTTTAATAGAGCGTGGTTTGTGGGGTTTCACTCAAGAAGGCCAAGAAACTCATCCTGCGGCTGATACATCTGCAGCTGTAAAGAATGCTTTTCGCCTTCGATCTGACAAAGCTTATTCGCTTATTGCGTTGAACGTGGAAAAGGATTTGCAAGTTCACATATCGTCGTGACAGACCCGCTTGCTGCTTGGAAAATTCGAAGCAATTCGAATTTGTGTCAGTCACTCAGATTGTTCGTCTTAATTGCAAGTTTTACGCAGCAAGTATGAAGGAAGGCTCAGATTTGATGCAACATTTGACTCACATGACTTCTCTAGCGGAACAATTACGAGAAATGAATGAAGAAATTTCGTCGAAGAAATTTGCTACGGTCGTGTTAGGAAGTTTACCCGACTCGTATGATAATTTCTTGACTAGTTTAAACGCCCGAAGCGCCGATGATCTCGACTGGGAAAACGTAAAAGGATTGTTGGTTGAAGAATATATGAAGCTGACTGAGAAGAACGAGAAACAAGAATCTGATAATGCACTTTTTGTCAGTAGAGGAAAATCGTCGTAACGCGGACGTTTCCAACCACGTGGTGGAGCTGGTGACGTTCGCGGTCGCGGTGACCGATTTCAGAATTTTAACTTCAATGCTCAGTCCAGCCGTGATGATCGTGATAAACACAGATGTTTTAAGTGCTTCAAGTGCAACCAGGATGGACATATCGTAAAGAACTGTCCGTACAACAACAAACAGAACACTAGTAAAAGAGAAAGTTCCAATATGGCCGAACTCGAAGGAGTTGCACTAATCTCAAGCACGATGAATCAGTCAAATGAATGGTTTATTGACTCAGCAGCGACAAAGCACATGACAAACAACAAAAGCATTTTAGAGGACTATGTTCAGTACCAAGAACCAAAAAGTGTTTACCTGGGAGACAGCACAGTAATTCTTGCACATGGCGAAGGAAAAGTCAAACTCCCAACAGTAAACAGTACCCGTGAAATTGTCCTTGACTTGCAGCAAGTGTTGTTTGTACCAAAAGGGACCAAGAACGTACTTTCAGTACCTGCAATGGCATTAATGGGAGCAGAAATTTACTTTGACAAGGATAAATGTTTAGTGCGGAAGAATAGCCAAGAATTTTTTATTGGAAGACTATTGGGTGACATGCTGTACATAGTCAATTCTGCCGAGGACGCTCAAGTTTCAACAGCAAATAGTGCACCATTACCTGCCGTTTGGCACCTCAGGCTGGATCATCTCAATTACACCTATAAGAATCAGTTGATGAAGAAAGAAATGGTTGATGGCCTGAACTATGATGTTGACACAAAATCCCAGAAAGAATGTGAAGCATGTGTTCTTGGCAAAATGCAGAAGAAGCCCTTTCCAAAACAGAGCCAACACAGGGCAACCAGACCATATGAGATTGTATACAGTGATGTATGTGGCCCAATGCAAGTGGAATCAAAAGGCGGCAGTAAATATATGCTGACATTCACAGATGATTTTTCACGATATACCACTGCTTACTTCATTAAATCCAAGAGTGAAGTGCTTTCAAAATTCATGGAATGTGTAAATTCTGTTGAGAAACATTCTAGTCATCAGATTATGAAGCTGAACATATTCGCAGAGGAAGATGTTGAAGTCCTCAGAAGTGACAATGGAGGAGAGTACACTTCCAACAAGTTCGCTAAATTCTGTGCAGACAAGGGAATCTTGCACGAGTTCACTGTTCCATACTGTCCATAGCAGAATGGTGTTGGTGAACGATTGAATTGCATAATAATGGAGGGAGCAAGATCGATGCTCTACCAAGCCAAATTACTGCTGGATTTTTGGGAAGAAGCCTGCGCACAGCAGTTTACCTTCACAATTGAAGTCTAACAGCAGCGTTGAAAGACGAAACTCCATTTCAGCGTTTGTTTTTTAGAAGACCAGACATTTCTAATCTGAGAGTCTTTGGTTGTGTGAGTTATGTACATGTTCCAGATAGTCAGCGCAGAAAGCTGGATGCTAAGGCCCACAGAGCAATTTTCGTTGGATATCCTCCTGGTGTTAAGGGTTACAAGTTGTATGATTTGGAGAGGAAAAAGTTTATTATGAGTCGAAATGTCCAATTCTTTGAAGAGAACTTTGATCATTCGGACGAGAAGGTCAAATCAGATGATGCTGGCCAAGCAGATTTGAAGTTCATTTATCCAGATATGAACCAAGAAAATGAAAGTGTTCCGTTCCTCTCTTTCCTGAAGCTCCTCAAGTTCAAGACAATGTTAAACCTCCAGTTCAAGAGTATGTTGAACCCGCACCTTTGCAGAATGTTGAAACAGTGGGAGCACCTCCCAGAGAGAGCTTGAGTGAAGAAGAACCAGGTAGAAGAACATATGAAGATGCATTTATGGAAGAAGTCCAAAACTTAGGACCAGTGAGGCAGCGCAGAATGCCTAGCAGATTCCAATATTATGATTGCCTATTTGTTGACTCAGAAATTGACGATCCCGGCACAGTTCATGAAGCATTGAATGGTCAACATTCGGACCAGTGGAAAGAAGCCATGAAGTCTGAATACCCATCATTAATAAATAATGATACATGGGAACTAGTACCTCCACCTGAAGGAAAGAACATTGTTGGATCTCGCTGGGTCTTAAAAGTCAAGCGCAATGAAGATGGTTCCATAGATCGTTTTAAGGCCAGACTTGTTGCGCGAGGTTATTCCTAAGTCAGAGGTGTAGATTATGAAGAAGTATTTTCACCAGTGGCTCGTTATACATCTGTGAGATCGTTACTTGCCCTAGCTAACGCACAAGATTGGGAGATACACCAAATGGATGTAAAAACTGCCTTTTTGAACGGTTCATTGGACTGTGAAATTTACATGTCAAAACCAGAAGGATTTGTTGATCCTGACAGACCAAATCATGTTTGCAAACTGAAGAAGAGCAATTATGGACTTAAACGGTCAGTTCGTTGTTGGAACACTATTCTGGATGAGTATTTGAAATCAGTTGGCTACCGCAAAAGCAAGGCTGATAAATGAATTTATGTGAAGTCTGTGAAGGAAGCTAATGGTCACATCAGCTTCGTGATACTTGGTGTGTATGTAGATGACATAATTCCAGTTTCAAACGACACTGCAATGCTGAAAGGAGAGAAAGCTGCATAATGTGAAAGATTTGAGATGATTGATCAGGGAGAGATTCATTATCTTCTTGGTTTGTCAATCAAGCGAGACAGAGAGTCGAGAACATTATTAATAAGTCAACCCAACTACACAGAGAAAGTGCTAAGGAAGTTTGGAATGGAAAACTGGAAACCTGTCTCTACTCCACTTGAGCCTGGAAGAAAGTTTCAGCAGTTATCTTCAAGTGATGAACATTTGATATTCAGACCTATCAACAGGCAATTGGATGATTGACCTACATGTCAACAGCAACCAGACCGGATATCGCTGCAGCAGTTGGAGTCACAGTATATGTCAAAGCCCAGCAAAGACCACTGGATGGGTGTGAAACGTGTTCTACGATACCTCAAAGGAACTTTGAATTATAGCCTGAAATTCTCTGTTCGTGGAGAGCAAACAGAATTAAATGGCTACAGTGATGCGGATTGGGCAGGAGACGTCGACACTCGTAGATCAACATCAGGCTATGTATTTCAGTTTGGAAATGGTACCATCATCTGGTCCAGCAGGAAACAACACACAGTTGCTAAGTCCTCGGCTGAAGCGAAGTATGTTACTTTGAGATCAGCTACTCAAGAAGCTATATGGCTACGTCGTTTAATGAAAGACTTTGGAAAACAGACGGATGCCCCTACTACCATCTATGAAGACAACCAAGGAGCCATTGAGCTGGCAAAGAATGCCAAATTCCATAGTCGAACTAAGCACATTGACATTTGTCATCATTTTTTTCGAGAAAGAGTTGTTTCTAATGAAGTTAGAGTGATTTATTGTCGTACTGAGGACATGGTAGCAGACATTATGACAAATGGACTACCAAAACCTACTTTTGAGAAACTGAGAGATTTATTAAGCGTGCATGATGTTGTGTGAGAATGATTATTTGGCCCTATGATTCTAGACAAAGTATTACTTTTGCTGAACAGCATAATCATCAATTGAGAGTGTTGGAATTATGATAATTTATGCTGTTCAATGAACGTTTCTCATTGGCTAATTTTTGACATGTGGTTTTTGATATATTAGTACTGTTCTGTTCTTTTCTCGTGCTTGCCTTGTGAACTGTGACACAGCGTATGTTAAAGAATAAATTTCCAAAGAGTACTCGATGGGTTTGAATCCTTTTAACATCTTGCAAGTTTCTTAAAAAACAAGCGAATTCCGGCAATTTTAAGGTATTGCGCGCATTTTTGTACAACTTGTAGCTCGAGCAATTGTACAAAACAGCGTGCGCAATTGTAAATTTAAGTAAATTGGCTTCAAAGGTCAAAAACTTGCAAAAATCTTCAAATTTGCCGTTTTTGTGCAAAACAATGTGCGCAAGTACAATTTTGCTAGAAATTAGCGTCTTTTGTCAAAAACGTGCCGAAAACACCAACCTGACAAAAAATTCTCACTGTTTTATTTAAACCTTGTGCGAAAAAGGGCGCGCAACTCTAAATTTGCCTAAATTGGTTTGTGTGATCAATAATATGCAAGAAACTTCGATTTGCCGTTTTAGATAAAACTTGTGCAAAGCACCCTGCGCAACAGTGGTTTTGCTTGAAATTTGCGTCTTTTGTCAACAACATGCGGAAACAAAGTTTTCTCACGTTTTTGACCTTGGAAGTCAATTTGGGCAAAATTACAGTTGTGCCTGCTGTTTCGCACAACTTTAGCTTAACGAGTTCGACTATTTGTCAGATTTATGTTTTCCCAATGTTGTTGACAAACGACGCAAATTGTTTTTTTTTTAATATTTTTTTTTAGTGATGTACTAGTGAGCAGCACACTTACACTTCCAGTGAACATTTACACTTGGAAGAAGAAGAAACCATGCTCGCCCGGGGCAACAAAAATTTTCGTGCCCCGGGCGAGAATCTTTAAAATTTTTAAAACTAAACTAGTGAGCAGCACTCTGCGAACTGTTGCTGTAAAACTTGTCTATTCTCCTACGCGTTTCGTCTAACTAACGTAGACTTCTTCAGGGAGTTTTACAATCAAATACTAAACGCCTGTATTTAAGCCATAATATGACTAAAAATAATGATGGTCGCAAACATTGAAGGTTTTGGCCGGATTTACGAAAAGGAACAGGCGCAGCTGTGAAATTTTTTACGCAAGGCGTAAGAATGCTTTGGGGCCACGGTTTTAGCTAAAACCGTGGCCCCAAAAAACTTACTTACAAAGATTAGCTAATGTTACAGTAGCTTTGTAACATACGGTACAGTCTATTTCTGGCATAATCCTGTTGATTACATTCCTAATACGTGCGTGACTGCAATTAAAAGTAGTCTTGAATACAGTAGCCCGCTGAGACCTATTCTTAGCTTTCTGCAAAAGCCACTTCTTTCTGTCGCTGTATCGTATTTCGCGAAATAGTGGTAGCAAAAATGCAAACGGATACCCTCTGAACCGTAGCCGCTTCCAGAATCTATCCCTAGTCTCCGAAAAAGATTTAAAGGAAGAACTGTTTCTAGCATACCTCATTAATTCCCCTTTAATAAAGGCTTTCTTATTGCTAGAAGGATGAAACGACTCGAAGGGTATATATAGGTATTTGTTAAGGGGCTTCTGAAAAGTGGAAAACTGCAGCACGCTTGAAGACCCATCTCTATAGAGAAATAGATCAAGAAAAGAAATGCTAATCCGCTAATACAATGAGTAAGCTGAATACGTTGATCTTTGCTGTTGAGAACGCTCAAAAATTCTAGCAGGGTGTCCGTAGGCCCGCACCAAATAGCAAAAATGTTATCAATGAAACGCTTGTATAGGATAAGATATTGGGAATAATGATCTATCCTTTTCGTGATGATACATAAACGCGTTTGCCACTGTGACAGAAAAAGGAGTGCCCATAGCAATCCCCAACTTTTGATGAAAAATATCCGGACAAAATTCCGAAGATAAATAATTGTTTTCAAAAACAAGCCGGGCTAGCTGAATCAAAAGTGGGGTCTCCGGAGCCCCTGCTTCACGAAGTAGCAGGTCAAGGGCTATAAGCGCCTTCTTAGTGTCAACGTTCGGATAAAGCGATGCGACATCCGCAGTGACAAGGAAACGATCTCCATCGGGCAAGACCGTATTTTCCAGCAGTTGAATCAGCTCACCTGAGTCCCTAAGTACCGTAGGCATGTGTACTTTAGGCTTAATAAGCTCATCAACAAAAGTACTTATAGGCCTAGTAATAAACGAATGGGAAGCGGCAATAGGTCTCCCTACCATAGGGTATTGTGTATCTTAGGGATAACATAAAACTTAGCCGGACTAACAAAATGATCAAAGCTACGCAAAAATCGAGCTACGCTAAATTGTCATAAGCTTTTCGCGAGAATTAATTACATTAAGACGATTAGCATACCAGTCCTGTTGCGTCACTTTATGATATGACAACTCGTCATGCAAATGTCTCAGCTTGAACCCAATCCGTGGAAACAAGAGCCGGCCAGAGATTTTTGTCGGTAGGCAAAATTTTAATGTTAGGATTGGATTTCAGCTCGCTAAGTTCCTCTCGCACGTGCTTTGTGAGGTTGTTCTTCCAATGCGGTTTGCCAGCCACAATGTTTTTAAGCAGCTCTTTGCGTAACGCGAAGAGTTTGTCTTCAAGATCGGGATTTTCCCGCAGCGTATTCCAGCCTGTTGGAACGTACAATCTGGGATTGAAGTCGACAGAAGTCTTGGATTTGTAAGTCAAACTGACCTTCGCTAGGGGGTAGAAGCCAGGGTCTAAACTTTAGACCCATGCCCAGAACGCTAGCTTGCCGCTCAGTAAGCTTGAGAGAGGTAAAATTATGAATTTCCGAATTCCGTGGAAGCAAGTCGTATAGGGGTCGTTTAGACATCTTGAATAACCATTTTTCGTGCGTCGAGCGCCTGTCTATTTTACGTGGCCTGAACCTTTTCCTCGGGCGTTTTTTGACCACTTTTGAGGTCGGTTAGACTGTTTGGCAGAGGTTGACCTTTGGCGTTGCTGGGCTTGACCGCGACTTGTGGATCTACTTGACGTGACTTGCCTTTCGACTTGCCATTATTCCTTCTTTCGGATATGGAAACTTTCCGCTGCCGGTTTTCCTCGTTAGGGCTTGTAGTGCCTGAAGTAAGACCGCGGAGCTCGTTTCGAATAATATCTCTAATAGACTCTTCCGAGGCAACGAAAACCTCGCTATCGTCCATCACTGCCTGACTTCCGTTTTTTGCCGTTCGGCTTATCTCCGCTTGGAGGGCTTTGGAAGCCCGCGAGACCGTACTATCTTTGGATAAATTCTCCACATTGAAGGTTTGGCCGGATCAT
The DNA here is from genome assembly GCA_964035705.1 of Porites rus. Lineage (NCBI taxonomy): Eukaryota > Metazoa > Cnidaria > Anthozoa > Scleractinia > Poritidae > Porites > Porites rus. The sequence continues at coordinate 14,153,044 of OZ037992.1, read as the reverse complement.
GAGAGGACACAGGGGCTTTTTACTGGAAGTACCATCCCACGCAGCGATGTTTTCTCCGCGGGCAGCTAATCCGACTCAATCCCATTTAATATGTCGCGCTCCTCGAAAGTGCGAGAATTTTCTTTTCGTGTATTAGATTTCAGACACATTTTCTTAATCTTCATTTCGTGCCAGAATAAATTAGTTTGCGCGCAAAGGGCTCCTAAAAAAATCACAAGGTTTGTCCCACTTCGAGTCCACCTTCTGGTGATACGCCGGCCTGGTAGCTGGAATATATTGCCGAGGCGAAGATCTGGCATTTTTTTCTCCTCTTGGTATTTTCTTCACGACAAATGTTTATATTTGTAGTGAGAATGCAGCGCATATCGGTGGATTTTACTTCATGCGGCTTGCTACTTCTGAAAGAGGAGTGCCGGATTTCATCGTTTTGTTCATGTTTATTAGTGTTGGCAAATGTAAGGTAAATGAACCGACCACTGTAATGTAAGAATTGAAGTTTTAAATTTGTTACTCGGCGAAAAATCGTGGAATTGGAATTCGTGAAACTCGTGAGTATTACCTCTGTTACCTAATGTCATGCGATAACTCTTCGCTTTTTCGATGCGTAACACGGATACAAGCGATAAATTTCTTTCGCAAAGTGAAGTATAATTTACTTAACGAGACCATTTGACGAATATTTCTCGTTATATGCTTTATTCATATTTGCTTGGCTTATTCAGGCCAGGAGTTTGATGACAATGTTTGTGTGCTATAATTATGCTGATAAGTTTTTGCACCTTTATATTGAAACTCATGTAAGCCAAACGTTTATTAACTCTAGCAAAACACTCTTCTATTATGGAGGAACTTTTAACGTCTTTCGGGACCCTAATATGATGTCAAATTTTTAGGGGAAGGGGGCGCGAGGCAAACGTCCGTGAGTACAGTGTAAGCCAGTGATTCTTTAGGTAGAGCTAACAAACATAGGCTGCACTTTAGGTGGCACACCCATGGGTGCGGTGTAACCCAGTGATTCTTTAGGTAGAGCTAACAAACACAGGCTGCAGTTTAGGTGGCACACCCATGGGTGCAGTGTAACCCAGTGATTCTTTAGGCAGAGCTAACAAACATAGGCTGCAGTTTAGGTGGCACACCCATGGGTGCGGTGTAACCCAGTGATTCTTTAGGTAGAGCTAACAAACATAGGCTGCAGTTTAGGTGGCACACCCATGGGTGCGGTGTAACCCAGTGATTCTTTAGGTAGAGCTAACAAACATAGGCTGCACTTTAGGTGGCACACCCATGGGTGCGGTGTAACCCAGTGATTCTTTAGGTAGAGCTAACAAACATAGGCTGCAGTTTAGGTGGCACACCCATGGGTGCAGTGTAACCCAGTGATTCTTTAGGTAGAGCTAACAAACATAGGCTGCAGTTTAGGTGGCACACCCATGGGTGCGGTGTAACCCAGTGATTCTTTAGGTAGAGCTAACAAACATAGGCTGCACTTTAGGTGGCACACCCATGGGTGCGGTGTAACCCAGTGATTCTTTAGGTAGAGCTAACAAACATAGGCTGGCTTTAGGTGGCACACCCATGGGTGCGGTGTAACCCAGTGATTCTTTAGGTAGAGCTAACAAACATAGGCTGCACTTTAGGTGGCACACCCATGGGTGCGGTGTAACCCAGTGATTCTTTAGGCAGAGCTAACAAACATAGGCTGCACTTTAGGTGGCACACCCATGGGTGCAGTGTAACCCAGTGATTCTTTAGGCAGAGCTAACAAACATAGGCTGCACTTTAGGTGGCACACCCATGGGTGCAGTGTAACCCAGTGATTCTTTAGGCAGAGCTAACAAACATAGGCTGCACTTTAGGTGGCACACCCGTGGGTGCAGTGTAACCCAGTGATTCTTTAGGCAAAGCTTACAAACATAGACTATACAGGTGTACATCAGATGGTTACAAGTTTTCCAGTTAAAACTTTGTCATAAAGTACTATACCATGGCACTTCGACTATTTCATTATCGCGCTTGTTTTGACGCACAATTGATTGTCAGGAGAAGTCGTATTGTCTAAAACCATTGCAAAAGACAAATTTACACACATCACAGCGTTAAGGTAAGGTAATACACGGTATTTCCTTCAGGTACATTTACATTTTCTGTTAGGTTATAAGCGATTAAATCGCATGCAGCGACGAACAAAGCCGATGCGAAGCCGTCAGATATTCTAGAACCGTGTTATTTACAGTCCCATTATTATTGCTTAACTAACTAACTACGCGCTAATGAAAATAAGTTTCGGCCGCTTTAAATTTTGAAACATTTCACTGGTACTGTATAGTCATAATTGGAGCGGAAAGTTAGCACGCGAGGAGGGCGATTCTGCTGTGGTTTCTCTAGTGTGGAAGATATTACGGCAATGAGGCTCCCGAGGTCCGTTCTGGAAATCACAACTACACGTAGGATGAAATGTATTTTGCGTGCAGACGTCTCCTTGTCCACGTTAGGTTAAATGAACCGTACCAACGGTTTGTTTAACAAAGCTACCGCGAGACGGTTTCTTGGTGATTTAATTAATTTTTACGATCCATTTTTTTTTATCTCTATTTTCGCAGCTTTTGCGATACAAACTAAATTCATTTTTACTTGTGATGGCGTTACACTGATTAATCATGACGCCTTTGGAAGAAACTGAATATATTGCGCTTCGCGATTTCGCAAAATCGCTGCGGGAATTAAAAAATATTTTCTTCCAAAAAAGCGTTTTCACGCTTCTTTCTCTAGTCAGTTATCTCGTTTGTCTCGTTTTCTAAAGGTCCTTGAAAACAGAATAAGACAATATTTTATTACCTACAACCTAAAAACCTGATTTTTGACCAGATCGAAACAAAACTGACCTCTGAAATGGAAGAAGAAAAGCCTTTTATTTTTGCCGGCTTCGGCCTACCGACGCGATCGTGTCTGTTTTGCTTTCATATGATGACATTTCCCTGACAGAAGGGTGTCGGGAAAAACACCTCGCGCTGATCATACGTGACAAAATCCGCCGCGCCTAAGCTAATTAAGAAAAGTCTCCTCGAAAGCTCCATACAATTCCTTATAACAAAATTATAAGGAATTGTATGGAGCTCTCCGGGATACTTACAGTGCAAGCCCTTTGTGTCCCCTCATGTACGAAAAGGAACAGGCTCAACTGTGAAATTATTTACGCAAGGCGTAAGAATACTTTGGGGCCACGGTTTTAAATTTTAGATTTATGTTTTCCGCATGTTGTTGACCAAAGACGCAAAAATCAAGGAAAAGCACAGTTGCTCAGAGTGTTTTGATGCCAATTTTAAGCAAAAACACAGTTGTGCACGCTGTTTTGCACTAGTTTCAAAGTTTTCCGCACGTCTTTGACCTAAGAATTCAATTTAGGCAAACTTACAGTTGTGCGTGCAGTTTTGCACAAGCTTTAGCTTAAGAGCCCATGACTGTAAATATCGAGAATCGCCGGCCAGGCTAAAAAAAATCGAAAATTCTGATAATTTGTCAGAAAAACCCCTTTGGAGAACTGTCTTCGAAAAAATATTTTTAACTTTCAAGAATCTATAGTTTTCGAGAAAATGAGGAAAAACGAAAATAGCGGTTTTTACCTAATTAGTTATGCAAAAACTAGAGTAAAAATGACCTACTTTATCGCGTCTGTACCGAGGCAAGATTCGAAGCTATAAAACAGAAATATTTTTGTTCAAAAGCATTCTATCTTTTCTTTGTATCCGTGGTATGTTTTAAACCATCAGTATGACTTTGAATTTTTACGGTTTTTTAAAAACTACCACCAAGCGCACTTTTAAAATGGCTAAAAAATGAGCAACTGAAGAGGCAAAAACTCACCTTAGTATGTGTGATACCTAGCCAAAATGTATGCTAGGAAAGTTCAGCTCTTGTGTTAACAGAATATGAAATAAAAAATCTGGGCACTCCCGATTCGCCATTAAAAAATAAAACGTTTCGTGAAAACCAGTGGCAAAATGTCACAAATTTGCATTAGTCAAATTTGTAGAGAAATGATGCCACCTGATTTTTATTGTACGTGGTATATTCAAAACGTAGGAGAAAGGATGAAAGCACCTTTAAATGAAGCTAAAATTAAGTAAAGGATCTGAAAAATTGATATCCCTGATAGCAAATTGCTGCAAAGGTTGGTGACACAATGTGGCAAATTTGCATATAAATGCATCTGCATCTTCCTGTCGTACACAAGGACGGGTTTCGATACTTTTAGCATCACGCAATATTTGAGGCCTGAAATAATATAATCAAGAGAATAGCTAACGTTAAATGTTTTGTAATTTGTATGTTAGCTCTTCTTAATTGTACATTATAAAATTAAGGTTGCACAGCAGTTGTTGTTGGATGTTGGAATACTGTATTCTGCAATTGCGTGACCGTTGTCAAACTCAGCACAGTCAGACTTTATTTTACCGCTACGATAAGAAAAATGTGAGCTTATGAGGTGTGTAAAGAAATATTATTCATGTCAGTTGGCTCAACTTTACATTATTCACCTCAATGAATTTCGCGGTCATACATCTTTCTTGGAGTGGGCACATGCTTTTATGGTACCGATAGTTCATTCGTCAAGGAATTTTAGGGGATTTGCCATTAATAACACTATACATCAGACCCTATAAGTTTTCAATCAATAAAAATCCGAAATAGTTAATTTTCTCAGTAGTTTTTCAAAGTTATATTTTGGTGAAATTGCCACGTCTCGCATGTTAAAAATAACGTAAGTAATAAAGACGAAATTAAAGTAATCATCGCCCCTTTTTCTCTCTTTTCTGAAATTCTTCCATCTCCTCTTTCTGCCTCTTCACTGTTCGTGCATTCAACACTATTAAGTCCAGACACGATCCCGAACACCCAAAGATGGTCAATGATCGCCAAGTGGACAGACCCGTAATTGTGCCATCGATTAGTTGAAAACTTCATTGAACGGACCCTCACGGAACCTTGCAATTGTCCTCTGAATAGAAAAAGTAAATCCGATGGAGGGAGTACTGTCGACACTGGGGTCGTTTTGGTGTGTTTTTCGAACTATGAATATCCTTCATGAAGCCATTGAGCTTTCCATTTATTCACCAAGGTTATAAACTGATCAAAATCAACTAGGACCGGTTTTTCCACTGGTACCTCATTTAGCAAATTTTCACCTATCCTCATGTATCTTACAGAGTTACACACAAAAAAGGCCACATTTGGGGTAAGAAAATCTACTTCCAATTTTTCTATTTACGTTCTATTCTCTACAGATTAATTAAATGTCCCTTTCCTGAGAGGTTAGCCAGCCAAAATTCCTTGCAAAACAAATAAAGACAGTGGGAAGACGATCAAGTTCCGGAGCAACAGAAGAAGAAAAGCAAAGGGAAAAAAGAGAACGGGAGAGAAAGATCGATATAAGTTCGTAAGAGATGTTCAAAGTTTGGCTTCTGTGAATGCGCCAAAAAAGCTTCTAAATTAGTGTACGTCCAATTGAGCAGTCTTGTGTCGCAAATCTCTTTTTGGGCCATTCCAATATCAAGCTAACTGGCTAGGCTACATAATAGGCGTTCGTTTTTCAGGCGAGCGAAGGCAATTAAGCCCCAAGCCGGAGCGAATGCAAGCGCCAAGCGAGTGAGGGGAGCCATTAAGGGGTATGTCTGGGGCGGAATGCAAAAAACAATAGTATGTGGACAGGCCGTTGTTTTTTCTGCGTCTTCCCCGTGGCGCTTGTCTGGCGCTTCTCACTCACTTCGCACTTGCCGTCACTCTCCTACAAAAACGCGAAAAAAATAACGCGTGTTATGCAGGCTAATAACTGGTTGATTTCCGGTCCAAAAAGGAGGATTTGGTCAAAAGGTGGGATTTTCTTCTACTAAAATTTGCCGTCAAAAAAGAGTTAAGGGGGCTATGCTAAGCTAATTGCTAGTTCATTTTGAAAAGCTAATATGGTCTTCATTTCGCATCAATTTAGTTCCAAAAATTATGGTCCAGTTTTGTTATGTTAGACTATATTAAGGCACTGAAACTGTTTCCGGTCGCGTTCTGTTGCTACTGTTAGCCAGGATGGACGTGGACTAAAAATGGAAAAATTGAGCCATCTTTTTCAAGTTTAAATGCATCACCCAAAAAGATATTTTTGCTTAGTGCTCCCTGATAAAATCATATGTTCTTCATACCCCACATGTAACTCTACACTGATCATTTTTTGACTGGGTAAAGGTAGTAAGTAATGACTTAGCACAGAATCAACCTAAAACAACAAATATACTGATTTGGGGTCTTCTTGACAGGAACTGTCACAGGGAGCCCAGAACCCCCGCCTCACACATTGACAATCTGTAACCAGCTGTTGCCATGTTTCGTTTCTGCGGATATATAATATTAGATACCGTCCAAACTAAAGGACAGTGTAATTAGAGGGCCTGCTGCTAAGACGGAAATATCTAAATATTGGATTTTTTTCCCTGGTATCATAAATGGCTAGAGCTAAAATTTTCATGGTCAAAATTCTGAACCAAGGAAAAAATGTTTTTCCGTAATTCTTTGCTAACGGCACATGTTATTCAGGAGTTAAATAGCCCCCACCCCCTTGCATATGCCATAACTAAACATCAATTTAAGAGCAGTTTTATTGCATAACTCTTCTTTCCCTTTGTCTAGAAGTTCTTTCCTTCCTTACTTTGGGAAACAGTTAGGCGTAAATAAAAGCGCCCATGCCACTTACTTACCTCGCTATGTCATTTAGCTCCTTGGTTGCTATCAACTACCCTGCGAGAAGAGGCCCTTCGATCTTCCTGGATAAGTCGGGAAGAGGAAGAGAAGGGTAACTATCAACTAAACAGTGATTCGATCGAACGTTCCGGCGTGAAGGCATGAGCTGGGACATTGCGGGTACTGACGTTAATACTCCTGAGCAAAAGGCAAGTATTTCTTTAAACAAAACTCGGGTCTGCTGTAAACTGAAAATCGTAGTCAAGTTACGCTTTTACTCTGCGTCGCCTTACTGCCCGGTTAGTAAACGGTACTAACGTCGATATAAGTTCGTTGCCACATACTGCGATAGGCCAGGGGCGTCAAGGATGATGATTCAAGATGATGCTACGTTTTAATTGCAAGCACTCGACATGGGTGGCAGTTGGCTAGAGTAGCTCAGAAGTGGTAAACAAGAAGTCTTATCTTCCATGGACAAATCATGGAACTGCACATATCGTTAACTTGGAAATTGCTTGCAATAAATTATACCTTCCTTAAAGTAGATGTGTCAAGTTTTCTCCTCAAAGAAACCTCGTGTGTTTCGATTCTCGTTAGAGACCACCTCCCGTTAACGACCACTAAGTCTGCGCTTTTTGGGTGTTCGCTTTCGGGAGGTTCGACTGTAGTCTTCTTTTCCAGAGAAAATTTCAAGGAAAATGTACCCACCTATTTTAGATATACCGGAGGAGAATTTACGATGATACAGATGGATGCTAATACAAGGAAGTTTGAAAGGAAACGAGAGACATGGGATATAGTTTACATAATAATTCGGCGCTTTTATATAACGCTTCTTCGAGGTCGTTTTTTATTATTATTTTTTTGTGAACGGTTAATTACTCTGATATTTTAACATAAACTTTATCAAAAAACGTTTTCTTGCTTCATGATGCTTTCGAATATTACATAATGACCCTGAATTGAAACAAAACCGGCTGCCGCAATGTTTCTCTACAAATTTGACTTATGCAAATTTGTGACATTTTGCCACAGGTGGTCACGAAACTTGTTATTTTGTAAAGGCGAATCCGGAGTACCCAGATTTCTTATTTCATATTCTGTTAATACAAACTTTGTCCTAATATACATTTTGGCTAGGTATCACACATACCAAGGTGAGCTTTTTGCCTCTGAAGTCACGCAGGGCTGGCGTGGGCATGAAATCGGCACACTCGTCCGCCCGCAGTGATAACTCTATTCAGCGGCATTTCGCAGAAAAATTTTTGTTTTCTTCTAAGATGGCGGAACTTATCGTGAGAGTTCACGAAACTGTTGCTTCTTACATTGCAAATGCGAAAGATAAAAGTCTAGCGACCGACATTTGGCAATGAAGTTTTACAACTTTCAAGAGCCGTCGTCAAACATCACACGTTTCCCGAACAACAACGCTACAAATACTATTTGGCCCAGCCATCTAGAATGTTAGCGAGAGACGTTTACAGGTGGAATAAAAGTATTTGCAGATTGATGAAACGTTCTCCGTCACTTATTCAAATTTCTTTTTTCTTTTTTCTCCCTTCCTTCAGCCATTTTTTTTATTTTCTTATACAGTCTAGATGCACCAACATCAGGCATGTTTGATAAGTCAGCACCCGTAACAGGGATGTTGCTTCTTGAAATTGCTTCCTCCAATAGTATAGAATGGATATACTGCCAAGCATTGTTTGAATTATGTAGTAGTTCTGCAAAAGCAAAATGGGCAATGATAGGTTCACATTCTTGCCTACATTTCTGATCTTTAATAAACTGCATAAGTTTGCTTCGCTTGGTTGAGGGGCTTAGACGTGTGGCATTAAGTTCATTTTCTTTGGCTTTTAACCTGGCTGCCACAGTGAGCCTGTCATTGTAATTCCATTGTTGCCATGTAAACTCTTCACTCTCACCAATTGCCCCATTTACAGTGTATTTGTTTCCATCATGAACATTTGCAAAAGAAGAGAAGTAATGTGCAGCATTACTCAACTCACCAGCCAATGTGGCCAACCACTTCATATCAGAGGGAACTAATTTGAACTTAAATTGCACAGGGTACCCTGCCACAGTATACCTTTTACTTTCAACATAAGCAATGTCAGAAACTATTTTTTCGCATGGAGTTTCATGACAACATGAGACTCGGAGCAATTTGCTCCAGCAAGGAGGAAGTTTTCATTGTGGCTCGCAATTCGTTCTCCTGCATTGATAAAAGAAAGAAGCCACGCAGTCGCATCATCATTCTTTCCGAATGGTGCGCCGTCAGCACCAATGGCTTCTTTAAATTGGTATGGAGCCTCATTAAAATGATGAAAAAATGGTGGTCCTTCCTTGCTTAAGACTTTATCAACATGAATGTACAAATTTTCAAGTTCAAGTAGAAAGTCCTCAAGTTGCCTGAAAGCTCCTTTCACTTGTTCATCCTCCCCTAAGTTTCCACAAAATTCTGATTTCATATCAATACTTCACCAACTTGAATAGATTTGAGAAAGGAAATAACCTTTTCGTAAGTAAGAATTTTAGGTACTTTCACTCCTGATACCTTAATACAGCTTCTACGAGCACTATTTCCATCAGATTTCATGTACAAGCTTTGCCTAACATATTTGCATTTTTCTTTACTAATTAATCCTTTACAATACAAAACCTTTACACTTCTAACTGCATTGTCAGTGCTTTCTTCAAATTTAGCTACTTCTTTGTTTACAACTGATGGAAGTACTTTCTTTGCTTTCTTAGAGCAGGTGACATAGTTCTTGAGTTGCTCGGAACTTCCAGTACCAACTAATGAGACCCAAGGCAAGGTATTTTGTCACTTTCTGTGGCACCATGAATTTCAGCACATGCCTCAATGGTTTCATGTTTACGTTTCCGTGAAGTCCGTGGCTTCACAAACCTATCTTGAAGCTTTTCTGAGTTTTGAGACTGGATTAGCGAAGGTGTCTTTCTTCGTGACTTCATTCTTCTCTTCCTCTTTGTCACAGAAAGAACTTGTTTACAGGGAGTCCTCACCGATTCTAGTTCAGATACCCTGGATTCGCATCTTTTGACCTAAGTGAAAAAAAATTGTGTAATTAACTTGATAATAATGCATAATTATGAAGATTTTAATGTTCTCTCTCTGGTGATAAAAATCTGAAAATACCAAGGGGACTGGGTCGGGCAAGATGTCGGAGTAGACGTGTGCGATTTTGCTCCGCGCTTGGCAATGTTGTATGGCCGAAACTGTTAAACGAAAATCGAGGAAAAGCTCTTCAGCATCTTCCACTGACGATAATCTTTCCCCAGATGGCAAAAAGTTAAGACACGACGCTTCGCTCTCAGATTCCGAACTGTGTGAATCGGACGAAGTGTTATCTATACTGAATATGGCGGGGGAAGTTATCCCGAAACTTGAACAAGTGTTGGAAAAACTTGAGAATTTGGAACGGTATGTAAAAGCAGTTGACGAAAAAGTTAGTAATTTGCAGGCAAAGGTGGATTGTTTCGAGGCTTTCAAAAACAAAACAGAAAAAAAGATAAAAGAACTGGAAGACGGATTGGATTTTGCGAACACGGAACGCGAGTCTTTCAAGGAGAAATTTGACAAGCTGAAATGCGAAATTAATCAGCTCCGGGACGAGAAACTATACATGGAAGTTTATCAGCGGCGAGAAAATCTTCGTTTTTTCGGAATTAAAGAAGAAGCCGATATGGAGGAGGATGCGAGAGAGGTTTTGGTTGGATTCCTTAAAACAGAGCTTGGTATGGAAAATGCAGACCAAATCGAATTCCAAAGGGTCCAT
>OZ037992.1:13922521-14137521 GCA_964035705.1 Porites rus | reverse complement strand
TTTTTAGCCTTCTTACACATGGCGCCAATTTCAAGCAAAACGACAGTAGCGCAGAGTGTTTCAACGCCAATTTCGAGCAACAGCACATTTGCGCACGCTGTTTTGCACAAGCTTAATCGAAAACGACATTTCGAAGTTGTCCGCACGTTTTTGACTTTTCTCCAATTTCGAGCAACAGGACAGTGGTGCACGGTGTTTGGCACAGGTTTTAGCTTCCTAACAATACGGGATAGTTGCGCACGGTCTTTTGCACAAGGTTTAGCTTTTTAACTTTATGCGCAAACTTTAGACAAAACGACAGTTGCACAGTGTGGTTTGCCTTGTGTGATTTGGAGCAACAAACCAGTTGTGCACTCTGTTTTGCACTCGTCTTATCTTAAAAAGCATATCAAAGTTTGTTGGATATTATTGACCACAGAAACCAATTTAGGTCAATTGTGCTTCATAAGCTTTAGGTAACATTTTGAGAATATTTATTCTGGTTGTTGTTTTCTTCACGTTTTTGACACAGGCAAAACGACAGTTGCGCAGAGTGTTTTGACGCCAATTTCGAGCAACAGCAAGGTTGCGCACGCTGTTTTCCACAAGTTTAATTGAAAACGACAGCAACAGGACAGTTGCGCAATGTGTTTGGCATAAGGTTTAGCTTCTTAACAATAGGGGCCAATTTGAAGCAAAACGACACTTCCGCAGTGTGATTTAAAGCCAAGGTCAATCAACAGCACAGCTGCGCAGGCTGTTGAGCACAAGTTTTATCTAAAACAGCAAATCAAAGTTCGTTGGATATTATTTACCCCACATACCAATTTAAGTATACTTACAGTTGTGCGCTCTTTTCCGCGCAAGCTTCAGGTCAAAAGGTGAGAATATTTTGTCAGGTTCTTGTTTTCTTCAAATTTTTGACAAATGACGCTAATTTCCAGCAATTTGTAGTTGCGCACACTGTTTTGCACAACCATTGGAAATTTAAAAATGTCCTTACGTTTCTGACCTAACAAGCCAATTTAGCTAAATTTACAGTTGCACGCTCTGTTTTACACAATTTTTAGCCTTTTAACGCAAGGCACCAATTTCAAGAGAAGCAACGCTTACTCAGAGTAATTTGACGCCAATTTCAAGAAAGAGGACAGTTGCGCACGGTGTCTTGCACAAGTCTTAGCGTTTCAACAACACGGGCAAATTGCAAGCAAAAACGACAGTTGCGCAGTGTGACTTGGAGCCATTTTCAAACAACAGCACAGTTGTTTTGCACAAGCTTAATCGAAACCGACATTGGCGTTGGAACACTCTGCGCAACTGTCGTTTTGCTTGAAATTGGCGCCATGTGTAAGCAAGCTAAAAATTGTGCAAAACAGATAGCGCAACTAAAAATTTGCCTGTATTGGCTTGTTAGGCCAGTGCGCGCAACTTTGAATTTTAAGAAAAAAGCGTCTTTTGTTAAAAAGGTAAAGAAAACAACACCCTCATAAATATTCTCACTGTGTCCTAAAGCTTGTGTAGAAAAAGGGAGGACAACTGTAAATTTCCCTTAATTGGTTTGTGTCCAAGGCACTTTCATTAGCTTCTTTAGATAAAACTTGTGCAAAAAAAGCGTGCGCAACTGTGCTTTTGTTTGAAACTGGCTCCAAGTCACACTGCGCAACTGTCGTTTTTCTTCCAATTTGCCCGTATTGTTAAAACGCTAAAACTTGTACAAGACACCGTGCGCAACTGTCCTCTTGCTTGAAATTGGCGTCAAAACACTCTGCGAAAGCGTTGCTTTCCTTGAAATTGGTGCCTTGCGTTAAAAAGCTAAAAATTGTGTAAAACAGAGCGTGCAACTGTAAATTTTGCTAAATTGGCTTGTTAGGTCAGAAACGTAAGGACATTTTTAAATTTCCAATAGTTATGCAAAACAGTGTGCGCAACTACGAATTGCTGGAAATTAGCGTCATTTGTCAAAAATTTAAAAGATACAACAAACTGACAAAATATTCTTACCTTTGCACGTAAAGCTTGCGCGAAAAAGAGCGCACAACTGTAAGTATACTTAAATTGGTATGTGGGGTAAATAATATCCAACGAACTTTGATTTGCTGTTTTAGATAAAACTTGTTCTCAACAGCCTGCGCAGCTGTACAGTTGATTGACCTTAGCTCTAAATCACACTGCGGAAGAGTCGTTTTGCTTCAAACTGGCCCCTATTGTTAAGAAACTAAAACTTTTGCCAAACACCTTGCGCAACTGTCCTGTTGCTGTCGTTATCAATTTAACTTGTGGAAAACAGCGTGCGCAACCTTGCTGTTGCTCGAAATTGGCGTCAAAACACTCTGCGCAACTGTCGTTTTGCTTGTGTCAAAAACGTGAAGAAAACAACAACCAGAATAAATATTCTCAAAATTTTACCTAAAGCTTATGAAGCATAATTGACCTAAATTGGTTTCTGTGGTCAATAATATCCAACAACCTTCGATATGACTTTTTAGATAAGACGAGTGCAAAACAGAGTGCACAACTGGTTTGTAGCTCCAAATCACACAAGGCAAACCACACTGCGCAACTGTCGATTTGTCTAAGGTTTGCACCTCAAGTGAAAAAGCTTAAACTTTGTGCAAAAGACGGTGCCCAACTCTCCCGTATTGTTAGGAAGCTAAAACCTGTGCCAAACACCGTGCGCCACTGTCCTGTTGCTCGAAATTGGAGAACACTCAAAAACGTGCGGACAACTTCGAAATGTCGTTTTCGATTAAACTTGTTGATAACAGCGTGCGCAAATGTGGTTTCGCTCGAAATTGGCGTTGAAACACTCTGCGCAACTGTCGTTTTGCTTGAAATTGGCGCCATGTGTAAGCAAGCTAATAATTGTGCAAATCGAATAGGACAACTAAAAATTTACCTAAATTGGCTCATTTGGTCAGTGTGCGCAACTACGAATTTAACGGAAAAACCATCTTCTGTTAAAAACGTAAAGAAAACAACATCCTGATAAATATTCTTAGTGTGACCTAAAGCTTGTGTAGAAAAAGGAAGGACAACTGTAATTTTACCTTAAATGGTTTCTGTGGTCAATAATATTCAAGGAACTTCCATTTGCTTTCTTAGATAAAACTTGTGCAAGAAAGCGTGCGCAACTGTGCTGTTGTTTGAAACTGGCTCCAAGTCACACCGCGCAACTGTCGTTTCTGCTTCCAATTTGCCCGTATTGTTTAAACTCTAAAACTTGTGTAAGACACCGTGCGCAACTGTCCTCTTGCTTGAAATTGGCGTCAAATTACTCTGCGTAAGCGTTGCTTCTCTTGATATTGGTGCCTTGCGTTAAAAAGCTAAAAATTGTGTAAAACACAGTGTGCAACTGTAAATTTAGCTAATTGGCTTGTTAGGTCAGAAACGTAAGGACATTTTTAAACTTCCAATAGTTGTGCAAAACAGTGTTCGCAACTACGAATTGCAAGAAATTACCGTCATTTGTCAAAAATTTAACGAAAACAACAACCTGACAAAATATTCTCACCGTGTGACTTAAAGCTTGCGCCGAAAAGAGCGCACAACTATAAGTATACTTAAATTGGTGTGTGGGGTAAATAATATGCAACGAACTTTCATTTGCTGTGTTAGATAAAACTTGTGCTCAACAGCCTGCGCAGCTTTACAGTTGATTGACCTTGGCTCTAAATCACACTGCGGAAGTGTCGTTTTGCTTCAAATTGGCCCCTATTGTTAAGAGCCTAAAACTTTTGCAAAACACCTTGCGCAACTGTCCTGTTGTTGTCGTTTTAAATTAAACTTGTCCAAAACAGTGTGCGCAACCTTGCTGTTGCTCGAAATTGGCGTCAAAACACTCTGCGCAACTGTCGCTTTGCTTGTGTCAAAAACGTGAAGAAAACAACAACCAGAACAAATATTCTCAAAATTTTACCTAAAGCTTATGAAGCACAATTGACCTAAATTGGTTTCTGTGGTCAATAATATCCAACAAACTTTGATATGCCTTTTTAGATAAGACGAGCGCAAAACAGAGTGCACAACTGGTTTTTTGCCCCAAATCACACAAGGCAAACCACACTGCGCAACTGTCATTTTGTCTTCTGTTTGCGCCTAAAGTTATAAAGCTAAAACTTGTGCGAAAGACCGTGCACAGCTATCCCGTATTGTTAGGAAGCAAAAACCTGTGCCAAACACCGTGCGCCACTGTCCTTTTGCTCGAAATTGGAGAAAAGTCAAAAACGTGCAAAAAACTTCGAAATGTCGTTTCCGATTAAGCTTGTGCAAAACAGCGTGCGCAAGTGTGCTTTTGCTCGAAATTGGCGTTGAAACACTCTGCGCAACTGTCGTTTTGCTTGAAACTGGCGCCATGTGTAAGCAAGCTAAAAATTGTGCAAAACGGAGGGCACAACTAAAGATTTGCCTAAATTGGCTCGTTAGATCAGTGTGCGCAATCTCGAATTTCAAGAAAAAAGCGACTTTTGTTTAAAAGGTAAAGAAAAGGACACTTTGATAAATATTCTCACTGTGTAACCTAAAGCTTGTGTAGAAAAAGGGAGGACAACTGTAACTTTACCTTAAATGGTTTGTGTCCAAGAAACTTCATTTCCTTTTTTAGAAAAGACTTGTGCAAAAAAGCGTGTGCAACTGTGCTTTTGTTTAAAACTGGCTCCAAGTCACACTGCGCAACTGTCGTTTTTGCTTCCAATTTGCCCGTATTGTTTAAACGCTAAAACTTGTGTAAGACACCGTGCGCAACTGTCCTCTTGCTTGAAATTGGCGTCAAAACAGTCTGCGTAAGCGTTGCTTTTCTTGAAATTGGTGCCTTGCGTTAAAAACCTAAAAATTGTGTAAAATCGAGCTTGCAACTGTAAATTTAGCTAAATTGGCTTGTTAGGTCAGAAACGTAAGGACATTTTTAAATTCTCAATCGTTGTGCAAAACAGTGTGCGCAAGTACGAATTGCTAGAAATTAGCGTCATTTGTCAAAAATTTAAAGAAAACAACAACCTGACAAAATATTCTCACCTTTTGACCTGAAGCTTGCGCAAAAAAGAGCGCACAACTGTAAGTATACTTAAATTGGTATGTGGGGTAAATAATATCCAACAAACTTCGATATGCTTTTTTAGATAAGACGAGTGCAAAACAGAGTGCACAACTGGTTTGTTGCTCCAAATTACACAAGGCAAACCACACTGCGCAACTGTCGCTTTGTCTAAAGTTTGCGCCTCAAATGAAAAAGCTAAACCTTGTGCAAAAGACGGTGCGCAACTATCCCGTATTGTTAGCAAGCTAAAACCTGTGCCAAGCACCGTGCGCCACTTTCCTGTTGTTCGATATTGGAGAAAAGTGAAAAACGTCCGGAAAACTTCGAAATATCGTTTCCGATTAAGCTTGTGCAAAACAGCGTGCGCAAATGTGGTTTTGTTCGAAATTGGCGTTGAAACACTCTGCGCAACAGTCGTTTTGCTTGAAATTGGCGCCATGTGTAAGCAAGCTAAAAATTGTGCAAAACGCATAGCGCAACTGAAAATTTTCTGCGCCATGTGTAAGCAAGCTAAAAAATGTGCAAATCGAATAGCACAACTAAAAATTTACCTAAATTGGCTCATTTGGTCAGTGTGCGCAACTACGAATTTAAAGAAAAAAGCGTCTTCTGTTAAAAACGTAAAGAAAACAACACCCTGATAAATATTGTCAGTGTGACCTAAAGCTTGTGTACAAAAAGGGAGGACAGCTGTAATTTTACCTTAAATGGCTTCTGTGGTCAATAATATTCAAGGAACTTCCATTTGCTTTCTTAGATAAAACTTGTGCAAAAAAGCGTGCGCAACTGTGCTGTTGTTTGAAACTGGCGCCAAGTCACACTGCGCAACTGTCGTTTTTTCTTCCAATTTGCCCGTACTGTTTAAACGCTAAAAGTTGTGTAAGACACCTTGCGCAACTGTCCTCTTGCTTGAAATTGGCGTCAAATTACTCTGCGTAAGCGTTGCTTCTCTTGAAGTTGGTGCCTTGCGTTAAAAAGCTAAAAATTGTGTAAAAAAGAGCGTGCAACTTTAAATTTAGCTAAATTGGCTTGTTAGGTCAGAAACGTAAGGACATTTTTAAACTTCCAATAGTTGTGCAAAACAGTGTCCGCAACTACGAATTGCAAGAAACTACCGTCATTTGTCAAAAATTTGAAGAAAACAACAACCTGACAAAATATTCTCACCGTTTGACTTAAAGCTTGCGCGAAAAAGAGCGCACAACTGTAAGTATACTTAAATTGGTGTATGGGGTAAATAATATGCAACGAACTTTGATTTGCTGTTTTAGATAAAAGTTGTGCTCAACAGCCTGCGCAGCTTTACAGTTG
This sequence comes from Porites rus, assembly GCA_964035705.1. Taxonomy (NCBI): domain Eukaryota; kingdom Metazoa; phylum Cnidaria; class Anthozoa; order Scleractinia; family Poritidae; genus Porites; species Porites rus. The sequence continues at coordinate 14,131,199 of OZ037992.1, read as the reverse complement.
ATTGCCCTTTGCTCTAACTAACACTGCGGAAGTGTCGTTTTGCTTCAAATTGGCCCCTATTGTTAAGAGGCTTAAACATTTGCAGAACACCTTGCGCAACTGTCCTGTTGCTGTCGTTTTCAATTGAACTTGTGCAAAACAGCGTGCGCAATCTTGCTGTTGCTCGAAATAGGCGTCAAAACACTCTGCGCAACTGTCGCTTTGCTTGTGTTAAAAACGTGAAGAAAACACCAAGCAGAACAAATATTCTCAAAAATTTACCTAAAGCTTATGAAGCACAATTGACTTAAATTGGTTTCTGTGGTCAATAATATCCAACAAACATCGATATGCCTTTTTAGAGAAGACGAGTGCAAAACAGAATGCACAACTGGTTTGATGCTCCAAATCACACAAGGCAAACCACACTGCGCAACTGTCGTTTTGTCTAAAGTTCGCGCTTAAAGTTAAAAAGCTAAACCTTGTGCAAAAGACCGTGCGCAACTATCCCGTATTGTTAGGGAGCTAAAACCTGTGCCAAACACCGTGCGCCACTGTCCTGTTTGTCAAAAGTTGGAGAAAAGTCAAAAACGTGTGGACAACTTCGAAATGTCGTTTTCGATTAAGGTTGTTGAAAACAGTGTGCGCAAATGTGCTTTTGTTCGAAATTGGCGTTGAAACACTCTGCGCAGCTGTCGTTTTGCTTGAAATTGGCGCCATGTGTAAAAAAGCTTAAAATTGTGCAAAACGGAGGGCGCAACTAAAAATTTGCCTAAATTGGCTCGTTAGGTCAGTAAGCGCAACTTGGAATTTCAAGAAAAAAGCGTCTTCTGTTAAAAAGGTAAAGAAAACAACACCCTGATAAATATTCTCACTATGTGTTCTAAGGCTTGTGTAGAAAAAAGGAGGACAACTGTAACTTTACCTTAATTGGTTTGTGTCCACGGAACTTTCATTTGCTTTTTTAGATAAAACTTGTGCAAAAAAGCGTTCGAAACTGTGCTTTTGTTTAAAACTCGCTGCAATTCACACTGCGCAACTGTCGTTTTTGCTTCCCATTTGCCCGTATTGTTGAAACGCTAAAAAATGTGCAAGACACCGTGCGCAACTGTCCTTTTGCTCGAAATTGGCGTCAAAACACTCTGCGTAAGCGTTGCTTCTCTTGAAATTGGTGTCTTGCGTTAGGAAGCTAAACCTTGTGCAAAAGACTCTAGGCAACTATCCTGTATTGTTAGGAAGCTAAAACCTGTGCCAAACACCGTGCGCCACTGTCCTGTTGTTTGAAATTAGAGAAAACTCAAAAACGTGCGGACAACTTCGAAATGTCGTTTTCGATTAAGCTTGTGCAAAGCAGCGTGCGCAAATGTGCTGTTTCTCGAAATTGGCGTTGAACACTCTGCGCAACTGTCGTTTTGCTTCAAATTGGCGCCATGTGCAAGCAAGCTAAAAATTAAGCTAAACTGATGGCGCAACTTAAAATTTGCCTAAATTGGCTCGTTAGGTCAGTGTGCGCAACTACGAGTTTAAAGAAAAAAGCGTCTTCTGTTAAAAAGGTAAAGAAAACAACACGCTAATAAATATTCTCACAGTGTGACCTAAACCTTGTGTAGAAAAAGGGAACAGTGTGCGCAACTACAAATTGCTAGAATTTAGCGTCATTTGTCCAAAGTTTGAAGAAAACAACAACCTGACAAAATATTCTCACCTTTTGACCTGAAGCTTGCGCAAAAAAGAGTGCACAACTGTAAGTATAGTTAAATTGGTATCTGGGGTAAATAATATCCAACAAACTTCAATATGCTTTTTTAGATAAGACGAGTGAGAAACAGAGTGCATAACTGGTTTATTGCTCCAAATCACACAAGGCAAACCACACTGCGCAACTGTCGTTTTGTCTAAAGTTTGCGCCTCAAATTAAAAACCTAAACCTTGTGCAAAAGACCTTGCGCAAGTATCCCGTATTGTTAGGAAGCTAAAACTTGTGCCAAACACTGTGCGCCACTGTCCTGTTGCTCGAAATTGGAGAAAAGTCAAAAACGTGCGGACAACTGTGAAATGTCGTTTTTGATTAAGCTTGTGCAAAACAGCGTGCGCAACTGTGCTGTTGCTTAAAATTGGCTCCAAGTCACACTGCGCAACTGTCGTTTTTGCTTCCATGTTGCCCGCTTTGTTGAAACGCTAAAAGTTGTGCAAGACACCGTGCGCAACTGTTCTTTTGGTTAAAATTGGCGTCAAAACACTCTGCGTAAGCGTTGCTTTCCTTGAAATTGGTGCCTTGCGTTAAAAAGCTTAAAATTGTGTAAACAGAGCGTGCCACTGTAAATTTAGCTAAATTGGCTTGTTAGGTCAGAAACGTAAGGACATTTTTAAATTTCCAATGGTTGTGCAAAACAGTGTGCGCAACTACGAATTGCTAGAAATTAGCGTCATTTGTCAAAATTTTAAAGAAAACAACAACCTGACAAAATATTCTCACCGTTTGACCTGAAGCTTGCACAAAAAAGAGCGCACAACTGTAAGTATACTTAAATTGGTATGTGGGGTAAATAATATCCAACGAACTTTGATTTGCTATTTTAGATAAAACTTGTGCTTAACAGCCTGTGCAGCTGTGCTGTTGATTGACCTTGGCTCTAAATCACACTACGTAAGTGTCGTTTTGCTTCAATTTGGCTCCTATTGTTAAGAAGCTAAAAGTTATGCCAAATACCTTGCGCAACTGTCCTGTTGCTGTCGTTTTCAATTAAACTTGTGCAAAACAGCGTGTGCAATCTTGTTGTTGCTCGAAATTGGCGTCAAAACACTCTGCGCAACTATTGTTTTGCTTGTGTCAAAAACGTGAAGAAAACAACAACCAGAATAAATATTCTGGAAATTTTACCTAAAACTTATGAAGCACAATTGACCTAAATTGGTTTGTGTGGTCAATAATATCCAACAAACTTCGATATGCTTTTTTAAAAAAGACGAGTGCAAAACACGGTGCACAAATGGTTTGTTGCTCCAAATCACACAAGGCAAACCACACTGCGCAACTGTCGTTTTTTTATAAAGTTTGCAACTAAGGTTAAAAAGCTAAACCTTGTACAAAAAACCGTAAACAACTATCCAGTATTGTCAGAAAGCTAAAACCTGTGCCAAACACAGTGCGCCACTGTCCTGTTGCTCGAAATTGGAGAAAAGTCAAAAAGGTGCGGACAACTTCGAAATGTCGTTTTCAATTAAGCTCGTGCAAAACAGCGTGCGCAAACGTGCTTTTGCTCGAAATTGGCGTTGAAACATTCTGCGCAACTGTGGGTTTGCTTGAAATTGGCGCCATGTGTAAGAAAGCCAAAAATTTGTGCAAAACGGAGGGCGCAACTGAAAATGTGCCTAAATTGGCTCGTTAAGTCGGTGTGCGTAACTTCGAATTTCAAGAAAAAAGCGTCTTCTGATAAAAAGGTGAAGAAAACAACACGCTGACAAATGTTCTTACAGTGTCACCTAAAGCTTGTGTAGAAAAAGGGAGGACAACTGTAAATTTACCTTAAATGGTTTGTGTGGTCAATAATATCCAAGAAACTTCCATTTGCTTTTTTAGATAAAACTTGTGCAAAAAAGCGTGCGCAACTGTGCTGTTGTTTGAAACAGGCTCCAGGTCACACTGCGCAACTGTCGTTTTTGCTTCCGTTTTGCCCGTTTTGTTAAAACGCTAAAACTTGTGCAAGACAGCGTGCGCAACTGTCCTTTTGCTTTGAAATTGGCGTCAAAACACTCTGCGTAAGCGCTGCTTTCCTTGAAATTGGTGACTTAAAATTGTGTATGTAGTGACTTGGAGCCAGTTTCAAACAAAAGCACAGTTGCGCACGCTTTTTTGCACAAGTCTTATCTAAAAAAGGAAATGAAGTTTTTTGGACACAAACCATTTAAGGTAAAGTTACAGTTGTCCTCCCTTTTTCTAAACAAGCTTTAGGTCACACAGTGAGAATATTTATCAAAGTGTCCTTTTCTTTACCTTTCAAACAAAAGTCGCTTTTTTCTTGAAATTCGAGATTGCGCAAACTGATCTAACGAGCCAGTTAAGGCAAATCTTTAGTTGCGCCCTCTGTTTTGCACAATTTTAAGCTTTTTTACACATGGCGCCAATTTCAAGCAAAACGACAGTTGCGCAGAGTGTTTCAACGCCAATTTCGAGCAAAAGCACATTTGCGCACGCTGTTTTGCACAAGCTTTATCGGAAACGACATTTCGAAGTTTTTTGCACGTTTTTGACTTTTCTCAAAATTCGAGCAACAGGACAGTGGCGCACGGTGTTTGGCACTGGTTTTAGCTTCCTAACAATACGGGATAGTTGTGCACGGTCTTTCGCACAAGTTTTGGCTTTATAACTTTAGGCGCAAACTCTAGACAAAATGACAGTTGCGCAGTGTGGTTTGCCTTGTGTGATTTGGAGCAAAAAACCAGTTGTGCACTCTGTTTTGCGCTCGTCTTATCTTAAAACGCATCTCGAAGTTTGTTGGATATTATTGACCACAGAAACCAATTTAGGTCAATTGTGCTTCATAAGCTTTAGGTAATATTTTGAGAATATTTATTCTGGTTGGTGTTTTCTTCACGTTTTTGACACAAGCAAAAAGACAGTGGCGCAGAGTGTCTTGACGCCAATTTCGAGCAACAGCAAGGTTGCGCACGCTGTTTTGCACAAGTTTAATTGAAAACGACAGCAACAGGACAGTTGCGCAAGGTGTTTAGCAAAAGTTTTAGTTTGTTAACAATTGGGGCCAATTTGAAGCAAAAAGACTCTCCCGCACTGTGACTTAGAGCCAAAGTCAATCAAGTATACAGCTGCGCAGGCTGTTGAGCACAAGTTTTATCGAAAACAGCAAATCAAAGTTTGTTGGATATTATTTACCCCACATATTAATTTAAGTATATTTACAGTTGTGCGCTCTTTTCGGCGCAAGCTTTAAGTGAAACGGTGAGAATATTTTGTCAGGTTGTTGTTTTCTTTAAATTTTTGACAAATGACGCTAATTTCTAGCAATTCGTAGTTGCGCACACTGTTTTGCACAACCATTGAAAATTTAAAAATGTCCTTAGCCAATTTAGCTAAATTCACAGTTGCACGCTCGATTTTACACAATTTTTAGGTTTTTAACGCAAGGCAACAATTTCAAGAGAAGCAACGCTTACGCAGAGTGTTTTGACGCCAATTTCAAGCAAGAGGACAGTTCCGCACGGTGTCTTAGACAAGTTTTAGCGTTTAAACAATACGGGCAAATTGGAAGCAGAAACGACAGTTGCGCAGTGTGTCTTGGAGCCAGTTTCAAACAACAGCACAGTTGCGCATGCTTTATTGCACAAGTTTTATCTAAAAAAGCAAATGGAAGTTCCTTAAATATCATTGAACACAGAAACCATTTAAGGTAAATTTACAGTTGCCCTCCCTTTTTCCACACAAAAATTTTTAAATTGCTTTGAAATTGGCGTCAAAACACTCTGCGTAAGCGTTGCTTTCCTTAAAATTGGTGACTAAAAATTGTGTAAAACAGAGTGTGCAACTGTAAATTTAGCTAAATTGGCTTGTTAGGTCAGAAACGTAAGGACATTTTTAAATTTCCAATGGTTGTGCAAAACAGTGTGCGCAAGTACGAATTGCTAGAAATTAGCGTCATTTGTCAAAAATTTAAAGAAAACAACAACCTGACAAAATATTCTCACCTTTTGACCTGAAGCTTGCGCAAAAAAGAGCGCACAACTGTAAGTATACTTAAATTGGTACGTGGGGTAAATAATATCCAACAAACTTCGATATGCTTTTTTAGATAAGACGAGTGCAAAACAGAGTGCACAACTGGTTTGTTGCTCCAAATTACACAAGGCAAACCACACTGCGCAACTGTCGCTTTGTCTAAAGTTTGCACCTCAAATGAAAAAGCTAAACCTTGTGCAAAAGACGGTGCGCAACTATCCCGTATTGTTAGCAAGCTAAAACCTCTGCCAAACACCGTGCACCACTGTCCTGTTGCTCGATATTGGAGAAAAGTGAAAAACGTCCGGAAAACTTCGAAATATCGTTTCCGATTAAGCTTGTGCAAAACAGCGTGCGCAAATGTGGTTTTGCTCGAAATTGGCGTTGAAACACTCTGCGCAACTGTCGTTTTGCTTGAAATTGGCGCCATGTGTAAGCAAGCTAAAAATTGTGCAAAACGCATAGCGCAACTGAAAATTTTCTGCGCCATGTGTAAGCAAGCTAAAAAATGTGCAAATCGAATAGCACAACTAAAAATTTACCTAAATTAGCTCATTTGGTCAGTGTGCGCAACTACGAATTTAAAGAAAAAAAGCGTCTTCTGTTAAAAACGTAAAGAAAACAACACCCTGATAAATATTGTCAGTGTGACCTAAAGCTTGTGTACAAAAAGGGAGGACAACTGTAATTTTACCTTAAGTGGTTTCTCTGGCCAATAATATTTAAGGAACTTCCATTTGCGTTTTTAGAAAAAACTTGTGCAAAAAAAAATGCGAACCTGTGCTGTTGTTTGAAACTGGCTCAAAGTCACACTGCGCAACTGTCGTTTTTGCTGCCAATGTGCCCGTATTGTTTAAAGGCTAAAACTTGGGTAAGACACCGTGCGCAACTGTCGTCTTGCTTGAAATTGGCGTCAAAACACTCTGCGTAAGCGTTGCTTCTCTTGAAATTTGTGTCTTGCGTTAATAACCTAAAAATTGTGTAAAACCGAGCGTGAAACTGTAAATTTAGCTAAATTGGCTTGTTAGGTCAGAAACGTAAGGACATTTTTAAACTTCCAATAGTTTTGCAAAACAGTGTCCGCAACTACGAACTGCTAGAAATTACCGTCATTTGTCAAAAATTTAAAGAAAACAACAACCTGACAAAATATTCCCACCGTTTGACCTGAAGCTTGCGCGAAAAAGAGCGCACAACTGTAAGTATACTTATATTTCTGTGTGGGGTAAATAATATCCAACGAACTTTGATTTGCTGTTTTAGATAAAACTTGTGCTCAACAGCCTGCAAAGCTTCACAGTTGATTGACCTTGGCTCTTAATAACACTGCGGAAGTGTCGTTATGCTTCAAATTGGCCCCTATTTTTAAGAGGCTAAAAGTTTTGCAAAACACCTTGCGCAACTGTCCTGTTGCTGTCGTTTTTAATTAAACTTGTGCAAAGACAGCGTGCGCAACCTTGCTGTTGCTCGAATTTGGCGTCAAAACACTTTGCGCAACTGTCGCTTTGCTTGTGTCAAAAACGTGAAGAAAACACCAACCAGAATAAATATTCTCAAAATGTTACCTAAAGCTTATGAAGCACAATTGACCTAAATTGGTTTTTGTGGTCAATAATATCCAACAAACTTTGAAATGCTCTTTAAGGTAAGACGAGTGCAAAACAGAGTGCACAACTGGTTTGTTGCTCCAAATCACACAAGGCAACCCACACTGCGCAACTGTCGTTTTGTCTAAAGTTTGCGCATAAAGTTAAAAAGCTAAACCTTGTGCAAAAAACCGTGCGCAACTATCCCGTATTGTTAGAAAGCTAAAACCTGTGCCAAACACCGTGCGCCACTGTCCTGTTGCTCGAAATTGGAGAAAAGTCAAAAACGTGTGGACAACTTCGAAATGTCGTTTTCGATTAAGCTTGTGCAAAAAAGCGTGCGCAAATGTGCTGTTGTTTGAAACAGGCACCAAGTCGCAGTGCGCAACTGTCGTTTTGCTTAAAATTTGCGATATGTGTAAGCAAGCTAAAAATTTAGCAAAACTGATGGCGCAACTAAAAATTTGCCTAAATTGGCTCGTTAAGTCAGTGTGCGCAACTACGAATTTAAAGAAAAAAGCGTTTTTTTGTTAAAAAAGTAAAGATAAAAACACTCTGATAAATAATCTCACGGTGTGACCAAAAGCTTGTGTAGAAAAAGGAAGGACAATTGTAAATTTACCTTAAATGGTTTCAGTGGTCAATGATATCTTAGGAACTTCCATTTGCTTATTTAGATAAAACTTGTGCAAAAAAGAATGCGCAAATGTGCTGTTGCTCGAAATTTGCGTTGAAACACTCTGCGCAACTGTCGTTTTGCTTGAAATTGGCACCATGTGTAAAAAAGCTAAAAATTGTGCAAAACGGAGGGCGCAACTAAAAATTTGCCGAATTTGGCTCTTGAACTTAATGTACGCAACTACGAATTTCAAGAAAAAAGCGTCTTCTGTTAAAAAGGTAAAAAAAACAACACACTGATAAATATTTTTACACTGTGACCTAAAGCTTCTGTAGAAAAAGGGAGGACAACTGTAAAGTTACCTTAAATGGTTTGTGCGGTCAATAATATTGAAGGAACTTCCATTTTCTTTTTTAGATAAAACTTCTGCAAGAAAGCGTACGCAACTGTGCTGTTGTTTGAAACTGGCTCCAGGTCACACTGCGCAACTGTCGTTTTTGCTTCCAATTTGCCCGTATTGTTTAAACGCTAAAACTTGTGTTAGACACCGTGCGCAACTGTCCTGTTGCTTGAAATTGGCGTCAAAACACTCTGCGTAAGCGTTGCTTTCCCTGAAATTAGTGCCATGCGTTAAAAACAGAGCGTTCAACTGTAAATTTAGCTAAATTGGCTTGTTAGGTAAAACTAGTGCAAAAAAGCGTCCGCAACTGTGCTGTTGTTTGAAACTGGCTCCAAGTCACACTGCGCAACCGTCGTCTTTCCTTCTAATTTGCCCGTATTGTTAAAACGCTAACACTTGTGCCCGACACCGTGCGCAACTGTCGTTTTGCTTGAAATTGGCGTCAAAACACTCTGCATAAGCGTTGCTTTCCTTGAAATTGGTGCCTTGCGTTAAAAAGCTAAAAGATGTGTAAAACAGAGTGTGCAACTGTAAATTTGGCTAAATTGGCTTGTTAGGTCAGAAACGTAAGAACATTTTTAAATTTCCAATGGTTGTGCAAAACAGTGTGCGCAACTATGAATTGCTAGCAATTACCGCCATTTGTCAAAAATTTAAAGAAAACAACAACCTGACAAAATATTCTCACCGTTTGACCTGAAGCTTGCGCGAAAAAAAGCGCACAACGGTAAGTATACTTAAATTGGTATATGGGGTAAATAATATCCAACGAACTTTGATTTGCTGTTTTAGATAAAACTTGTGCTTAACAGCCTGCGCAGCTGTGCTGTTGATTGACCTTGGCTCTAAATAACACTTCGTAATTTTCGTTTTGCTATAAACTGGCCCCTATTGTAAAGAAGCTAAAACTTATGCCAAACACCTTGCGCAACTCTCCTGTTGCTGTCGTTTTTAATTAAACTTGTGCAAAACAGCGTGCGCAACCTTGCTGTTGCTCGAAATTGGCGTCAAAACACTCTGCGTAACTGTCGTTTTGCTTTTGTCAAAAACGTGAAGAAAACAACAACTAGAATAAATATTCTCAAAATATTACCTAAAGCTTATGAAGCACAATTGACCTAAATTGGTTTCTGTGGTCAATAATATCCAACAAACTTCGATATGCCTTTTAAGATAAGACAAGTGCAAAACAGAATGCAAAACTGGTTTGTTGCTCCAAATCACACCAGGCAAACCACACTGCGCAACTGTCATTTTGTCTAGAGTTTGCACCTAAAGTTAAAAAGCTAAACCTTGCGGAAAAGACCGTCACAACTATCCCGTATTGTTAGCAAGCTCAAACCTGTGCGAAACACCGTGCGCCACTGTCCTGTTGTTCGAAATTGCAGAAAAGTCCAAAACGTGCGGACAACTTCGAAATGTCGTTTCCGATTAAGCTTGTGCAAAACAGCGTACCAAATGTGGTTTTTTCTCGAAATTGGCGTTGAAACACTCTACGCAACTGTCGTTTTTCTTGAAATTAGCGCCAAGTGAAAGAAAGCTAAAAATTGTGCAAATCGGATAGCGCAACTAAAAATTTACCTAAATTGGCTCATTTGGTCAGTGTGCGCAACTACGAATTTAAAGAAAAAAGCGTCTTCTGCTTAAAACGTAAAGTAAACAACACGCTGATAAATATTCTCACAGCGTGACCTAAAGCTTGTGTAGAAAAAGGGAGGACAACTGTAAATTTACCTTAAATAGTTTTTGTGGTTAATAATATCGAGAAACTTCCATTTGCTTTTTTAGATATAACTTGTGCAAAAAAGCGTGCGCAACTGTACTGTTGCCTTAAACTGGCTCCAAGTCACACTGCGCAACTGTCGTTTTTGCTTCCAATTTGCCCGTATTGTTTAAAGGCTAAAACTTGGGTACGACATCGTGCGCAACTGTCGTCTTGCTTGAAATTGGCGTCAAAACACTCTGCGTAAGCGTTGCTTTCCTTGAAATTGGTGCCTTGCGTTGTAAAGCTAAAAATTGTATAAACAGAGCGTGCCACTGTAAATTTAGCTAAATTGGCTTGTTAGGTCAGAAACGTAAGGACATTTTAAAATTTCCAATGGTTGTGCAAAACAGTGTGCGCAACTACGAATTGCTAGAAATTAGCGTCATTTGTCAAAAATTTAAAGAAAACAACAACCTGGCAAAATATTCTCACCGTTTGACCTGAAGCTTGGGCGAAAAAGAGCGCACAACTGTAAGTATACTTAAATTGGTATGTGGGGTAAATAATATCCAACAAACTTCGATATGCTTTTTTAGATAAGACGAGTGCAAAACAGAGTGCACAACTGGTTTATTGCTCCAAATTACACACGGCAAACCACACTGCGCAACTGTCGCTTTGTCTTAAGTTTGCACCTCAAATGAAAAAGCTAAACTTTGTTTAAAAGACAATGCGCAACTATCCCGTATTGTTAGGAAGCTAAAACCTGTGCCAAACACCGTGCGCCACTGTCCTGTTGCTCGAAATTGGAGAAAAGTCATAAACTTGCGGAAAACTTCGCAATGTCGTTTCCGATTAAGCTTGTGCAAAACAGCGTGCGCAAATGTGCTTTTGCTCCAAATTGGCGTTGAAACACTCTGCACAACTGTCGTTTTGCTTGAAATTGGCACCATGTGTAAGCAAGCTAAAACTTGCGCAAAACAGATAGCGCAACTAAAAATTTGCCTAAATTGGCTCATTTGGTCAGTGTGGGCAACTACGAATTTAAAAAAAAAAGCTTCTTCTGTTAAAAAGGTAAAGAAAACAACACCTTGATAAATATTCTCACAATGTGACCTGAAGCTTGTGTAGAAAAAGGGAGGACAACTGTAAATTTACCTTAAATGGTTTCTCTGGCCAATAATATTTAAGGAACTTCCATTTGCTTTTTTAGAAAAAACTTGTGCAAAAAAGCGTGCGAACCTGTGCTGTTGTTTGAAACTGGCTCCAAGTCACACTGCGCATTTGTCGTTTTTGCTTCCAATTTGCCCGTATTGTTCAAAGGCTAAAACTTGGGTACGACACCGTGCGCAACTGTTGTCTTGCTTGAAATTGGCGTAAAAACACTCTGCGTAAGCGTTCCTTCTCTTGAAATTTGTGCCTTGCGTTAATAACCTAAAAATTGTGTAAAACCGAGCGTGAAACTGGCTAAATTAGCTAAATTGGCTTGTTAGGTCAGAAATGTAAGAACATTTTTAAACTTCCAATAGTTGTGCAAAACAGTGTCCGCAACTACGAATTGCAAGAAATTACCGTTATTTGTCAAAAATTTAAAGAAAACAACAACCTGACAAAATATTCTCACCGTTTGACTTAAAGCTTGCGCGAAAAAGAGCGCACAACTGTAAGTATACTTAAATTGGTGTGTGGGGTAAATAATATGCAACGAACTTTGATTTGCTGTTTTAGATAAAACTTGTGCTCAACAGCTGTCGCAGCTTTACAGTTGATTGACCTTGGCTCTAAATCACACTGCGGAAGTGTCGTTATGCTTCAAATTGGCCCATATTGTTAAAAGGCTAAGACTTTTGCAAAACACCTTGCGCAACTGTCCTGTTGCTGTCGTTTTTAATTAAACTTGTGCAAAACAGCGTGCGCAACCTTGCTGTTGCTCGAAATTGGCGTCAAAACACTCTGCGCAACTGTCGCTTTGCTTGTGTCAAAAACGTGAAGAAAACACCAACCAGAACAAATATTCTCAAAATGTTACCTAAAGCTTATGAAGCACAATTGACCTAAATTGGTTTCTGTGGTCAATAATATCCAACAAACTTCGATATGCGTTTTTAGATAAAACGAGTGCAAAACAGAGTGCACAACTGGTTTGTTGCTCCAAATCACACAAGACAAACCACGCTGCGCAACTGTCGTTTTATCTAAAGTTTGCATTTAAAGTTAGAAAGCTAAACCTTGTGCAAAAGACCGTGCGCAACTATCCCGTATTGTTAGGGAGCTAAACTTGTGCCAAACACCGTGCTCCACTGTCCTGTTGCTTGAAATTGAAGAAAAGTCAAAAACGTGCGGACAACTTCGAAATGTCGTTTTCGATTAAGCTTGTGCAAAACAGCGTGCGCAAACGTGCTTTTGCTAAAAATTGGCGTTGAAACACTCTGCGCAGGTGTCGTTTTGCTTGAAATTGGTGCCATGTATAAAAAAGCTTAAAATTGTGCAAAACGGAGGGAGCAACTAAAAATTTGCCTAAATTGGCTCGTTAGGTCAGTGTGTGCATTTTCCAATTTCAAAGAAAAAAGCATCTTCTGTTAAAAAGGTAAAGAAAACAACACCCTGATAAACATTCTTACTCTGTGACCTAAAGCTTGTGTAGAAAAAGGGAGGACAACTGTAACTTTACCTTAATTGGTTTGTGTCCACGGAACTTTCATTTGCTTTTTTAGATAGAACTTGTGCAAAAAAGCGTGCGCAACTGTGCTTTTGTTTTAAACTCGCTCCAAGTCACACTGCGGAACAGTCGTTTTTGCTTCCAATTTGCCCGTATTGTTGAAACGCTAAAATATGTGCAAGACACCGTGCGCAACTGTCCTCTTGCTTAAAATTGGCGTCAAAACACTCTGCATAAGCGTTGCTTTTCTTGAAATTGGTGCCTTGAGTTAAAAAGCTAAACCTTGTGCAAAAGACCCTGCGCAACTTTCCTGTATTGCTAGGAAGCTAAAACCTGTGCCAAACACCGTGCGCCACTGTCCTGTTGCTCTATATTGGAGAAAAGTCAAAAACGTGCAAATAACTTCAAAATGTCGTTTCCGATTTAGCTTGTGCAAAACAGCGTGCGCAAATGTGGTTTTGCTCGAAATTGGCGTTGAAACACTCTCCGCACTTGTCGTTTTGCTTGAAATTGGCGCCATGTGTAAGCAAGCTAAGAATTGTGCAAACCCATAGCGCAACTAAAAATTTTCTGCGCCATGTGTAAAAAAGCTAAAAATTGTGCAAATCGAATAGCACAACTAAAAATTTACCTAAATTGGCTCATTTGGTCAGTGTCCGCAACTACAAATTTAAAGGAAAAAAGCGTCTTCTGTTAAAAACGTAAAGAAAACAACACCCTGATAAATATTGTCAGTGTGACCTTAAGCTTGTGTACAAAAAGGGAGGACAACTGTAATTTTACCTTAAATGGTTTCTGTGGTCAATAATATTCAAGGAACTTCCATTTGCTTTCTTAGATAAAACTTGTGCAAAAAAGCGTGCGAAACTGTGCTGTTGTTTGAAACTGGCTCCAAGTCACACTGCGCAACGATCGTTTTTGCTTCCAATTTGCCCGTATTGTTTAAACGCTAAAACTTGTGTAAGACACCGTGCGCAACTGTCGTCTTGCTTGAAATTGGCGTCAAAACAGTCTGCGTAAGCGTTGCTTCTCTTGAAATTGGTGGCTTGCGTTAAAAAGCTAAAAATTGTGTAAAACAGAGCATGCAACCGCAAATTTAGCTAAATTGGCTTGTTAGGTCAGAAACGTAAGAACATTTTTAAACTTCCAATAGTTGTGCAAAACAGTGTTCGCAACTACGAATTGCAAGAAATTACCGTCATTTGTCAAAAATTTAAAGAAAACAACAACCTGACAAAATTTTCTCACCGTTTGACTTAAAGCTTGCGCGGTAAAGAGCGCACAACTGTAAGTATACTTAAATTGGTGTGTGGGGTAAATAATATGCAACGAACTTTGATTTGCTGTTTTAGATAAAACTTGTGCTCAACAGCCTGCGCAGCTTTACAGTTGATTGACCTTGGCTCTAAGTCACACTGCGGAAGTGTCGTTTGCTTCAAATTGGGTTCTGTTGTTAAGAAGCTAAAACTTATGCCAAACACCTTGCGCAACTGTCCTGTTGCTGTCGTTTTCAATTAAACTTGTGCAAAACAGCGTGTGCAACCTTGCTGTTGCTCGAAATTAACGTCAAAACACACTGCGTAACTGTCGTTTTGCTTGTGTCAAAAACGTGAAGAAAACAACAACTAGAAAATATTCTCAAAATATTACCTAAAGCTTATAAGGCACATTTGACCTAAATTGGTTTCTGTGGTCAATAATATCCAAAAAACTTCGATATGCCTTTTAAGATAAGACGAGTGCAAAACAGAGTGCACAACTGGGTTTGTTCCTCCAAATCACACCAGGCAATCCACACTGCGCAACTGTCGTTTTGTCTAAAGTTTATACCTAAAGTTAAAAACCTTAACCTTGTGCAAAAGACCGTGCGCAACTATCCCGTATTGTCAGGAAGCTAAAACCTGTCCGAAACACCTTGCGCCACTGTCCTGTTACTCGAAATTGGAGAAAAGTCAAAAACGTGCGGAAAACTTCGAAATGTCGTTTTCGATTAAGCTTGTGCAAAACAGCGTGGGCAAATGTGCTTTTGCTCGAAATTGGCGTTGAAACATTCTGCGCAACTGTTGTTTTGCTTGAAATTGGCGCCACGTGTAAGCAAGCTAAAAATTTTGAAAAACGGATAGCGCAACTAAAATTTTCCTAAATTGGCTCGTTAGGTCAGTGTGGGCAAATACGTATTTCAAGAAAAAAGCGTCTTATTTTAAAAAGGTAAAAAAAACAACACCCTGATAAATATTCTCACTGTGTGACCTAGAGCTTGTGTACAAAAAGGGAGGACAACTGTAACTTTACCTTAATTGGTTTGTGTCCACGGAACTTTCATTTGCTTTTTTAGATAGAACTTGTGCAAAAAAGCGTGCGCAACTGTGCTTTTGTTTTAAACTCGCTCCAAGTCACACTGCGGAACAGTCGTTTTTGCTTCCAATTTGCCCGTATTGTTGAAACGCTAAAATATGTGCAAGACACCGTGCGCAACTGTCCTCTTGCTTAAAATTGGCGTCAAAACACTCTGCATAAGCGTTGCTTTTCTTGAAATTGGTGCCTTGAGTTAAAAAGCTAAACCTTGTGCAAAAGACCCTGCGCAACTTTCCTGTATTGCTAGGAAGCTAAAACCTGTGCCAAACACCGTGCGCCACTGTCCTGTTGCTCTATATTGGAGAAAAGTCAAAAACGTGCAAATAACTTCAAAATGTCGTTTCCGATTTAGCTTGTGCAAAACAGCGTGCGCAAATGTGGTTTTGCTCGAAATTGGCGTTGAAACACTCTCCGCACTTGTCGTTTTGCTTGAAATTGGCGCCATGTGTAAGCAAGCTAAGAATTGTGCAAACCCATAGCGCAACTAAAAATTTTCTGCGCCATGTGTAAAAAAGCTAAAAATTGTGCAAATCGAATAGCACAACTAAAAATTTACCTAAATTGGCTCATTTGGTCAGTGTCCGCAACTACAAATTTAAAGGAAAAAAGCGTCTTCTGTTAAAAACGTAAAGAAAACAACACCCTGATAAATATCGTCAGTGTGACCTTAAGCTTGTGTACAAAAAGGGAGGACAACTGTAATTTTACCTTAAATGGTTTCTGTGGTCAATAATATTCAAGGAACTTCCATTTGCTTTCTTAGATAAAACTTGTGCAAAAAAGCGTGCGAAACTGTGCTGTTGTTTGAAACTGGCTCCAAGTCACACTGCGCAACGATCGTTTTTGCTTCCAATTTGCCCGTATTGTTTAAACGCTAAAACTTGTGTAAGACACCGTGCGCAACTGTCGTCTTGCTTGAAATTGGCGTCAAAACAGTCTGCGTAAGCGTTGCTTCTCTTGAAATTGGTGGCTTGCGTTAAAAAGCTAAAAATTGTGTAAAACAGAGCATGCAACCGCAAATTTAGCTAAATTGGCTTGTTAGGTCAGAAACGTAAGAACATTTTTAAACTTCCAATAGTTGTGCAAAACAGTGTTCGCAACTACGAATTGCAAGAAATTACCGTCATTTGTCAAAAATTTAAAGAAAACAACAACCTGACAAAATATTCTCACCGTTTGACTTAAAGCTTGCGCGGTAAAGAGCGCACAACTGTAAGTATACTTAAATTGGTGTGTGGGGTAAATAATATGCAACGAACTTTGATTTGCTGTTTTAGATAAAACTTGTGCTCAACAGCCTGCGCAGCTTTACAGTTGATTGACCTTGGCTCTAAGTCACACTGCGGAAGTGTCGTTTGCTTCAAATTGGGTTCTGTTGTTAAGAAGCTAAAACTTATGCCAAACACCTTGCGCAACTGTCCTGTTGCTGTCGTTTTCAATTAAACTTGTGCAAAACAGCGTGTGCAACCTTGCTGTTGCTCGAAATTAACGTCAAAACACACTGCGTAACTGTCGTTTTGCTTGTGTCAAAAACGTGAAGAAAACAACAACTAGAAAATATTCTCAAAATATTACCTAAAGCTTATAAGGCACATTTGACCTAAATTGGTTTCTGTGGTCAATAATATCCAAAAAACTTCGATATGCCTTTTAAGATAAGACGAGTGCAAAACAGAGTGCACAACTGGGTTTGTTCCTCCAAATCACACCAGGCAATCCACACTGCGCAACTGTCGTTTTGTCTAAAGTTTATACCTAAAGTTAAAAACCTTAACCTTGTGCAAAAGACCGTGCGCAACTATCCCGTATTGTCAGGAAGCTAAAACCTGTCCGAAACACCTTGCGCCACTGTCCTGTTACTCGAAATTGGAGAAAAGTCAAAAACGTGCGGAAAACTTCGAAATGTCGTTTTCGATTAAGCTTGTGCAAAACAGCGTGGGCAAATGTGCTTTTGCTCGAAATTGGCGTTGAAACATTCTGCGCAACTGTTGTTTTGCTTGAAATTGGCGCCACGTGTAAGCAAGCTAAAAATTTTGAAAAACGGATAGCGCAACTAAAATTTTCCTAAATTGGCTCGTTAGGTCAGTGTGGGCAAATACGTATTTCAAGAAAAAAGCGTCTTATTTTAAAAAGGTAAAAAAAACAACACCCTGATAAATATTCTCACTGTGTGACCTAGAGCTTGTGTACAAAAAGGGAGGACAACTGTAACTTTACCTTAATTGGTTTGTGTCCACGGAACTTTCATTTGCTTTTTTAGATAGAACTTGTGCAAAAAAGCGTGCGCAACTGTGCTTTTGTTTTAAACTCGCTCCAAGTCACACTGCGGAACAGTCGTTTTTGCTTCCAATTTGCCCGTATTGTTGAAACGCTAAAATATGTGCAAGACACCGTGCGCAACTGTCCTCTTGCTTAAAATTGGCGTCAAAACACTCTGCATAAGCGTTGCTTTTCTTGAAATTGGTGCCTTGAGTTAAAAAGCTAAACCTTGTGCAAAAGACCCTGCGCAACTTTCCTGTATTGCTAGGAAGCTAAAACCTGTGCCAAACACCGTGCGCCACTGTCCTGTTGCTCTATATTGGAGAAAAGTCAAAAACGTGCAAATAACTTCAAAATGTCGTTTCCGATTTAGCTTGTGCAAAACAGCGTGCGCAAATGTGGTTTTGCTCGAAATTGGCGTTGAAACACTCTCCGCACTTGTCGTTTTGCTTGAAATTGGCGCCATGTGTAAGCAAGCTAAGAATTGTGCAAACCCATAGCGCAACTAAAAATTTTCTGCGCCATGTGTAAAAAAGCTAAAAATTGTGCAAATCGAATAGCACAACTAAAAATTTACCTAAATTGGCTCATTTGGTCAGTGTCCGCAACTACAAATTTAAAGGAAAAAAGCGTCTTCTGTTAAAAACGTAAAGAAAACAACACCCTGATAAATATCGTCAGTGTGACCTTAAGCTTGTGTACAAAAAGGGAGGACAACTGTAATTTTACCTTAAATGGTTTCTGTGGTCAATAATATTCAAGGAACTTCCATTTGCTTTCTTAGATAAAACTTGTGCAAAAAAGCGTGCGAAACTGTGCTGTTGTTTGAAACTGGCTCCAAGTCACACTGCGCAACGATCGTTTTTGCTTCCAATTTGCCCGTATTGTTTAAACGCTAAAACTTGTGTAAGACACCGTGCGCAACTGTCGTCTTGCTTGAAATTGGCGTCAAAACAGTCTGCGTAAGCGTTGCT
Source organism: Porites rus (assembly GCA_964035705.1). Lineage (NCBI taxonomy): Eukaryota > Metazoa > Cnidaria > Anthozoa > Scleractinia > Poritidae > Porites > Porites rus. Next base: position 14,112,932 of record OZ037992.1, on the reverse strand, counting down.
TCTCTTGAAATTGGTGGCTTGCGTTAAAAAGCTAAAAATTGTGTAAAACAGAGCATGCAACCGCAAATTTAGCTAAATTGGCTTGTTAGGTCAGAAACGTAAGAACATTTTTAAACTTCCAATAGTTGTGCAAAACAGTGTTCGCAACTACGAATTGCAAGAAATTACCGTCATTTGTCAAAAATTTAAAGAAAACAACAACCTGACAAAATTTTCTCACCGTTTGACTTAAAGCTTGCGCGGTAAAGAGCGCACAACTGTAAGTATACTTAAATTGGTGTGTGGGGTAAATAATATGCAACGAACTTTGATTTGCTGTTTTAGATAAAACTTGTGCTCAACAGCCTGCGCAGCTTTACAGTTGATTGACCTTGGCTCTAAGTCACACTGCGGAAGTGTCGTTTGCTTCAAATTGGGTTCTGTTGTTAAGAAGCTAAAACTTATGCCAAACACCTTGCGCAACTGTCCTGTTGCTGTCGTTTTCAATTAAACTTGTGCAAAACAGCGTGTGCAACCTTGCTGTTGCTCGAAATTAACGTCAAAACACACTGCGTAACTGTCGTTTTGCTTGTGTCAAAAACGTGAAGAAAACAACAACTAGAAAATATTCTCAAAATATTACCTAAAGCTTATAAGGCACATTTGACCTAAATTGGTTTCTGTGGTCAATAATATCCAAAAAACTTCGATATGCCTTTTAAGATAAGACGAGTGCAAAACAGAGTGCACAACTGGGTTTGTTCCTCCAAATCACACCAGGCAATCCACACTGCGCAACTGTCGTTTTGTCTAAAGTTTATACCTAAAGTTAAAAACCTTAACCTTGTGCAAAAGACCGTGCGCAACTATCCCGTATTGTCAGGAAGCTAAAACCTGTCCGAAACACCTTGCGCCACTGTCCTGTTACTCGAAATTGGAGAAAAGTCAAAAACGTGCGGAAAACTTCGAAATGTCGTTTTCGATTAAGCTTGTGCAAAACAGCGTGGGCAAATGTGCTTTTGCTCGAAATTGGCGTTGAAACATTCTGCGCAACTGTTGTTTTGCTTGAAATTGGCGCCACGTGTAAGCAAGCTAAAAATTTTGAAAAACGGATAGCGCAACTAAAATTTTCCTAAATTGGCTCGTTAGGTCAGTGTGGGCAAATACGTATTTCAAGAAAAAAGCGTCTTATTTTAAAAAGGTAAAAAAAACAACACCCTGATAAATATTCTCACTGTGTGACCTAGAGCTTGTGTACAAAAAGGGAGGACAACTGTAACTTTACCTTAATTACGTTAAATGGTTTGCGTGGTAAATGATATCCAAAGAACTTCCATTTGCGTTTTTAGTTAAAACTTGTCCAAAAAAGCGTGCGCAACTGTGCTGTTGTTTGAAACAGGCTCCAAGTCACAGTGCCCAACTGTCGTTTTGCTTGAAAATTGCGATATGTGCAAGCAAGCTTAAAATTTAGCAAAACTGATGGCGCAACTTAAAACTTGCCTAAATTGGCTCGTTAGGTCAGTGTGCGCAACTGCGAATTTAAAGAAAAAAGCGTCTTCTGTTAAAAAGGTAAAGAAAACAACACGCTGATAAATATTCTCACAGTGTGACCTAAACCTTGTGTAGAAAAGGGAACAGTGTGCCCAACTACGAATTGCAAGAAATTAGCGTCATTTGTCCAAAGTTTGAAGAAAACAACAACCTGACAAAATATTCTCACCTTTTGACCTGAAGCTTGCGCAAAAAAAAGAGCGCACAACTGTCAGTATTCCTAAATTGGTATGTGGGGTAAATAATATCCAACAAACTTCAATATGCTTTTTTAGATAAGACGAGTGCAAAATAGAGTGCACAACTGGTTTGTTGCTCCAAATCACACAAGGCAAACCACACTGCGTAACTGTCGTTTTGTCTAAAGTTTGCGCCTCAAATTAAAAAGCTAAACCTTGTGCAAAAGACCGTGCGCAAGTATCCCGTATTGTTAGGAAGCTAAAACCTGTGCCAAACACCGTGCGCCACTGTCCTGTTCCTCGAAATTGGAGAAAAGTCAAAAACGTGCGGACAACTTTGAAATGTCGTTTTCGATTAGGCTTGTGCAAAACAGCGTGGGCAAATGTGCTTTTGCTCGAAATTGGCGTTGAAACATTCTGCGCAACTGTCGTTTTCCTTGAAATTGGCGCCATGTTTAAAAAAGCTTAAAATTGTGCAAAACGGATAGCGCAACTAAAATTTGCCTAAATTGGCTCGTTAAGTCAGTGTGCGCAACTACGAATTTAAAGAAAAAAGCGTTTTCTGTTAAAAAAGTAAAGATAACAACACGCTGATAAATATTCTCAGTGTGACCTAAAGCTTGTGTGGAAAAAGGGAGGACAAGTGTAAATTTACCTTAAATGGTTTCTGTGTTCAATGATATTTAAGAAACTTCCATTTCCTTTTTTGCATAAAACTTGTGCAAAAAAGCGTGCACAACTGTGCTGTTGTTTGAAACTGGCTCCAAGTCACACTACGCAACTGTCGGTTTTTGCTTACAATTTGCCCATATTGTTGAAACGCTAAAACTTGTGCAAGACACCGTGCGGAACTGTCCTCTTTCTTGAAATTGGAGAAAAGTCCAAAACGTGCGGAAAACTTCGAAATGTCGTTTTCAGTTAAGCTTGTGCAAAACAGCGTGCGCAAATGCGCTGTTGCTCGAAATTGGCTTTGAAACACTCTGCGCAACTGTCGTTTTGCTTGAATTTAACGCCGTGTGTAAGCAAGCTAAAAATTGTAAAAAACGGAGGGCGCAACTAGAAATTTCCCTAAATTGGCTCGTTAGGTCAGTGTGCGCAACTACGAATTTCAAGAAAAAAGCGTCTTCTCTTAAAAACGTGAAGAACACAACACCCTGATAAATATTCTCACAGTGTGACCTAAAGCTTGTCTAGGAAAAGGGAGGACAACTGTAAATTTACCTTAAATGGTTTGCGTAGTAAATGATATCCAAAGAACTTCCATTTGCGTTTTTAGTTAAAACGTGTTGAAAAAAGCGTGCGCAACTGTGCTGTTGTTTGAAACAGGCTCCAAGTCACAGTGCGCAACTATCGTTTTGCTTGAAATTGCGATATGTGCAAGCAAGCTAAAAATGTAGCAAAACTGATGGCGCAACTAAAAATTTGCCTAAATTGGCTCGTTAGGTCAGTGTGTGCAACTACGAATTTAAAGAAAAAAGCGTTTTTATTTAAAAAAGTAAAGATAACAACACGCTGATAAATATTCTCACAGTGTGACCTAAAGCTTGTGTGGAAAAAGGGAGGACAACCGTAACTTTACCTTAATTGGTTTGTGTCCAAGGAACTTCCATTTGCTTTTCTAGTTAAAACTTGTGCAAAAAACAGTGCGCAACTGTGCTGTTGTTTGAAACTACGTCCAAGTCACACTGCGCAACTGTCGTTTTTGCTTCCCATTTGCCCGTATTGTTGAAACGCTAAAACTTGTGGAACGCACCGCGCGCAAATGTTCTCTTGCTTGAAATTGGCGTCACAACACTCTGCGTAAGCGTTGCTTTCCTTGAAATTGGTGCCTTGCGTTAAAAAGCTAAAAATTGTGTAAAACAGAGCGTGCAACTGTAAATTTAGCAAAAATTGGCTTGTTAGGTCAGTAACGTAAGGACATTTTTAAATTTCCAATAGTTGTGCAAGACAGTGTGCGCAACTACGATTTGCTAGAAATTAGCGTCATTTGTCAAAAATTAGAAAAAAACAACAACCTGACAAAATATTCTCACCGTTTGACTTAAAGCTTGCGCCGAAAAGAGCGCACAACTGTAAGTATCCTTAAATTTTCATGTGGGGTAAGTAATATCCAACGAACTTTGATTTGCTGTTTTCGATAAAACTTGTGCTCAACAGCCTGCGCAGCTGTGGTATTGATTGACCTTGCCTCTAAATCACACTGCGTAAGTGTCGATTTGCTTCAATTTGGCTTCTATTGTTAAGAAGCTAAAAGTTATGCCAAATACCTTGCGCAACTGTCCTGTTGCTGTACTTTTCAATTGAACTTGTGCAAAACAGCGTGTGCAATCTTGCTGTTGCTCAAAATTGGCGTCAAAACACTCTGCGCAACTGTCGTTTTGCTTGTGTCAAAAACGTGAAGAAAACAACAACCAGAATAAATATTCTGTAAACTTTACCTAAAGGTTATGAAGCACAATTGACCTAAATTGCTTTCTACCGTCAATAATATCCAACGAACTTCGATATGCCTTTTTAGAGAAGACGAGTGCAAAACAGAATGCACAACTGGTTTGTTGCTCCAAATCACACAAGGCAAACCACACTGCGCAACTGTCGTTTTGTCTAAAGTTCGCGCTTAAAGCTAAAAAGATAAACCTTGTGCAAAAGACTGTGCGCAACTATCCCGTATTGTTAGGGAGCTAAAACCTGTGCCAAACACCGTGCGCCACTGTCCTGTTGGTCAAAAACTGGAGAGAAGTCAAAAACGTGTGGACAACTTCGAAATGTCGTTTTCGATTAAGGTTGTTGAAAACAGCGTGCGCAAATGTGCTTTTGTTCGAAATTGGCGTTGAAACACTCTGCGCAGCTGTCGTTTTGCTTGAAATTGGCGCCGTGTGTAAAAAAGCTTAAAATTGTGCAAAACGGAGGGCGCAACTAAAAATTTGCCTAAATTGGCTCGTTAGGTCAGTAAGCGCAACTTGGAATTTCAAGAAAAAAGCGTCTTCTGTTAAAAAGGTAAAGAAAACAACACCCTGATAAATATTCTCACTATGTGTTCTAAGGCTTGTGTAGAAAAAAGGAGAACAACATTAACTTTACCTTAATTGGTTTGTGTCCACGGAACTTTCATTTGCTTTTTTAGATAAAACTTGTGCAAAAAAGCGTTCGCAACTGTGCTTTTGTTTAAAACTCGCTCCAAGTCACACTGGGCAACTGTCGTCTTTGCTTCCAATTTGCCCGTATTGTTGAAACGCTAAAACATGTGCAAGACACCGTGCGCAACTGTCCTTTTGCTCGAAATTGGCGTCAAAACACTCTACGTAAGCGTTCCTTCTCTTAAAATTGGTGTCTTGCGTTAGGTAGCTATACCTTGTGCAAAAGACCCTACGCAACTATCCTGTATTGTTAGGAAGCTAAAAGCTGTGCCAAACACCGTGCGCCACTGTCCTGTTGTTTGAAATTAGAGAAAAGTCAAAAACGTGCGAAAAACTTCGAAATCTCGTTTTCTATTAAGCTTGTGCAAAGAAGCGTGCGCAAATGTGCTGTTTCTCGAAATTGGCGTTGAACACTCTGCGCAACTGTCGTTTTGCTTGAAATTGGCGCCATGTGCAAGCAAGCTAAAAATTAAGCTAAACTGATGGCGCAACTTAAAATTTGCTTAAATTGGCTCGTTAGGTCAGTGTGCGTAAGTACGAGTTTAAAGAAAAAAGCGTCTTCTGTTAAAAAGGTAAAGAAAACAACACGCTGATAAATATTCTCACAGTGTGACCTAAACCTTGTGTAGAAAAAGGAAACAGTGTGCGCAACTACAAATTGCTAGAAATCAGCGTCATTTGTCCAAAGATTGAAGAAAACAACAACCTGACAAAATATTCTCACCTTTTGACCTGAAGCTTGCGCAAAAAAGAGCGCACAACTGTAAGTATAGTTAAATTGGTATATGGGGTAAATAATATCCAACAAACTTCAATATGCTTTTTTAGATAAGACGAGTGCAAAACAGAGTGCACAACTGGTTTATTGCTCCAAATCACACAAGGCAAACCACACTGCGTAACTGTCGTTTTGTCTTACGTTTGCACCTCAAATTAAAAAGCTAAACTTTGTGCAAAAGACAATGCGCAACTATCCCGTATTGTTAGGAGGCTAAAAACCTGTGCCAAACACCGTGCGCCACTGTCCTGTTCCTCGAAATTGGAGAAAAGTCAAAAACGTGCGGACAACTGTGAAATGTCGTTTTCGATTAAGCTTGTGCAAAAAAGCGTGCGGAACTGTGCTGTTGCTTAAAACTGGCTCCAAGTCACACTGCGCAAGTGTCGTTTTTGCTTCCATGTTGCCCGCTTTGTTGAAACGCTAAAACTTGTGCAAGACACCGTGCGCAACTGTTCTTTTGGTTGAAATTGGCGTCAAAACACTCTGCGTAAGCGTTGCTTTCCTTGAAATTGGTGCCTTGCGTTAAAAAGCTAAAAATTGTGTAAACAGAGCGTGCCACTATAAATTTAGCTAAATTGGCTTGTTAGGTCAGAAACGTAAGGACATTTTTAAATTTCCAATGGTTGTGCAAAACAGTGTGCGCAACTACGAATTGCTAGAAATTAGCGTCATTTGTCAAAAATTTAACGAAAACAACAACCTGACAAAATATTCTCACCGTTTGACCTGAAGCTTGCACAAAAAAGAGCGCACAACTGTAAGTATACTTAAATTGGTACGTGGGGTAAATAATATCCAACGAACTTTGATTTGCTATTTTAGATAAAACTTGTGCTCAACAGCCTGTGCAGCTGTGCTGTTGATTGACCTTGGCTCTAAGTCACACTGCGGAAGTGTCGTTTTGCTTCAAATTGGGCTCTATTGTTAAGAAGCTAAACCTTATGCCAAACACCTTGCGCAACTGTCCTGTTGCTGTCGTTTTCAATTAAACTTATGCAAAACAGCGTGCGCAACCTTGCTGTTGCTCGAAATTGGCGTCAAAACACTCTGCGCAACTGTCGTTTTGCTTGTGTCAAAAACGTGAAGAAAACAACAACCCGAACAAATATTCTCAAAATATTACCTAAAGCCTATGAGGCACAATTGACCTAAATTTGTTTCTGTGGTCAATAATATCCAACAAACTTCGATACGCCTTATAAGATAAGACGAGTGCGAAACAGAGTGCACAACTGGTTTGTTGCTCCAAATCACACCAGGCAATCCACACTGCGCAACTGTCGTTTTGTCTAAAGTTTGCGCCTAAAGTTCAAAAGCTAAACCTTGTGCAAAAGACCGTGCGCAACTATCCCGTATTGTCAGGAAGCTAAAACCTGTCCGAAAAACCGTGCGCCACTGTCCTGTAACTCGAAATTGGAGAAAAGTCAAAAACGTGCGGACAACTTCGAAATTTCGTTTCTGATTAAGCTTGTGCAAAACAGCGTGCGCAAATGTGCTGTTGCTCAAAATTGGCGTTGAAACACTCTGCGCAACTGTTGTTTTGCTTGAAATTGGCGCCATGTGTAAGCAAGCTAAAAATTGTGAAAAACGGAGGGCGCAACTAAAAATTTGCCTAAATTGGCTCGTTAGGTCAGTGTGGGCAACTACGAATTTCAAGAAAAAAGCGTCTTCTGTTTAAAAGGTTAAGAAAACAACACGCTGATAAATATTCTCACAGTCTGACCAAAAGCTTGTGTAGAAAAAGGGAGGACAATTGTAAATTTACCTAAAATGGTTTCTGTGGTCAATGATATCCAAGGAACTTCCATTTGCTTTTTTAGATATAACTTGTCCAAAAAAGCATGCGCAAATGTGCTGTTTCTCGAAATTTGCGTTAAAAGACTCTGCGCAACTGTCGTTTTGCTTGAAATTGGCGCCATGTGTAAAAAAGCTAAAAGTTGTGGAAAACGAAAGGCGTAACTAAAAATTTGCCTAATTTGGCTCGTAATCTCAGTGTACGCAACTACGAATTTCAAGAAAAAAGCGTCTTCTGTTAAAAAGTTAAAGAAAACAACACACTGATAAATATTTTTACACTGTGACCTAAAGCTTGTGTAGAAAAAGGGAGGACAACTGTAAATTTACCTTAAATGGTTTGTGTGGTCAATAATATCGAAGGAACTTCCATTTGCTTTTTTAGATAAAACTTGTGCAAAAAAGCGTGCGCAACTGCGCTGTTGTTTGAAACTACCTCCAAGTCACACTGCGCAACTGTCGTTTTTGTTTCCCATTTGCCCGTATTGTTGAAACGCTAAAACTTGTGGAAGACACCGTGCGCAACTCTTCTCTTGCTTGAAATTGGCGTCAAAACACTCTGCGTAAGCGTTGCTTTCCTTGAAGTTGGTGCCTTGCGTTAAAAAGCTAAAAATTGTGTAAAACAGAGCGTGCAACTGTCAATTTAGCTAAATTGGCTTGTTAGGTCAGAAACGTAAGGACATTTTTAAACTTCCAATAAATAAGCAAAACAGTGTGCGCAACTACGAATTGCTAGAAATTAGCGTCATTTGTCAAAAATTTAAAGAAAACAACAACCTGACAAAATATTCTCACCTTTTGACCTGAAGCTTGCGCAAAAAAGAGCGCACAACTGTAAGTATACTTAAATTGGTACGTGGGGTAAATAATATCCAACAAACTTCGATATGCTTTTTTAGATAAGACGAGTGCAAAACAGAGTGCACAACTGGTTTGTTGCTCCAAATTACACAAGGCAAACCACACTGCGCAACTGTCGCTTTGTCTAAAGTTTGCGCCTAAAATGGAAAAGCTAAACCTTGTGCAAAAGACGGTGCGCAACTATCCCGTATTGTTAGCAAGCTAAAACCTGTGCCAAACACCGTGCGCCACTGTCCTGTTGCTCTATATTGGAGAAAAGTCAAAAACGTCCGGAAAACTTCGAAATATCGTTTCCGATTAAGCTTGTGCAAAACAGCGTGCGCAAATGTGGTTTTGCTCGGAATTGGAGATGAGACACTCCGCGCAACTGTCGTTTTGCTTGAAATTTGTGCCATGTATAAGCAAGCTAAAAATTGTGCAAAACGCATAGCGCAACTGAAAATTTTCTGCGCCATGTGTAAGCAAGCTAAAAGTTGTGCAAAACAGATAGCGCAGCTAAAAATTTGCCTAAATTGGCTCGTTTGGTCAGTGTGGGCAACTACGAATTTAAAAAAAAAGCGTCTTCTGTTAAAAACGTAAAGAAAACAACACCCTAATAAATATTCTCAGTGTGACCTAAAGCTTGTGTACAAAAAGGGAAGACAGCTGTAATTTTACCTTAAATGGCTTCTGTGGTCAATAATATTTAAGAAACTTCCATTTGCTTTCTTAGATAAAACTTGTGCAAAAAAGCGTGCGCAACTGTGCTGTTGTTTGAAACTGGCTCCAAGACACACTGCGCAACTGTCGTTTTTGCTTCCAATTTGCCCGTATTGTTTAAACGCTAAAACTTGTGTAAGACACCGTGCGCAAGTGTCCTCTTGCTTGAAATTGGCGTCATATTACTCTGCCTAGCGTTCCTTCTCATGAAGTTGGTGCCTTGCGTTACAAAGCTAAAAATTGTGTAAAACAGAGCGTGCAACTGTAAATTTAGCTAAATTGGCTTGTTAGGTCAGAAACGTAAGGACATTTTTAAACTTCCAATAGTTGTGCAAAACAGTGTCCGCAACTACGAATTGCTAGAAATTAGCGTCATTTGTCAAAAATTTAACGAAAACAACAACCTGAAAAAATATTCTCACCGTTTGACTTAAAGCTTTCGCGAAAAAGAGCGCACAACTGTAAGTATACTTAAATTGGTGTGTGGTGTAAATAATATCCAACGAACTTTGATTTGCTGTTTTAGATAAAACTTGTGCTCAACAGCCTGCGCAGCTTTACAGTTGATTGACCTTGGCTCTAAGTCACACTGCGGAAGTGTCGTTTTGCTTCAAATTGGGCTCTATTGTTAAGAAGCTAAAACTTATGCCAAACACCTTGCGCAACTGTCCTGTTGCTGTCGTTTTTAATTAAACTTGTGCAAAAAAGCGCGCGAAACCTTGCTGTTGCTCGAAATTGGCGTCAAAACACTCTGCGCAACTGTCGCTTTGCTTGTGTCAAAAACGTGAAGAAAAGACCAAGCAGAACAAATATTCTCAAAATATTACCTAAAGCTTATGAAGCACAATTGACTTAAATTGGTTTCTGTGGTCAATAATATCCAACAAACTTCGATATGCCTTTTTAGATAAGACGAGTGCAAAACAGAATGCACAACTGGTTTGTTGCTCCAAATCACACAAGGCAAACCACACTGCGCAACTGTCGTTTTGTCTAAAGTTCGCGCTTAAAGTTAAAAAGCTAAACCTTGTGCAAAAGACCGTGCGCAACTATCCCGTATTGTTAGGGAGCTAAAACCTGTGGCAAACACCGTGCGCCACGGTCCTGTTGGTCGAAATTTGAGAAAAGTCAAAAACGTGCGGACAACTTCGAAATGTCGTTTTCGATTAAGGTTCTTGAAAACAGCGTGCGCAAATGTGCTTTTGTTGGAAATTGGCGTTGAAACACTCTGCGCAGCTGTCGTTTTTCTTGAAATTGGCGCCATGTGTTAAAAAGCTTAAAATTGTGCAAAACGGAGGGCGCAACTAAAAATTTGCCTAAATTGGCTCGTTAGGTCAGTATGCGCAACTTGGAATTTCAAGAAAAAAGCGTCTTCTGTTAAAAAGGTAAAGAAAACAACACCCTGATAAATATTCCCACTGGTGTTTTCTAAGGCTTGTGTAGAAAAAAGGAGGACAACTGTAACTTTACCTTAATTGGTTTGTGTCCACGGAACTTTCATTTGCTTTTTTAGATAAAACTTGTGCAAAAAAGCGTGCGCAACTGTGCTTTTGTTTAAAACTCGCTCCAAGTCACACTGCGCAACTGTCGTTTTTGCTTCCAATTTGCCCGTATTGTTGAAACGCTAAAACATGTGCAAGACACCGTGCGCAACTGTCCTCTTGCTTGAAATTGGCGTCAAAACAACCTGCGTAAGCGTTGCTTCTTTTGAAATTGGTGTCTTGCGTTAGGAAGCTAAACCTTGTGCAAAAGACCCTGCGCAACTATCCTGTATTGTTAGGAAGCTAAAAGCTGTGCCAAACACCGTGCGCCACTGTCCTGTTGTTTGAAATTGGAGAAAACTCAAAAACGTGCGGACAACTTCGAAATGTCGTTTTCGATTAAGCTTGTGCAAAGCAGCGTGCGCAAATGTGCTGTTTCTCGAAATTGGCGTTGAACACTCTGCGCAACTGTCGTTTTGCTTGAAATTGGCGCCATGTGTAAGCAGGCTAAAAATTAAGCTAAACTGATAGCGCAACTTAAAATTTGCCTAAATTGGCTCTTTAGGTCAGTGTGCGCAACTACGAGTCTAAGCGTCTTCTGTTAAAAAGGTAAAGAAAACAACACGCTGATAAATATTCTCACAGTGTGACGTAAACCTTGTGTAGAAAAAGGGAACGGTGTGCGCAACTACAAATTGCTAGAAACTAGCGTCATCTGTCCAAAGTTTGAAGAAAACAAAAACCTGACAAAATATTCTCACCTTTTGACCTGAAGCTTGCGCAAAAAAGAGCGCACAACTGTAAGTATACTTAAATTGGTATGTGGGGTAAATAATATCCAACAAACATCGATATGCTTTTTTAAATAAGACGAGTGCAAAACAGAGTGCATAACTGGTTTATTGCTCCAAATCACACAAGGCAAACCACACTGCGCAGCTGTCGTTTTGTCTAAAGTTTGCGCCTCAAATTGAAAAGCTAAACCTTGTGCAAAAGACCTTGCGCAAGTATCCCGTATTGTTAGGAAGCTAAAACTTGTGCCAAACACCGTGCGCCACTGTCCTGTTCCTCGAAATTGGAGAAAAGTCAAAAACGTGCGGACAACTGTGAAATATCGTTTTCGATTAAGCTTGTGCAAAACAGCGTGCGCAACTGTGCTGTTGCTTAAAACTGGCTCCAAGTCACACTGCGCAACTGTCGTTGTTTCTTCCAATTTGCCCGTATTGTTTGAACGCTAAAACGTCTGTAAGACACCGTGCGCAACTGTCCTCTTGCTTGAAATTGGCGTCAAATTACTCTGCGAAAGCGTTGCTTCTCTTTAAGTTGGTGCCTTGCGTTAAAAAGCTAAAACTTGTGTAAAACAGAGCGTGCAACTGTAAATTTAGCTAAATTGGCTTGTTAGGTCAGAAACGTAAGGACATTTTTAAACTTCCAATAGTTGTGCAAAACAGTGTCCGCAACTACGAATTGCTAGAAATTACCGTCATTTCTCAAAAATTTGAAGAAAACAACAACCTGAAAAAACATTCTCACCGTAGTGCAAAACAGAGTGCATAACTGGTTTATTGCTCCAAATCATACAAGGCAAACCAGACTGCGCAGCTGTCGTTTTGATTAAAGTTTGCGCCTCAAATTAAAAAGCTAAACCTTGTGAAAAAGACCGTGCGCAAGTATCCCGTATTGTTAGGAAGCTAAAACTTTTTCCAAACACTGTGCGCCACCTGCCTGTTCCTCGAAATTGGAGAAAAGTCAAACACGTGCGGACAACTGTAAAATGTCGTTTTCAATTAAGCTTGTGCAAAACAGCGTGCGCAACTGTGCTGTTGCCTAAAACTGGCTCCAAGTCACACTGCGCAACTGTCGTTTTTGCTTCCATGTTGCCCGCTTCGTTGAAACGCTAAAACATGTGCAAGACACCGTGCGCAACTGTTCTCTTGGTTGAAATTGGCGTCAAAACACTCTGCGTCAGCGTTGCTTTCTTTGAAATTGGTGCCTTGCGTTAAAAAGCTTAAAATTGTGTAAAAAGAGCGTGCCACTGAAAATTTAGCTAAATTGGCTTGTTAGGTCAGAAACGTAAGGACGTTTTTAAATTTCCAATGGTTGTGCAAAACAGTGTGCGCAACTACGAATTGCTAGAAATTAGCGTCATTTGTCAAAAATTTAACGAAAACAACAACCTGACAAAATATTCTCACCGTTTGACCTGAAGCTTGCACAAAAAAGAGCGCACAACTGTAAGTATACTTAAATTGGTATGTGGGGTAAATAATGTCCAACGAACTTTGATTTGCTATTTTAGATAAAACTTGTGTTTAACAGCCTGTGCAGCTGTGCTGTTGATTGACCTTGGCTCTAAATCACACTGCGTAAGTGTCATTTTGCTATAAACTGGCGCCTATTGTAAAGAAGCTAAAACTTATGCCAAACACCTTGCGCAACTGTCCTGTTGCTGTCGTTTTTAATTAAACTTGTGGAAAACAGCGTCCGCAACCTTGCTGTTGCTCGAAATTGGCGTCAAAACACTCCGCGTAACTGTCGTTTTGCTTGTGTCAAAAACGTGAAGAAAACAACAAGCAGAACAAATATTCTCAAAATGTTAACTTAAGCTTATAAAGCACAATTGACCTAAATTGGTTTCTGTGGTCAATAATATCGAACAAACTTCGATATGCTTTTTAAGGTAAGAGGAGTGCAAAACAGAGTGCACAACTGGTTTTTTGCTCTAAATCACACTATGCAAATTACAGTGCGCAACCATCATTTTGTCTAGAGTTTGCGCCTAAAGTTGAAAAACTAAACCTTCTGCAAAAGACCGTGCACAACTATCCCGTATTGTTAGCAAGCTAAAACCTGTCCTAAACACCGTGCGCCACTGTCCTGTTGCTGGATATTGGAGAAAAGTCAAAAACGTGCAAACAACTTCGAAATGTCGTTTCCGATTAAGCTTGTGCAAAACAGCGTGCGCTAATGTGGTTTCGCTCGAAATTGGCGTTGAAACACTCTGTGCAACTGTCGTTTTGCTTGAAATTGGCGCCATGTGTAAGCAAGCTAAAAATTGTGCAAATCGAATAGCACAACTAAAAATTTACCTAAAATTGGCTCATTTGGTCAGTGTGCACAACTACGAATTTAACGGAAAAAAGCGTCTTCTGTTAAAAACGTAAAGAAAACAACACCCTGATAAATATTCTCAGTGTGACCTAAAGCTTGTGTAGAAAAAGGGAGGGCAACTGTAAATTTACCTTAAATGGTTTCTGTGTTCAATGATATTTAAGGAACTTCCATTTGCTTTTTTAGATAAAACTTGTGCAAAAAAGCGTGCGCAACTGTGCTGTTGTTTGAAACTGGCTCCAGGTCACACTGCGCAACTGTCGTTTTTGCTTCCGTTTTGCCCGTTTTGTTGAAACGCTAAAACATGTGCAAGAGAGCGTGCGCAACTGTCCTCTTGCTTGAAATTGGCGTCAAAACACTCTGTGTAAGCGTTGCTTTCCTTGAAGTTGGTGCCTTGCGTAAAAAAGCTAAAAATTGTGTAAAACAGAGCGTGCAACTCTAAATTTAGCTAAATTGGCTTGTTAGGTGAGAAACGTAAGGACATTTTTAAATTTCCAATGGTTGTGCAAAACAGTGTGCGCAACTACGAATTGCTAGAAATTAGCGTCATTTGTCAAAAATTAAAAGAAAACAACAACCTGACAAAATATTCTCACCTTTTGACCTGAAGCTTGTGCAAAAAAGACCGCACAACTGTAAGTATACTTAAATTGGTATGTGGGGTAAATAATATCCAACAAACTTTGATATGCTTTTTTAGATAAGACGAGTGCAAAACAGAGTGCACAACTGGTTTGTTGCTCCAAATTACACAAGGCAAACCACACTGCGCAACTGTCGCTTTGTCTAAAGTTTGCGCCTCAAATGAAAAAGCTAAACCTTGTGCAAAAAACGGTGCGCGACTATCCCGTATTGTTAGCAAGCTAAAACCTGTGCCAAACACCGTGCGCCACTGTCCTGTTGCTCGATATTAAAGAAAAGTGAAAAACGTCCGGAAAACTTCGAAATATCGTTTCCGATTAAGCTTGTGCAAAACAGCGTGCGCGAATGTGGTTTTGCTCGAAATTGGCGTTGAAACACTCTGCGCAACTGTCGTTTTGCTTGACACTGGCGCCATGTATAAGCCAGCTAAAAATTGTGCAAAACGCATAGCGCAACTGAAAATTTTCTGCGCCATGTGTAAGCAAGCTAAAAAATGTGCAAATCGACTAGCACAACTAAAAATTTGCCTAAATTGGCTCATTTGGTCAGTGTGCGCAACTTCGAATTTAAAGAAAAAAAGCGTCTTCTGTTAAAAACGTAAAGAAAACAACACCCTGATAAATATTGTCAGTGTGACCTAAAGCTTGTGTACAAAAAGGGAGGACAGCTGTAATTTTACCTTAAATGGCTTCTGTGGTCAATAACATTCAAGGAACTTTCATTTGCTTTCTTAGATAAAACTTGTGCAAAAAAGCGTACGCAACTGTGCTGTTGTTTGAAACTGGCTCCAAGTCACACTGCGCAACTGTCGTTTTTGCTTCCAATTTGCCCGTATTGTTTAAACGCTAAAACTTGTGTAAGACACCGTGCGCAACTGTCCTCTTGCTTGAAATTGGCGTCAAATTACTCTGCGTAAGCGTTGCTTCTCTTGAAGTTGGTGCCTTGCGTTAAAAAGCTAACAATAGTGTAAAACAGAGTGTGCAACTGTAAATTTAGCTAAATTGGCTTGTTAGGTCAGGAACGTAAAGACATTTTTAAACTTCCAATAGTTGTGCAAAACAGTGTCCGCAACTACGAATTGCAAGAAATTACCGTCATTTGTCAAAAACTTGAAGAAAACAACAACCTGACAAAATATTCTCACCGTTTGACTTAAAGCTTTCGCGAAAAAGAGCGCACAACTGTAAGTATACTTAAATTGGTGTGTGGGGTAAATAATATCCAACGAACTTTGATTTGCATTTTTAGATAAAACTTGTGCTCAACAGCCTGCGCAGCTTTCCAGTTGATTGACCTTTGCTCTAAATAACACTGCGGAAGTGTCGGTTTGCTTCAAATTGGCCCCTATTGTTAAGAGGCTAAAACATTTGCATAACAGCTTGCGCAACTGTCCTGTTGCTGTCGTTTTAAATTAAACTTGTGCAAAACAGCATGCGCAACCTTGCTGTTGCTCGAAATTGGCGTCAAAACACTCTGCGCAACTGTCGCTTTGCTTGTGTCAAAAACGTGAAGAAAACACCAACCAGAACAAATATTCTCAAAATTTTACCTAAAGCTTATGAAGCACAATTGACTTAAATTGGTTTCTGTGGTCAATAATATCCAACGAACTTCGATATGCCTTTTTAGAGAAGACGAGTGCAAAACAGAATGCACAACTGGTTTGTTGCTCCAAATCACACAAGGCAAACCACACTGCGCAACTGTCGTTTTGTCTAAAGTTCGCGCTTAAAGTTAAAAAGCTAAACCTTGTGCAAAAGACCGTGCGCAACTATCCCGTATTGTTAGGGAGCTAAAACCTGTGCCAAACACCGTGCGCCACTGTCCTGTTGGTCGAAATTGGAGAAAAGTCAAAAACGTGCGGACAACTTCGAAATGTCGTTTTCGATTAAACTTGTTGATAACAGCGTGCGCAAATGTGCTTTTGTTCGAAATTGGCGTTGAAACACTCTCCGCAGCTGTCGTTTTGCTTGAAATTGGCGCCATGTGTAAAAAATCTTAAAATTGTGCAAAACGTAGGGCTCAACTAAAAATTTGCCTAAATTGGCTCGTTAGGTTACTAAGCGCAACTTGGAATTTCAAGAAAAAAGCGTCTTCTGTTAAAAAGGTAAAGAAAACAACACCTGTGTGCCTGTGCAGCTGTGCTGTTGATTGACCTTGGCTCTAAATCACACTGCGTAAGTGTCGTTTTGCTATAAACTGGCGCCTATTGTAAAGAAGCTAAAACTTATGCCAAACACCTTGCGAAACTGTCCTGTTGCTGTCGTTTTTAATTAAACTTGTGGAAAACATCCTGCGCAACCTTGCTGTTGCTCGAAATTGGCCTCAAAACACTCCGCGTAACAGTCGTTTTGCTTTTGTCAAAAACGTGAAGAAAACAACAAGCAGAACAAATATTCTCAAAATGTTACCTTAAGCTTATGAAGCACAATTGACCTAAATTGGTTTCTGTGGTCAATAATATCCAACAAACTTCGATATGCTTTTTAAGATAAGACGAGTGCAAAACAGAGTGCACAACTGGCTTGTTGCTCCAAATTACACAAGGCAAATTACAGTGCGCAACCATCATTTTGTCTAGAGTTTGCGCCTAAAGTTAAAAAGCTAAACCTTGTGCAAAAGACCGTGCACAACTATCCCGTATTGTTAGCAAGCTAAAACCTGTCCCAAACACCGTGCGCCACTGTCCTGTTGCTGGATATTGGAGAAAAGTCAAAAACGTGCGGACAACTTCGAAATGTCGTTTCCAATTAAGCTTGTGCAAAACAGCGTGCGCAAATGAGGTTTCGCTCGAAATTGGCGTTGAAACACTCTGCGCAACTGTCGTTTTGCTTGAAATTGGCGCCATGTGTAAGCAAGCTAAAAATTGTGCAAATCGAATAGGACAACTAAAAATTTGCCTAAATTGGCTCATTTGGTCAGTGTGCGCAACTACGAATTTAACGGAAAAAACCATCTTCTGTTAAAAACGTAAAGAAAACAACATCCTGATAAATATTCTTAGTGTGACCTAAAGCTTGTGTAGAAAAAGGGAGGACAACTGTAATTTTACCTTAAATGGTTTCTGTGGTCAATAATATTCAAGGAACTTCCATTTGCTTTCTTAGATAAAACTTGTGCAAGAAAGCGTGCGCAACTGTGCTGTTGTTTGAAACTGGCTCCAAGTCACACCGCGCAACTGTCGTTTTTGCTTCCAATTTGTCCGTATTGTTTAAACGCTAAAACTTGTGTGAGACACCTTGCGCAACTGTCCTCTTGCTTGAAATTGGCGTCAAAACAGTCTGCGTAAGCGTTGCTTTTCTTGAAATTGGTGCCTTGCGTTAAAAACCTACAAATTGTGTAAAATCGAGCGTGCAACTGTAAATTTAGCTAAATTGGCTTGTTAGGTCAGAAACCTAAGGACATTTTTAAATTCTCAATCGTTGTGCAAAACAGTGTGCGCAAGTACGAATTGCTAGAAATTAGCGTCATTTGTCAAAAATTTAAAGAAAACAACAACCTGACAAAATATTCTCACCTTTTGACCTGAAGCTTGCGCAAAAAAGACCGCACAACTGTAAGTATACTTAAATTGGTATGTGGGGTAAATAATATCCAACAAACTTCGATATGCTTTTTTAGATAAGACGAGTGCAAAACAGAGTGCACAACTGGTTTGTTGCTCCAAATTACACAAGGCAAACCACACTGCGCAACTGTCGCTTTGTCTAAAGTTTGCGCCTCAAATGAAAAAGCTAAACCTTGTGCAAAAGACGGTGCGCAACTATCCCGTATTGTTAGCAAGCTAAAACCTGTGCCAAGCACCGTGCGCCTCTTTCCTGTTGTGCGATATTGGAGAAAAGTGAAAAACGTCCGGAAAACTTCGAAATATCGTTTCCGATTAAGCTTGTGCAAAACAGCGTGCGCAAATGTGGTTTTGTTCGAAATTGGCGTTGAAACACTCTGCGCAACTGTCGTTTTGCTTGAAACTGGCGCCATGTGTAAGCAAGCTAAAAATTGTGCAAATCGAATAGCACAACTAAAAATTTACCTAAATTGGCTCATTTGGTCAGTGTGCGCAACTACGAATTTAAAGAAAAAAGCGTCTTCTGTTAAAAACGTAAAGAAAACAACACCCTGATAAATATTGTCAGTGTGACCTAAAGCTTGTGTACAGAAAGGGAGGACAGCTATAATTTTACCTTAAATGGCTTCTGTGGTCAATAATATTAAAGGAACTTCCATTTCCTTTCTTAGATAAAACTTGTGCAAAAAAGCGTGCGCAACTGTGCTGTTGTTTGAAACTGGCGCCAAGTCACACTGCGCAACTGTCGTTTTTGCTTCCAATTTGCCCGTATTGTTTAAACGCTAAAAGTTGTGTAAGACACCTTGCGCAACTGTCCTCTTGCTTGAAATTGGCGTCAAATCACTCTGCGTAAGCGTTGCTTCTCTTGAAGTTGGTGCCTTGCGTTAAAAAGCTAAAAATTGTGTAAAAAAGAGCGTGCAACTTTAAATTTAGCTAAATTGGCTTGTAAGGTCAGAAACGTAAAGACATTTTTAAACTTCCAATAGTTGTGCAAAACAGTGTCCGCAACTACGAATTGCAAGAAACTACCTTCATTTGTCAAAAATTTAAAGAAAACAACAACCTGACAAAATATTCTCACCGTTTGACTTAAAGCTTGCGCGAAAAAGAGCGCACAACTGTAAGTATACTTAAATTGGTGTATGGGGTAAATAATATGCAACGAACTTTGATTTGCTGTTTTAGATAAAACTTGTGCTCAACAGCCTTTGCAGCTTTACAGTTGATTGCCCTTTGCTCTAAATAACACTGCGGAAGTGTCGTTTTGCTTCAAATTGGCCCCTATTGTTAAGAGGCTTAAACATTTGCAGAACACCTTGCGCAACTGTCCTGTTGCTGTCGTTTTCAATTAAACTTGTGCAAAACAGCGTGCACAACCTTGCTGTTTCTCGAAATTGGCGTCAAAACACTCTGCGCAACTGTCGCTTTGCTTGTGTTAAAAACGTCAAGAAAACACCAAGCAGAACAAAAATTCTCAAAAATTTACCTAAAGCTTATGAAGCACAATTGACTTAAATTGGTTTCTGTGGTCAATAATATCCAACGAACTTCGATATGCCTTTTTAGAGAAGACGAGTGCAAAACAGAATCCACAACTGGTTTGATGCTCCAAATCACACAAGGCAAACCACACTGCGCAATTGTCGTTTTGTCTAAAGTTCGCGCTTAAAGTTAAAAAGCTAAACCTTGTGCAAAAGACCGTGCGCAACTATCCCGTATTGTTAGGGAGCTAAAACCTGTGCCACACACCGTGCGCCACTGTCCTGTTTGTCAAAAATTGGAGAAAAGTCAAAAACGTGTGGACAACTTCGAAATGTCGTTTTCGATAAATGTTGTTGAAAACAGCGTGCGCAAATGTGCTTTTGGCGTTGAAACACTCTGCGCAGCTGTCGTTTTGCTTGAAATTGGCGCCATGTGTAAAAAAGCTTAAAATTGTGCAAAACGTAGGGCGCAACTAAAAATTTGCCTAAATTGGCTCGTTAGGTCAGTAAGCGCAACTTGGAATTTCAAGCAACTGTCGTTTTTGCTTCCATGTTGCCCGCTTTGTTGAAACGCTAAAACTTGTGCAAGACACCGTGCGCAACTGTTCTTTTGGTTGAAATTGGCGTCAAAACACTCTGCGTAAGCGTTGCTTTCCTTGAAATTGGTGTCTTAAGTTAAAAAGCTTAAAATTGTGTAAACAGAGCGTGCCACTGTAAATTTAGCTAAATTGGCTTGTTAGGTCAGAAACGTAAGGACATTTTTAAATTTCCAATGGTTGTGCAAAACAGTGTGCGCAACTACGAATTGCTAGAAATTAGCGTCATTTGTCAAAAATTTAAAGAAAACAACAACCTGACAAAAGATTCTCACCGTTTGACCTGAAGCTTGCACAAAAAAGAGCGCACAACTGTAAGTATACTTAAATTGGTACGTGGGGTAAATAATATCCAACGAACTTTGATTTGCTATTTTAAATAAAACTTATGCTTAACGGCCTGTGCAGCTGTGCTGTTGATTGACCTTGGCTCTAAATCACACTACGTAAGTGTCGTTTTGCTTCAATTTTGCTCCTATTGTTAAGAAACTAAAAGTTATGCCAAATACCTTGCGCAACTGTCCTGTTGCTGTCGTTTTCAATTAAACTTGTGCAAAACAGCGTGTGCAATCTTGTTGTTGCTCGAGATTGGCGTCAAAACACTCTGCGCAACTATTGTTTTGCTTGTGTCAAAAACGTGAAGAAAACAACAACCAGAATAAATATTCTGGAAATTTTACCTAAAACTTATGAAGCACAATTGACCTAAATTGGTTTCTGTGGTCAATAATATCCAACAAACTTCGATATGCTTTTTTAAAAAAGACGAGTGCAAAACAGGGTGCACAAATGGTTTGTTGCTCCAAATCACACCAGGGAAACCACACTGCGCAACTGTCGTTTTTTTCTAAAGTTTGCAACTAAAGTTAAAAAGCTAAACCTTGTGCAAAAAACCGTACACAACTATCCAGTATTGTCAGAAAGCTAAAACCTGTGCCAAACACAGTGCGCCACTGTCCTGTTGCTCGAAATTGGAGAAAAGTCAAAAAGGTGCGGACAACTTCGAAATGTCGTTTTCAATTAAGCTCGTGCAAAACAGCGTGCGCAAATGTGCTGTTGCTCGAACTTGGCGTTGAAACATTCTGCGCAACTGTGGGTTTGCTTTAATTTGGCGCCATGTGTAAGAAAGCCAAAAATTTGTGCAAAACGGAGGGCGCAACTGAAAATGTGCCTAAATTGGCTCGTTAAGTCGGTGTGCGCAACTTCGAATTTCAAGAAAAAAGCGTCTTCTGATAAAAAGGTGAAGAAAACAACACGCTGACAAATGTTCTTACAGTGTCACCTAAAGCTTGTGTAGAAAAAGGGAGGACAACTGTAAATTTACCTTAAATGGTTTGTGTGGTCAATAATATCCAAGAAACTTCCATTTGCTTTTTTAGATAAAACTTGTGCAAAAAAGCGTGCGCAACTGTGCTGTTGTTTGAAACAGGCTCCAGGTCACACTGCTCAACTGTCGTTTTTGCTTCCGTTTTGCCCGTTTTGTTAAAACGCTAAAACTTGTGCAAGACAGCGTGTGCAACTGTCCTCTTGCTTTGAAATTGGCGTCAAAACACTCTGCGTAAGGGTTGCTTTCCTTGAAATTGGTGACTAAAAATTGTGTATGTAGTGACTAGGAGCCAGTTTCAAACAAAAGCACAGTTGTGCATGCTTTTTTGCACAAGTCTTATCTAAAAAAGGAAATGAAGTTTTTTGGACACAAACCATTTAAGGTAAAGTTACAGTTGTCCTCCCTTTTTCTAAACAAGCTTTAGGTCACACAGTGAGAATATTTATCAAAGTGTCCTTTTCTTTACCTGTTAAACAAAAGTCGCTTTTTTCTTGAAATTCGAGATTGCGCACACTGATCTAACGAGCCAGTTAAGGCAAATCTTTAGTTGCGCCCTCCGTTTTGCACAATTTTTAGCTTTTTTACACATGGCGCCAATTTCAAGCAAAACGACAGTTGCGCAGAGTGTTTCAACGCCAATTTCGAGCAAAAGCACATTTGCGCACGCTGTTTTGCACAAGCTTTATCGGAAACGACATTTCGAAGTTTTTTGCACGTTTTTGACTTTTCTCAAAATTCGAGCAACAGGACAGTGGCGCACGGTGTTTGGCACTGGTTTTAGCTTCCTAACAATACAGGATAGTTGTGCACGGTCTTTCGCACAAGTTTTAGCTTTATAACTTTAAGCGCTAACTCTAGACAAAATGACAGTTGCGCAGTGTGGTTTGCCTTGTGTGATTTGGAGCAAAAAACCACTTGTGCACTCTGTTTTGCGCTCGTCTTATCTTAAAAGGCATGTCGAAGTTTGTTGGATATTATTGACCACAGAAACCAATTTAGGTCAATTGTGCTTCATAAGCTTTAGGTAATATTTTGAGAATATTTGTTCTGGTTGTTGTTTTCTTCACGTTTTTGACACAAGCAAAAAGACAGTGGCGCAGAGTGTCTTGACGCCAATTTCGAGCAACAGCAAGGTTGCGCACGCTGTTTTGCACAAGTTTAATTGAAAACGACAGCAACAGGACAGTTGCGCAAGGTGTTTAGCAAAAGTTTTAGTTTCTTAACAATTGGGGCCAATTTGAAGCAAAAAGACTCTTCCGCAGTGTGACTTAGAGCCAAAGTCAATCAAGTGTACAGCTGCGCAGGCTGTTGAGCACAAGTTTTATCGAAAACAGCAAATCAAAGTTTGTTGGATATTATTTACCCCACATATTAATTTAAGTATATTTACAGTTGTGCGCTCCTTTCGGCGCAAGCTTTAAGTCAAACGGTGAGAATATTTTGTCAGGTTGTTGTTTTCTTTAAATTTTTGACAAATGACGCTAATTTCTAGCAATTCGTAGTTGCGCACACTGTTTTGCACAACCATTGAAAATTTAAAAATGTCCTTAGCCAATTTAGCTAAATTCACAGTTGCACGCTCGATTTTACACAATTTTTAGGTTTTTAACGCAAGGCAACAATTTCAAGAGAAGCAACGCTTACGCAGACTGTTTTCACGCCAATTTCAAGCAAGAGGACAGTTGCGCACGGTGTCTTACACAACTTTTAGCGTTTAAACAATACGGGCAAATTGGAAACAGAAACGACAGTTGCGCAGTGTGTCTTGGAGCCAGTTTCAAACAATAGCACAGTTGCGCATGCTTTTTTGCACAAGTTTTATCTAAAAAAGCAAATGGAAGTTCCTTAAATATCATTGAACACAGAAACCATTTAAGGTAAATTTACAGTTGCCCTCCCTTTTTCCACACAAAAATTGTGTAAATTGCTTTGAAATTGGCGTCAAAACACTCTGCGTAAGCGTTGCTTTTCTTGAAATTGGTGACTTAAAATTGTGTAAAACAGAGTGTGCAACTGTAAATTTAGCTAAATTGGCTTGTTAGTTCAGAAACGTAAGGACATTTTTAAATTTCCAATGGTTGTGCAAAACAGTGTGCGCAAGTACAAATTGCTAGGAATTAGCGTCATTTGTCAAAAATTTGAAGAAAACAACAACCTGACAAAATATTCTCACCTTTTGACCTGAAGCTTGCGCAAAAAAGAGCGCACAACTGTAAGTATACTTACATTGGTATGTGGGGTAAATAATATCCAACAAACTTCGAGCTAAAACCTGTGCCAAACACCGTGCGCCACTGTCCTGTTGCTCGAAATTGGAAAAAAGTCAAAAACGTGCGGACAACTTCGAAATGTCGTTTTCGATTAAAATTGTGCAAAAAAGCGTGCGCAAATGTGCTGTTGTTTGAAACAGGCTCCAAGTCGCAGTGCGCAACTGTCGTTTTGCTTAAAATTTGCGATGTGTAAGCAAGCTAAAAATTTAGCAAAACTGATGGCGCAACTAAAAATTTGCCTAAATTGGCTCGTTAGGTCAGTGTGCGGAAGTACGAATTTAAAGAAAAAAGCGTTTTTTTGTTAAAAAAGTAAAGATAAAAACACTCTGATAAATATTCTCACGGTGTGACCAAAAGCTTGTGTAGAAAAAGGGAGGACAATTGTAAATTTACCTTAAATGGTTTCAGTGGTCAATGATATCCTAGGAACTTCCATTTGCTTATTTAGATAAAACTTGTGCAAAAAAGCATGCGCAAATGTGCTGTTGCTCGAAATTTGCGTTAAAACACTCTGCGCAACTGTCGTTTTGCTTGAAATTGGCACCATGTGTAAAAAAGCTAAAAATTGTGCAAAACGGAGGGCGCAACTAAAAATTTGCCAAATTTGGCTCGTAAACTCAATGTACGCAACTACGAATTTCAAGAAAAAAGCGTCTTCTGTTAAAAAGGTAAAAAAAACAACACACTGATAAATATTTTTACACTGTGACCTAAAGCTTCTGTAGAAAAAGGGAGGACAACTGTAAATTTACCTTAAATGGTTTGTGCGGTCAATAATATTGAAGGAACTTCCTTTTTTTTTTTTTAGATAAAACTTGTGCAAAAAAGCGTGCGCAACTGTGCTGTTGTTTGAAACTGGCTCCAGGTCACACTGCGCAACTGTCGTTTTTGCTTCCAATTTGCCCGTATTGTTTAAACGCTAAAACTTGTGTTAGACAC
This sequence comes from Porites rus, assembly GCA_964035705.1. Lineage (NCBI taxonomy): Eukaryota > Metazoa > Cnidaria > Anthozoa > Scleractinia > Poritidae > Porites > Porites rus. The sequence continues at coordinate 14,088,542 of OZ037992.1, read as the reverse complement.
CGTGCGCAACTGTCCTCTTGCTTGAAATTGGCGTCAAAACACTCTGGGTAAGCGTTGCTTTCCTTGAAATTAGTGCCATGCGTTAAAAAAAGAGGAATCATGTGTAAATTTAGCTAAATTGGTTTGTTAGGTAAAACTAGTGCAAAAAAGCGTCCGCAACTGTGCTGTTGTTTGAAACTGGCTCCAAGTCACACTGCGCAACCGTCGTCTTTCCTTCTAATTTGCCCGTATTGTTAAAACGCTAACACTTGTGCCCGACACCGTGCGCAACTGTCGTTTTGCTTGAAATTGGCGTCAAAACACTCTGCATAAGCGTTGCTTTCCTTGAAATTGGTGCCTTGCGTTAAAAAGATAAAAGATGTGTAAAACAGAGTGTGCAACTGTAAATTTAGCTAAATTGGCTTGTTAGGTCAGAAACGTAAAAACATTTTTAAATTTCCAATGGTTGTGCAAAACAGTGTGCGCAACTACGAATTGCTAGCAATTACCGTCATTTGTCAAAAATTTAAAGAAAACAACAACCTGACAAAATATTCTCACCGTTTGACCTGAAGCTTGCGCGAAAAAAAGCGAACTGTAAGTATACTTAAATTGGTATGTGGGGTAAATAATATCCAACGAACTTTGATTTGCTGTTTTAGATAAAACTTGTGCTTAACAGCCTGCGCAGCTGTGCTGTTGATTGACCTTGGCTCTAAATAACACTTCGTAAGTTTCGTTTTGCTATAAACTGGCCCCTATTGTAAAGAAGATAAAACTTATGCCAAACACCTTGCGCAACTCTCCTGTTGCTGTCGTTTTTAATTAAACTTGTGGAAAACAGCGTGCGCAACCTTGCTGTTGCTCGAAATTGGCGTCAAAACACTCCGCGTAACTGTCGTTTTGCTTTTGTCAAAAACGTGAAGAAAACAACAACCAGAATAAATATTCTCAAAATATTACCTAAAGCTTATGAAGCACAATTGACCTAAATTGGTTTCTGTGGTCAATAATATCCAACAAACTTCGATATGCCTTTTAAGATAAGACGAGTGCAAAACAGAATGCAAAACTGGTTTGTTGCTCCAAATCACACCAGGAAAAGCACACTGCGCAACTGTCATTTTGTCTAGAGTTTGCGCCTAAAGTTAAAAAGCTAAACCTTGCGCAAAAGACCGTCACAACTATCCCGTATTAATAGCAAGCTCAAACCTGTGCCAAACACCGTGCGCCACTGTCCTGTTGTTCGAAATTGCAGAAAAAGTCCAAAACGTGCGGACAACTTCGAAATGTCGTTTCCGATTAAGCTTGTGCAAAACAGCGTGCGCAAATAAGGTTTTTTCTCGAAATTGGCGTTGAAACACTCTGCGCAACTGTCGTTTTGCTTGAAATTAGCGCCAAGTGAAAGAAAGCTAAAAATTGTGCAAATCGGATAGCGCAACTAAAAATTTACCTTAATTGGCTCATTTGGTCAGTGTGCGCAACTACGAATTTAAAGAAAAAAGCGTCTTCTGCTTAAAACGTAGAGTAAACAACACGCTGATAAATATTCTCACAGCCTGACCTAGAGCTTGTGTAGAAAAAGGGAGGACAACTGTAAATTTACCTTAAATGGTTTTTGTGGTTAATAATATCCAGAAACTTCCATTTGCTTTTTTAGATAAAACTTGTGCAAAAAAGCGTGCGCAACTGTGCTGTTGCCTTAAACTGGCTCCTAGTCACACTGCGCGACTGTCGTTTTTGCTTCGAATTTGCCCGTATTGTTTAAAGGCTAAAACTTGGGTACGACACCGTGCGCAACTGTCTTCTTGCTTGAAATTGGCGTCAAAACACTCTGCGTAAGCGTTGCTTTCTTTGAAATTGGTGCCTTGCGTTGTAAAGCTAAAAATTGTATAAACAGAGCGTGCCACTGTAAATTTAGCTAAATTGGCTTGTTAGGTTAGAAACGTAAGGACATTTTTAAATTTCCAATGGTTGTGCAAAACAGTGTGCGCAAGTACGAATTGCTAGAAATTAGCGTCATTTGTCAAAAATTTAAAGAAAACAACAACCTGGCAAAATATTCTCACCGTTTGACCTGAAGCTTGGGCGAAAAAGAGCGCACAACTGTAAGTATACTTACATTGGTATGTGGGGTAAATAATATCCAACAAACTTCGATATGCTTTTTTAGATAGGGCGAGTGCAAAACGGAGTGCACAACTGGTTTGTTGCTCCAAATTACACAAGGCAAACCACACTGCGCAACTGTCGCTTTGTCTTAAGTTTGCACCTCAAATGAAAAAGCTAAACTTTGTGCAAAAGACAATGCGCAACTATCCCGTATTGTTAGGAAGCTAAAACCTGTGCCAAACACCGTGCACCACTGTCCTGTTTCTCGAAATTGGAGAAAAGTCATAAACTTGCGGACAACTTCGAAATGTCGTTTCCGATTAAGCTTGTGCAAAACAGCGTGCGCAAATGTGCTTTTGCTCCAAATTGGCGTTGAAACACTCTGCACAACTGTCGTTTTGCTTGAAATTGGCACCATGTGTAAGCAAGCTAAAACTTGCGCAAAACAGATAGCGCAACTAAAAATTTGCCTAAATTGGCTCCTTTGGTCAGTGTGGGCAACTACGAATTTAAAGAAAAAAGCGTCTTCTGTTAAAAAGGTAAAGAAAACAACAACTTGATAAATATTCTCACAATGTGACCTAAAGCTTGTGTAGAAAAAGGGAGGACAACTGTAAATTTACCTTAAATGGTTTCTCTGGCCAAAAATATTTAAGGAACTTCCATTTGCTTTTTTAGAAAAAACTTGTGCAAAAAAGCGTGCGAACCTGTGCTGTTGTTTGAAACTGGCTCCAAGTCACACTGCGCATTTGTCGTTTTTGCTTCCAATTTGCCCGTATTGTTTAAAGGCTAAAACTTGGGTACGACACCGTGCGCAACTGTCGTCTTGTTTGAAATTGGCGTCAAAACACTCTGCGGAAGCGTTCCTTCTCTTAAAATTTGTGCCTTGCGTTAATAACCTAAAAATTGTGTAAAACGGAGCGTGAAACTGTAAATTAAGCTAAATTGGCTTGTTAGGTCAGAAACGTAAGAACATTTTTAAACTTCCAATAGTTGTGCAAAACAGTGTCCGCAACTACGAATTGCTAGAAATTACCGTTATTTGTCAAAAATTTAAAGAAAACAACAACCTGACAAAATATTCTCACCGTTTGACTTAAAGCTTGCGCGAAAAAGAGCGCACAACTGTAAGTATACTTAAATTGGTGTGTCGGGTAAATAATATGCAACGAACTTTGATTTGCTGTTTTAGATAAAACTTGTGCTCAACAGCCGTCGCAGCTTTACAGTTGATTGACCTTGGCTCTAAATCAAACTGCGGAAGTGTCGTTTTGCTTCAAATTGGCCCATATTGTTAAGAGGCTAAAACTTTTGCAAAACACCTTGTGCAACTGTCCTGTTGCTGTCGTTTTTAATTAAACTTGTGCAAAACAGCGTGCGCAACCTTGCTGTTGCTTGAAATTGGCGTCAAAACACTCTGCGCAACTGTCGCTTTGCTTGTGTCAAAAACGTGAAGAAAACACCAACCAGAACAAATATTCTCAAAATATTACCTAAAGCTTATGAAGCACAATTGACTTAAATTGGTTTCTGTGGTCAATAATATCCAACAAACTTCGATATGCGTTTTTAGATAAGACGAGTGCAAAAAAGAGTGCACAACTGGTTTGTTGCTCCAAATCACACAAGGCAAACCACCCTGCGCAACTGTCGTTTTATCTAAAGTTTGCGTTTAAAGTTAGAACGCTAAACCTTGTGCAAAAGACCGTGCGCAACTTTCCCGTATTTTTAGGGAGCTAAACTTGTGCCAAACACCGTGCTCCACTGTCCTGTTGCTCGAAATTGAAGAAAAGTCAAAAACGTGCGGACAAAATCGAAATGTCGTTTTCGATTAAGCTTGTGCAAAACAGCGTGCGCAAATGTGCTTTTGCTAAAAATTGCCGTTGAAACACTCTGCGCAGGTGTCGTTTTGCTTGAAATTGGCGCCATGTAAAAAAAAGCTTAAAATTGTGCAAAACGGAGGGCGCAACTAAAAATTTGCCTAAATTGGCTCGTTAGGTCAGTGTGTGCATTTTCCAATTTCAAAGAAAAAAGCATCTTCTGTTAAAAAGGTAAAGAAAACAACACCCTGATAAATATTCTTACTCTGTGACCTAAAGCTTGTGTAGAAAAAGGGAGGACAACTGTAACTTTACCTTAATTGGTTTGTGTCCACGGAACTTTCATTTGCTTTTTTAGATAAAACTTGTGCAAAAAAGCGTGCGCAACTGTGCTTTTGTTTTAAACTCGCTCCAAGTCGCACTGCGCAACAGTCGTTTTTGCTTCCAATTTGCCCGTATTGTTGAAACGCTAAAATATGTGCAAGACACCGTGCGCAACTGTCCTCTTGCTTAAAATTGGCGTCAAAACACTCTGCGTAAGCGTTGCTTTTCTTGAAATTGGTGCCTTGAGTTAAAAAGCTAAACCTTGTGCAAAAGACCCTGCACAACTATCCTGTATTGTTAGGAAGCTAAAACCTGTGCCAAACACCGTGCGCCACTGTCCTGTTGTTTGAAATTGGAGAAAACTCAAAAACGTGCGGACAACTTCGAAATGTCGTTTTCGATTAAGCTTGTGCAATTAGTGAAATTAGCGTCATTTTTCAAAAATTTGAAGATAACAACAACCTGACAAAATATTCTCACCTTTTGACCTGAAGCTTGCGCAAAAAAGAGCGCACAACTGTAAGTATACTTAAATTGGTATGTGGGGTAAATAATATCCAACAAACTTCGATATAATTTTTTAAATAAGACGAGTGCAAAACAAAGTGCACAACTGGTTTGTTGCTCCAAATTACACAAGGCAAACCACACTGCGCAACTGTCGCTTTGTCTAAAGTTTGCACCTCAAATGAAAAAGCTAAACTTTGTGGAAAAGACGGTGCGCAACTATCCCGTATTGTTAGCAAGCTAAAACCTGTGCCAAACAGCGTGCGCCACTGTCCTGTTGCTCGATATTGGAGAAAAGTCAAAAACGTGCAAACAACTTCAAAATGTCGTTTCCGATTAAGCTTGTGCAAAACAGCGTGCGCAAATGTGGTTTTGCTCGAAATTGGCGTTGAAACACTCTCCGCAACTGTCGTTTTGCTTGAAATTGGCGCCATGTGTAAGCAAGCTAAAAATTGTGCAAAACCCATAGCGCAACTAAAAATTTTCCTCGCCATGTGTAAAAAAGCTAAAAATTGTGCAAATCGAATAGCACAACTAAAAATTTACCTAAATTGGCTCATTTGGTCAGTGTCCGCAACTACAAATTTAAAGGAAAAAAGCGTCTTCTGTTAAAAACGTAAAGAAAACAACACCCTGATAAATATTCTCAGTGTGACCTAAAGGTTGTGTAGAAAAAGGGAGGACAACTGTAATTTTACCTTAAATGGTTTCTGTGGTCAAAAATATTTAAGGAACTTCCATTTGCTTTCTTAGATAAAACTTGTGCAAAAAAGCGTGCGAACCTGTGCTGTTGTTTGAAACTGGCTCCAAGTCACACTGCGCAACGATCGTTTTTGCTTCCAATTTGCCCGTATTGTTTAAACGCTAAAACATGTGTAAGACACCGTGCGCAACTGTCGTCTTGCTTGAAATTGGCGTCTAAACAGTCTGCCTAAGCGTTGCTTCTCTTGAAATTGGTGGCTTGCGTTAAAAAGCTAAAAATTGTGTAAAACAGAGCGTGCAACTGCAAATTTAGCTAAATTGGCTTGTTAGGTCAGAAACGTAAGGACATTTTTAAACTTCCAATAGTTGTGCAAAACAGTGTTCGCAACTACGAATTGCAAGAAATTACCGTCATTAGTCAAAAATTTAAAGAAAAAAACAACCTGACAAAATATTCTCACCGTTTGACTTAAAGCTTGCGCGGAAAAGAGCGCACAACTGTAAGTATACTTAAATTGGTGTGTGGGGTAAATAATATGCAACGAACTTTGATTTGCTGTTTTAGATAAAACTTGTGCTCAACATCCTGCGCAGCTTTACAGTTGATTGACCTTGGCTCTAAGTCACACTGCGGAAGTGTCGTTTGCTTCAAATTGGGTTCTGTTGTTAAGAAGCTAAAACTTATGCCAAACACCTTGCGCAACTGTCCTGTTGCTGTCGTTTTTAATTAAACTTGTGCAAAACAGCGTGCGCAACCTTGCTGTTGCTCGAAATTGGCGTCAAAACACACTGCGTAACTGTCGTTTTGCTTGTGTCAAAAACGTGAAGAAAACAACAACCAGAATAAATATTCTCAAAATATTACCTAAAGCTTATGAGGCACATTTGACCTAAATTGGTTTCTGTGGTCAATAATATCCAAAAAACTTCGATATGCCTTTTAAGATAAGACGAGTGCAAAACAGAGTGCACAACTGGGTTTGTTCCTCCAAATCACACCAGGCAATCCACACTGCGCAACTGTCGTTTTGTCTAAAGTTTATACCTAAAGTTAAAAAGCTAAACCTTGTGCAAAAGACCGTGCGCAAGTATCCCGTATTGTTAGGAAGCTAAAACCTGTGCCAAACACCGTGCGCCACTGTCCTGTTCCTCGAAATTGGAGAAAAGTCAAAAACGTGCGGAGAACTTTGAAATGTCGTTTTCGATTAGGTTTGTGCAAAACAGCGTGGGCAAATGTGCTTTTGCTCGAAATTGGCGTTGAAACATTCTGCGCAACTGTCGTTTTGCTTCAAATTGGCGCCATGTTTAAAAAAGCTTAAAATTGTGCAAAACGGAAAGCGCAACTAAAATTTGCCTTAATTTGCTCGTTAAGTCAGTGTGCGCAACTACGAATTTAAAGAAAAAAGCGTTTTCTGTTAAAAAAGTAAAGATAACAACACGCTGATAAATATTCTCACAGTGTGACCTAAAGCTTGTGTTGAAAAAGGGAGGACAAGTGTAAATTTACCTTAAATGGTTTCTGTGTTTAATGATATTTAAGAAACTTCCATTTCCTTTTTTACATAAAACTTGTGCAAAAAAGCGCGCGCAACTGGGCTGTTGTTTGATACTGGCTCCAAGTCACACTACGCAACTGTCGGTTTTTGCTTACAATTTGCCCATATTGTTGAAACGCTAAAACTTGTGCAAGACACCGTGCGCAACTGTCCTCTTTCTTGAAATTGGAGAAAAGTCCAAAACGTGCGGAAAACTTCGAAATGTCGTTTTCAATTAAGCTTGTGCAAAACAGCGTGCGCAAATGCGCTGTTGCTCGAAATTGGCTTTGAAACACTCTGCGCAACTGTCGTTTTGCTTGAATTTAACGCCGTGTGTAAGCAAGCTAAAAATTGTAAAAAACGGAGGGCGCAACTAAAAATTTCCCTAAATTGGCTCGTTAGGTCAGTGTGCGCAACTACGAATTTCAAGAAAAAAGCGTCTTCTGTTAAAAACGTAAAGAACACAACACCCTGATAAATATTCTCACAGTGTGACCTAAAGCTTGTCTAGGAAAAGGGAGGACAACTGTAAATTTACCTTAAATGGTTTGCGTAGTAAATGATATCCAAAGAACTTCCATTTGCGTTTTTAGTTAAAACGTGTTGAAAAAAGCGTGCGCAACTGTGCTCTTGTTTGAAACAGGCTCCAAGTCACAGTGCGCAACTATCGTTTTGCTTGAAATTGCGATATGTGCAAGCAAGCTAAAAATGTAGCAAAACTGATGGCGCAACTAAAAATTTGCCTAAATTGGCTCGTTAGGTCAGTGTGCGCAACTACGAATTTAAAGAAAAAAGCGTTGTTTGTTAAAAAAGTAAAGATAACAACACGCTGATAAATATTCTCACAATGTGACCTAAAGCTTGTGTGGAAAAAGGGAGGACAACCGTAACTTTACCTTAATTGGTTTGTGTCCAAGGAACTTCCATTTGCTTTTCTAGTTAAAACTTGTGCAAAAAAGAGTGCGCAACTGTGCTGTTGTTTGAAACAGGCTCCAGGTCACACTGCGCAACTGTCGTTTTTGCTTCCGTTTTGCCCGTTTTGTTAAAACGCTAAAACATGTGCAAGACAGCGTGCGCAACTGTCCTCTTGCTTGAAATTTGCGTCAAAACACTCTGCGTAAGCGTTGCTTTTCCTTGAAATTGGTGACTTGCGTTAAAAAGCTAAAAATTGTGTAAAACAGAGCGTGCAACTGTAAATTTAGCTAAATTGGCTTGTTAGGTCAGAAACGTAAGGACATTATTAAATTTCCAATGGTTGTGCAAAACAGTGTGCGCAAGTACGAATTGCTAGAAATTAGCGTCATTTGTCAAAAATTTAAAGAAAACAACAACCTGGCAAAATATTCTCACCTTTTGACCTGAAGCTTGCGCAAAAAAGAGCGCACAACTGTAAGTATACTTAAATTGGTATGTGGGGTAAATAATATCCAACAAACTTCGATATGCTTTTTACATAGGGCGAGTGCAAAACAGAGTGCACAACTGGTTTGTTGCTCCAAATTACACAAGGCAAACCACACTGCGCAACTGTCGCTTTGTCTAAAGTTTGCGCCTCAAATGAAAAAGCTAAACCTTGTGCAAAAGACGGTGCGCAACTATCCCGTATTGTTAGCAAGCTAAAACCTGTGCCAAACACCGTGCGCCACTGTCCTGTTGCTCGATATTGGAGAAAAGTGAAAAACGTCCGGAAAACTTCGAAATATCGTTTCCGATTAACCTTGTGCAAAACAGCGTGCGCAAATGTAGTTTTGCTCGAAATTGGCGTTAAAACACTCTCCGCAACTGTCGTTTTGCTTGAAATTGGCGCCATGTGTAAGCAAGCTAAAAATTGTGCAAAACGCATAGCGCAACTTAAAATTTTCTGCGCCATGTGTAAGCAAGCTAAAAAATGGGCAAATCGAATAGCACAACTTTTACCTAAATTGGCTCATTTGGTCAGTGTGTGCAACTACGAATTTAAAGAAAAAAAGCGTCTTCTGTTAAAAACGTAAAGAAAACAACACCCTGATAAATATTGTCAGTGTGACCTAAAGCTTGTGTACAAAAAGGGAGGACAACTGTAATTTTACCTTAAATGGTTTCTCTGGCCAATAATATTTAAGGAACTTCCATTTGCTTTTTTAGAAAAAACTTGTGCAAAAAAGCGTGCGAACCTGTGCTGTTGTTTGAAACTGGCTCCAAGTCACACTACCCAACTGTCGTTTTTGCTTCCAATTTGCCCGTATTGTTTAAAGGCTAAAACTTGGGTAAGACACCGTGCGCAACTGTCGTCTTGCTTCAAATTGGCGTCAAAACACTCTGCGTAAGCGTTCCTTCTCTTGAAATTTGTGCCTTGCGTTAATAACCTAAAAATTGTGTAAAACCGAGCGTGAAACTGTAAATTTAGCTAAATTGGCTTGTTAGGTCAGAAACGTAACAACATTTTTAAATTTCCAATGGTTGTGCAAAACAGTGTTGGCAACTACGAATTGCTAGCAATTACCGTCATTTGTCAAAAATTTAAAGAAAACAACAACCTGACAAAATATTTCCCCCGTTTGACCTGAAGCTTGCGCGAAAAAGAGCGCACAACTGTAAGTATACTTAAATTGGTGTGTGGGGTAAATAATATCCAACGAACTTTGATTTACTTTTTTAGATAAAACTTGTGCTTAACAGCCTGCGTAGCTGTGCTGTTGATTGACTTTGGCTCTAAATAACACCTCGTAAGTTTCTTTTTGCTATAAACTGGCCCCTATTGTAAAGAAGCTAAAACTTATGCCAAACACCTTCCGCAACTGTCCTGTTGCTGTCGTTTTTAATTAAACGTGTGCAAAACAGCGTGCGCAACCTTGCTGTTGCTCGAAATTGGCGTCAAAACACACTGCGTAACTGTCGTTTTGCTTTTGTCAAAAACGTGAAGAAAACAACAACCAGAATAAATATTCTCAAAATATTACCTAAAGCTTATGAAGCACAATTGACCTAAATTGGTTTCTGTGGTCAATAATATCCAACAAACTTCGATATGCCTTTTAAGATAAGACGAGTGCAAAACAGAATGCACAACTGGTTTGTTGCTCCAAATCACACCAGGCAAACCACATTGCGCAACTGTCATTTTGTCTAGAGTTTGCGCCTAAAGTTAAAAAGCTAAACCTTGCGCAAAAGACCGTCACAACTATCCCGTATTGTTAGCAAGCTCAAACCTGTGCCAAACACCGTGCGCCACTGTCCTGTTGTTCGAAATTGCAGAAAAGTCCAAAACGTGCGGACAACTTCGAAATGTCGTTTCCGATTAAGCTTGTGCAAAACAGCGTGCGCAAATGTGGTTTTGCTCGAAATTGGCGTTGAAACACTCTGCGCAACTGTCGTTTTGCTTGAAATTAGTGCCAAGTGAAAGAAAGCTAAAAATTGTGCAAATCGGATAGCGCAACTAAAAATTTACCTAAATTGGCTCATTTGGTCAGTGTGCGCAACTACGAATTGGTATGTGGGGTAAATAATATCCAACAAACTTCGATATGCTTTTTTAGATAAGACGAGTGCAAAACAGAGTGCACAACTGGTTTGTTGCTCCAAATTACACAAGGCAAACCACACTGCGCAACTGTCGCTTTGTCTAAAGTTTGCACCTCAAATGAAAAAGCTAAACCTTGTGCAAAAGACGGTGCGCAACTATTCCGTATTGTTAGCAAGCTAAAACCTGTGCCAAACACCGTGCGCCACTGTCCTGTTGCTCGATATTGGAGAAAACTCAAAAACGTGCGGACAACTTCGAAATGTCGTTTCCGATTAAGCTTGTACAAAACAGCGTGCGCAAATGTGGTTTTGCTCGAAATTGGCGTTAAAACTCTCTGCGCAACTGTCGTTTTGCTTAAAATTTGCGCCATGTGTAAGCATGCTAAAAATTGTGCAAAACGGATAGCGCAACTAAAAATTTACATAAATTGGCTCATTTGGTCAGTGTGCGAACCTACGAATTTAAAAAAAAAAAGCGTCTTCTGTTATAAACGTAAAGAAAACAACACCCTGATAAATATTCTCAGTGTGACCTAAAGCTGGTGTAGAAAAAGGGAGGACCACTGTAATTTTACCTTTAATGGTTTCTGTGGTCAATAATATTCAAGGAACTTCCATTTGCTTTCTTAGATAAAACTTGTGCAAAAAAGCGTGCGCAACTGTGCTGTTGTTTGAAACTGCTTTCAAGTCACACTGCGCGACTGTCGTTTTTGCTTCCAATTTGCCCGTGTTGTTTAAACGTTAAAACTTGTGTAAGACACCGTGCGCAACTGTCGTCTTGCTTGAAATTGGCGTCAAATTACTCTGAGTAAGCGTTGCTTCTCTTGAAATTGGTGCCTTGCCTTAAAAAGCTAAAAATTGTGTAAAACAGAGTGTGCAACTGTAAATTTAGCTAAATTGGCTTGTTAGGTCAGTAACGTAAGGACATTTTTAAACTTCCAATAGTTGTGCAAAACAGTGTCCGCAACTACGAATTGCTAAAAAATTACCGTCATTTGTCAAAAATTTAAAGAAAACAACAACCTGACAAAATATTCTCACCGTTTGACTTAAAGCTTGCGCGGAAAAGAGCGCACAACTGTAAGTATACTTAAATTGGTGTGTGGGGTAAATAATATCCAACGAACTTTGATTTGCTGTTTTAGTTAAAACTTGTGCTCAACAGCCTGCGCAGCTTTACAGTTGATTGACCTTGGCTCTAAATCACACTGCGGAAGTGTCGTTTTGCTTTAAATTGGCCCCTATTGTTAAGAAGCTAAAAGTTTTGCAAAACACCTTGCGCAACGGTCCTGTTGCTGTCGTTTTCAATTAAACTTGTGCAAAACAGCGTGCGCAACCTTGCTGTTGCTCGAAATTGGCGTCAAAACACTCTGCGCAACTGTCGCTTTGCTTGTGTCAAAAACGTGAAGAAAACACCAACCAGAACAAATATTCTCAAAATTTTACCTAAAGCTTATGAAGCACAATTGACTTAAATTGGTTTCTGTGGTCAATAATATCAACAAACTTCGATATGCCTTTTTAGCTAAGACGAGTGCAAAACAGAGTGCACAATTGGTTTGTTGCTCCAAATCACACAAACCAAACCACACTGCGCAACTGTCGTTTTGTCTAAAGTTTCCGTTTAAAGTTAAAAAGCTAAACCTTGTGCAAAAGAGCGCGCGCAACTATCCCGTATTGTTAGGGAGCTAAAACCTGTACCAAACACCGTGCGGCAGTGTCCTGTTGTTTAAAATTGGAGAAAACTCAAAAACGTGAGGACAACTTCGAAATGTCGTTTTCGATAAAGCTTGTGCAATTAGTGAAATTAGCGTCACTTTTCAAAAATTTGAAGAAAACAACAACTTGGCAAAATATTCTCACCTTTTGACCTGAAGCTTGCGCAAAAAAGAGCGCACAACTGTAAGTATACTTAAATTGGTATGTGGGGTAAATAATATCCAACAAACTTCGATATGCTTTTTTAGATAAGACGAGTGCAAAACAGAGTACACAACTGGTTTGTTGCTCCAAATCACACAAGGCTAACCACACTGCGCAACTGTCGCTTTGTCTAAAGTTTGCGCCTCAAATGAAAAAGCTAAACCTTGTGCAAAAGACGGTGCGCAACTATTCCGTATTGTTAGTAAGCTAAAACCTATGCCAAACACCGTGCGCCACTGTCCTGTTGCTCGATATTGGAGAAAAGTCAAAAACGTCCGGAAAACTTCGAAATGTCGTTTCGGATTAAGCTTGTACAAAACAGCGTACGCAAATGTGGTTTTGCTCGAAATTGGCGTTGAAACACTCTGCGCAAGTGTCGTTTTGCTTTAATTTGGCGCCATGTGTAAGCAAGCTAAAAATTGTGCAAAACGCATAGCGCAACTGAAAATTTTCTGCGCCATGTGTAAGCAAGCTAAAAATTGTGCAAATCGAATAGCACAACTAAAAATTTACCTAAATTGGCTCCTTTGGTCAGTGTGCGCAACTACGAATTTAACGAAAACAAGCGTCTTCTGTTATAAACGTAAAGAAAACAACACCCTGATAAATATTCTCAGTGTGACCTAAAGCTTGTGTTCAAAACGGGAGGACGACTGTAATTTTACCTTAAATGGCTTCTGTGGTCAATAATATTCAAGGAACTTCCATTTGCTTTCTTAGATAAAACTTGTGCAAAAAAGCGTGCGCTACTGTGCTGTTGTTTGAAACTGGCTCCAAGTCACACTACCCAACTGTCGTTTTTTCTTCGAATTTGCCTGTATTGTTTAAACGCTAAAACATGTGGAAGACACCGTGCGCAACTGTTCTCTTGCTTGAAATTGACGTTAAAACACTCTGCGTAAGCGTTGTTTTCCTTGAAATTGGTGCCTTGCGTTGAAAAGCAAAAAATTGTGTAAAACAGAGCGTGCAGCTGTAAATTTAGCAAAAATTGGCTTGTTAGGTCAGTAACGTAAGGACATTTTTAAATTTCCAATGGTTGTGCAAAACAGTGTGCGCAACTACGAATTGCTAGAAATTAGCGTCATTTGTCAAAAATTTAGAGAAAACAACAACCTGACAAAATATTCTCACCGTTTGACTTGCGCCGAAAAGAGCGCACAACTTTAAGTATACTTAAATTGGTGTGTGGGGTAAATAATATGCAACGAACTTTGATTTGCTTTTTTAGATAAAACTTGCGCTCAACAGCCTGCGCAGATTTACAGTTGATTGACCTTTGCTCTAAATAACACTGCGGAAGTGTCGTTTTGCTTCAAATTGGCCCATATTGTTAAGAGGCTAAAACATTTGCAAAACACCTTGCGCAACTGTCCTGTTGCTGTCGTTTTTAATTCAACTTGTGCAAAACAGCGTGCGCAACCTTGCTGTTGCTCGAAATTGGCGTCAAAACACTCTGCGCAACTGTCGTTTTGCTTGTGTCAAAAACGTGAAGAAAACAACAACCAGAACAAATATTCTCAAAATATTACCTAAAGCTTATGAGGCACAATTGACCTAAATTGGTTTCTGTGGTCAATAATATCCAACAAACTTCGAGATGCCTTTTAAGATAAGACGAGCGCAAAACAGAGTGCACAACTGGTTTTTTGCTCCAAATCACACAAGGCAAACCACACTGCGCAACTGTCATTTTGTCTAGAGTCTGCGCCTAAAGTTATAAAGCTAAAACTTGTGCGAAAGACCGTGCACAACTATCCCGTATTGTTAGGAAGCTAAAACCAGTGCCAAACACCGTGCGCCACTGTCCTGTTGCTCGAATTTTGAGAAAAGTCAAAAACGTGCAAAAAACTTCGAAATGTCGTTTCCGATAAAGCTTGTGCAAAACAGCGTGCGCAAATGTGGTTTCGCTCGAAATTGGCGTTGAAACACTCTGCGCAACTGTCGTTTTGCTTGAAATTGGCGCCATGTGTAAAAAAGCTTAAAATTGTGCAAAACGGAGGGCGCAACTAAAGATTTGCCTTAACTGGCTCGTTAGATCAGTGTGCGCAATCTCGAATTTCAAGTAAAAAGCGACTTTTGTTTAAAAGCTAAAGAAAAGGACACTTTGATAAATATTCTCACTGTGTGACCTAAAGCTTGTTTAGAAAAAGGGAGGACAACTGTAACCTTAAATGGTTTGAGTCCAAAAAACTTCATTTCCTTTTTTAGATAAGACTTGTGCAAAAAAGCGTGCGCAACTGTGCTTTTGTTTGAAACTGGCTCCAAGTCACACTGCGCAACTGTCGTTTTTGCTTCCAATTTGCCCGTATTGTTTAAACGCTAAAACTTGTGTAAGACACCGTGCGCAACTGTCCTCTTGCTTGAAATTGGCGTCAAAACAGTCTGCGTAAGCGTTGCTTTTCTTGAAATTGGTCCCTTGCGTTAAAAACCTAAAAATTGTGTAAAATCGAGCGTGCAACTGTAAATTTAGCTAAATTGGCTTGTTAGGTCAGAAACGTAAGGACATTTTTAAATTTTCAATGGTTGTGCAAAACAGTATGCGCAACTACGAATTCGTAAACATAAGCGTCATTTGTCAAAAATTTAAAGAAAACAACAACCTGACAAAATATTCTCACCGTTTGACCTAAAACTTGCGCGAAAAAGAGTGCACAACTGTAAGTATACTTAAATTGGTATGTGGGGTAACTAATATCCAACGATTTTTGATTTGCTGTTTTAGATAAAACTTTTGCTCAACAGCCTGCGCAGCTTTACAGTTGATTGACCTTGGCTCTAAATCACACTACGTAAGTGTCGTCTTGCTTCAATTTGGCTCCTATTGTTAAGAAGCTTAAACTTATGCCAAACACCTTGCGCAACTGTCCTGTTGCTGTCGTTTTTAATTCAACTTGTGCAAAACAGCGTGCGCAACCTTGCTGTTTCTCGAAATTGGCGTCAAAACACTCTGCGTAACTGTCGTTTTGCTTGTGTCAAAAACGTGAAGAAAACAACAACCAGAACAAATATTGTGAAAATATTACCTAAAGCTTATGAGGCACAATTGACCTAAATTGGTTTCTGTGGTCAATAATATCAACAAACTTCGATATGCCTTTTAAGATAAGACGAGTGCAAAACAGAGTGCACAACTGGGTTTGTTCCTCCAAATCACACCAGGCAATCCACATTGCGCAACTGTCGTTTTGTCTAAAGTTTGCGCCTAAAGTTAAAAAGCTAAACCTTGTGCAAAAGACCGTGCGCAACTATCCCGTACTGCCAGGAAGCTAAAACCTGTCCGAAACACCGTGCGCCACTGTCCTGTTAATCAAAATTGGAGAAAAGTCAAAAACGTGCGGAAAACTTCGAAATGCCGTTTCCGATTAAGCTTGTGCAAAAAGGCGTGGGCAAATGTGCTTTTGCTCGAAATTGGCGTTTAAAAACTCTGCGCAACTGTCGTTTTGCTTGAAATTAGTGCCATGTGTAAGCAAGCTAAAAATTGTGAAAAACGGATAGCGCAACTAAAATTTGCCTAAATTGGCTCGTTAGGTCAGTGTGGGCAAATACGAATTTCAAGAAAAAAGCGTCTTCTGTTAAAAACGTAAAGAAAACAACACCGTGATAAATATTCTCACTGTGTGAACTAAAGCTTGTGTAGAAAAAGGGAGGACAACTGTAACTTTACGTTAAATGGTTTGCGTGGTAAATGATATCTAAGGAACTTCCAGTTGCGTTTTTAGTTAAAACTTGGGCAAAAAAGCGTGCGCAACTGTGCTGTTGTTTGAAACACGCTCCAAGTCACAGCGCGCAACTGTCGTTTTGCTTGAAATTTGCGATATGTGTAAGCAAGCTAAAAATTTAGCAAAACTGATGGCGCAACTAAAAACTTGCCTTAATTGGCTCGTTAGGTCAGTGTGCGCAACTACGAATTTAAAGAAAAAAGCGTCTTCTGTTAAAAAAGTAAAGAAAACAACACGCTGATAAATATTCTCACAGTGTGACCTAAACCTTGTGTAGAAAAAGGGAACAGTGTGCGCAACTACGAATTGCTAGAAATTAGCGTCATTTGTCCAAAGTTTGAAGAAAACGGCAACCTGACAAAATATTCTCACCTTTTGACCTGAAGCTTGCGCAAAAAAGAGCGCACAACTGTCAGTATTCCTAAATTGGTATGTGGGGTAAATAATATCCAACAAACTTCAATATGCTTTTTTAGATAAGACGAGTGCAAAATACAGTGCACAACTGGTTTGTTGCTCCAAATCACACAAGGCAAACCACACTGCGCAACTGTCGTTTTGTCTAAAGTTCGCGCTTTAAGTAAAAAAGCTAAACCTTGTGCAAAAGACCGTGCGCAACTATCCCGTATTGTTAGGGAGCTAAAACTTGTGCCAAACACCGTGCGCCACTTTCCTGTTGGTCGAAATTGGAGAAAAGTCAAAAACGTGTGGACAACTTCGAAATGTCGTTTTCGATTAAGGTTGTTGAAAACAGCGTGCGCAAATGTGCTTTTGTTCGAAATTGGCGTTGAAACACTCTGCGCAGCTGTCGTTTTGCTTGAAATTGGCGACATGTGTAAAAAAGCTTAAAATTGTGCAAAACGGAGGACGCAACTAAAAATTTGCCTAAATTGGCTCGTTATGTCAGTAAGCGCAACTTGGAATTTCAAGAAAAAAGCGTCTTCTGTTAAAAAGGTAAAGTAAACAACACACTGATAAATATTCTCACAGTGTGACCTAAAGCTTGTGTAGAAAAAGGGACGACAACTGTAAATTTACCTTAAATGGTTTTTGTGGTTAATAATATCCAGAAACTTCCATTTGCTTTTTTAGATAAAACTTGTGCAAAAAAGCGTGCGCAACTGTGCTGTTGCCTTAAACTGGCTCCAAGTCACACTGCGCAACTGTCGTTTTTGCTTCCATGTTGCCCGCTTTGCTGAAACGCTAAAACTTGTGCAAGACACCGTGCGCAACTGTCCTCTTGGTTGAAATTGGCGTCAAAACACTCTGCGTAAGCGTTGCTTTCCTTGAAATTGGTGCCTTGCGTTGTAAAGCTAAAAATTGTATAAACAGAGCGTGCCACTGTAAATTTAGCTAAATTGGCTTGTTAGGTCAGAAACGTAAGGACATTTTTAAATTTCCAATGGTTGTGCAAAACAGTGTGCGCAACTACGAATTGCTAGAAATTAGCGTCATTTGTCAAAAATTTAAAGAAAACAACAACCTGGCAAAATATTCTCACCGTTTGACCTGAAGCTTGGGCGAAAAAGAGCGCACAACTGTAAGTATACTTAAATTGGTATGTGGGGTAAATAATATCCAACAAACTTCGATATGCTTTTTTAGATAGGGCGAGTGCAAAACAGAGTGCACAACTGGTTTGTTGCTCCAAATTACACAAGGCAAACCATACTGCGCAACTGTCGCTTTGTCTTAAGTTTGCACCTCAAATGAAAAAGCTAAACTTTGTGCAAAAGACAATGCGCAACTATCCCGTATTGTTAGGAAGCTAAAACCTGTGCCAAACACCGTGCGCCACTGTCCTGTTGCTCGATATTGGAGAAAAGTGAAAAACGTCCGGAAAACTTCGAAATATCGTTTCCGATTAAGCTTGTGCAAAACAGCGTGCGCAAATGTGGTTTTGCTCGAAATTGGCGTTGAATCACTCTGCGCAACTGTCGTTTTGCTTGAAATTGTCGCCATGTGTAAGCAAGCTAAAAAATGTGCAAATCGAATAGCACAACTAAAAATTTACCTAAATTGGCTCATTTGGTCAGTGTGCGCAACTACGAATTTAAAGAAAAAAAGCGTCTTCTGCTAAAAACGTAAAGAAAACAACACCCTGATAAATATTCTCAGTGTGACCTAAAGCTTGTGTAGAAAAAGGGAGGACAACTGTAATTTTACCTTAAATGGTTTCTCTGGCCAATAATATTTAAGGAACTACCATTTGCTTTTTTAGAAAAAACTTGTGCAAAAAAGCGTGCGAACCTGTGCTGTTGTTTGAAACTGGCTCCAAGTCACACTGCGCAACCGTCGTTTTTGCTTCCAATTTGCCCGTATTGTTTAAAGGCTAAAACTTGGGTAAGACACCGTGCGCAACTGTCGTCTTGCTTGAAATTGGCGTCAAAACACTCTGCGTAAGCGTTCCTTCTCTTGAAATTTGTGCCTTGCGTTAATAACCTAAAAATTGTGTAAAATAGAGCGTGAAACTGTAAATTTAGCTAAATTGGCTTGTTAGGTCAGAAACGTAAGGACATTTTTAAACTTCAAATAGTTTTGCAAAACAGTGTCCGCAACTACGAATTGCTAGAAATTACCGTCATTAGTCAAAAATTTAAAGAAAACAACAACCTGACAAAATATTCCCACCTTTTGACCTGAAGCTTGCGCGAAAAAGAGCGCACAACTGTAAGTATACTTAAATTTGTGTGTGGGGTAAATAATATCCAACGAACTTTGATTTGCTGTTTTAGATAAAACTTGTGCTCAACAGCCTGCGCAGCTTTACAGTTGATTGACCTTGGCTCTAAATAACACTGCGGAAGTGTCGTTTTGCTTCAAATTGGCCCCTATTGTTAAGAGGCTAAAAGTTTTGCAAAACACCTTGCGCAACTCTCCTGTTGCTGTCGTTTTTAATTCAACTTGTGCAAAAGGTGTGCGCAACCTTGCTGTTGCTCGAAATTGGCGTCAAAACACTTTGCGCAACTGTCGCTTTGCTTGTGTCAAAAACGTGAAGAAAACACCAACCAGAACAAATATTCTCAAAATGTTACCTAAAGCTTATGAAGCACAATTGACCTAAATTGGTTTCTGTGGTCAATAATATCCAACAAACTTTGATATGCTCTTTAAGGTAAGACGAGTGCAAAACAGAGTGCACAACTGGTTTGTTGCTCCAAATCACACAAGGCAAACCACACTGCGCAACTGTCGTTTTGTCTAAAGTTTGCGCATAAAGTTAAAAAGCTAAACCTTGTGCAAAAGACTGTGTGCAACTATCCCGTATTGTTGGGAAGCTAAAACCTGTGCCAAACACCGTGCGCCACTGTCCTGTTGCTCGAAATTGGAGAAAAGTCAAAAACGTGCGGACAACTTCGATATGTCGTTTTTGATTAAGCTTGTGCAAAAAAGTGTGCGCAAATGTGCTGTTGTTTGAAACAGGCTCCAAGTCGCAGTGCGCAACTGTCGTTTTGCTTAAAATTTGCGATATGTGTAAGCAAGCTAAAAATTTAGCAAAACTGATGGCGCAACTAAAAATTTGCCTTAATTGGCTGGTTAGGTCAGTGTGCGGAACTACGAATTTAAAGAAAAAAGCGTTTTTTTGTTAAAAAAGTAAAGATAAAAACACTCTGATAAATATTCTCACGGTGTGACCAAAAGCTTGTGTAGAAAAAGGGAGGACAATTGTAAATTTACCTTAAATGGTTTCAGTGGTCAATGATATCCTAGGAACTTCCATTTGCTTTTTTAGATAAAACTTGTGCAAAAAAGCATGCGCAAATGTGCTGTTGCTCGAAATTGGCGTTGAAACACTCTGCGCAACTGTCGTTTTGCTTGAAATTGGCACCATGTGTAAAAAAGCTAAAAATTGTGCAAAACGGAGGGCGCAACTAAAAATTTGCCTAATTTGGCTCGTAAACTCAATGTACGCAACTACGAATTTCAAGAAAAAAGCGTCTTCTGTTAAAAAGGTAAAAAAAAGAACACACTGATAAATATTTTTACACTGTGACCTAAAGCTTCTGTAGAAAAAGGGAGGACAACTGTAAATTTACCTTAAGTGGTTTCTGCGGTCAAAAATATTGAAGGAACTTCCATTTTCTTTTTTAGATAAAACTTCTGCAAAAAAGCGTGCGCAACTGTGCTGTTGTTTGAAACTGGCTCCAGGTCACACTGCGCAACTGTCGTTTTTGCTTCCAATTTGCCCGTATTGTTTAAACGCTAAAACTTGTGTTAGACACCGTGCGCAACTGTCCTCTTGCTTGAAATTGGCGTCAAAAAACTCTGCGTAAGCGTTGCTTTCCTTGAAATTAGTGCCATGCGTTAAAAACAGAGCGTTCAAATGTAAATTTAGCTAAATTGGCTTGTTAGGTAAAACTAGTGCAAAAAAGCGTCCGCAACTGTGCTGTTGTTTGAAGCTGGCTCCAAGTCACACTGCGCAACCGCCGTTTTTCCTTCTAATTTGCCCGTATTGTTAAAACGCTAACACTTGTGCCCGACACCGTGCGCAACTGTCCTCTTGCTTGAAATTGGCGTCAAAACACTCTGCGTAAGCGTTGCTTTCCTTGAAATTGGTGCCTTGCGTTAAAAAGCTAAAAGATGTGTAAAACAGAGTGTGCAACTGTAAATTTAGCTAAATTGGCTTGTTAGGTCAGAAACGTAAGAACATTTTTAAATTTCCAATGGTTGTGCAAAACAGTGTGCGCAACTACGAATTGCTAGCAATTACCGTCATTTGTCAAAAATTTAAAGAAAACAACCTGACAAAATATTTCCCCCGTTTGACCTGAAGCTTGCGCGAAAAAGAGCGCACAACTGTAAGTATACTTAAATTGGTATGTGGGGTAAATAATATCCAACGAACTTTGATTTGCTGTTTTAGATAAAACTTGTGCTTAACAGCCTGCGGAGCTGTGCTGTTGATTGACTTTGGCTCTAAATAACACCTCGTAAGTTTCGTTTTGCTATAAACTGGCCCCTATTGTAAAGAAGCTAAAACTTATGCCAAACACCTTCCGCAACTGTCCTGTTGCTGTCGTTTTTAATTAAACTTGTGGAAAACAGCGTGCGCAACCTTGCTGTTGCTCGAAATTGGCGTCAAAACACTCTGCGTAACTGTCGTTTTGCTTGTGTCAAAAACGTGAAGAAAACAACAACCAGAATAAATATTCTCAAAATATTTCCTAAAGCTTATGAAGCACAATTGACCTAAATTGGTTTCTGTGGTCAATAATATCCAACAAACTTCGATATGCCTTTTAAGATAAGACGAGTGCAAAACAGAATGCACAACTGGTTTGTTGCTCCAAATCACACCAGGCAAACCACACTGCGCAACTGTCATTTTGTCTAGAGTTTGCGCCTAAAGTTAAAAAGCTAAACCTTGCGCAAAAGACCGTCACAACTATCCCGTATTGTTAGCAAGCTCAAACCTGTGCCAAACACCGTGCGCCACTGTCCTGTTGTTCGAAATTGCAGAAAAGTCCAAAACGTGCGGACAACTTCGAAATGTCGTTTCCGATTAAGCTTGTGCAAAACAGCGTGCGCAAATGTGGTTTTGCTCGAAATTGGCGTTGAAACACTCTGCGCAGCTTTCGTTTTGCTTCAAATTTGCGCCAAGTGAAAGAAAGCTAAAAATTGTGCAAATCGGATAGCGCAACTAAAAATTTACCTAAATTGGCTCATTTGGTCAGTGTGCGCAACTACGAATTTAAAGAAAAAAGCGTCTTCTGCTTAAAACGTAAAGTAAACAACACGCTGATAAATATTCTCACAGTGTGACCTAAAGCTTGTGTAGAAAAAGGGAGGACAACTGTAAATTTACCTTAAATGGTTTTTGTTGTTAATAATATCCAGAAACTTCCATTTGCTTTTTTAGATAAAACTTGTGCAAAAAAGCGTGCGCAACTGTGCTGTTGCCTTAAACTGGCTCCAAGTCACACTGCGCAACTGTCGTTTTTGCTTCCATGTTGCCCGCTTTGCTGAAACGCTAAAACTTGTGCAAGACACCGTGCGCAACTGTCCTCTTGGTTGAAATTGGCGTCAAAACACTCTGCGTTAGCGTTGCTTTCCTTGAAATTGGTGCCTTGCGTTGAAAAGCTAAAAATTGTATAAACAGAGCGTGCCACTGTAAATTTAGCTAAATTGGCTTGTTAGGTCAGAAACGTAAGGACATTTTTAAATTTCCAATGGTTGTGCAAAACAGTGTGCGCAACTACGAATTGCTAGAAATTAGCGTCATTTGTCAAAAATTTAAAGAAAACAACAACCTGGCAAAATATTCTCACCGTTTGACCTGAAGCTTGGGCGAAAAAGAGCGCACAACTGTAAGTATACTTAAATTGGTATGTGGGGTAAATAATATCCAACAAACTTCGATATGCTTTTTTAGATAGGGCGAGTGCAAAACAGAGTGCACAACTGGTTTGTTGCTCCAAATTACACAAGGCAAACCACACTGCGCAACTGTCGCTTTGTCTTAAGTTTGCACCTCAAATGAAAAAGCTAAACTTTGTGCAAAAGACAATGCGCAACTATCCCGTATTGTTAGGAAGCTAAAACCTGTGCCAAACACCGTGCGCCACTGTCCTGTTGCTCGAAATTGGAGAAAAGTCATAAACTTGCGGACAACTTCGAAATGTCGTTTCCGATTAATCTTGTGCAAAACAGCGTGCGCAAATGTGCTGTTGCTCCAAATTGGCGTTGAAACACTCTGCACAACTGTCGTTTTGCTTGAAATTGGCACCATGTGTAAGGAAGCTAAAACTTGTGCAAAACAGATAGCGCAACAAAAAATTTGCCTAAATTGGCTCCTTTGGTCAGTGTGGGCAACTACGAATTTAAAAAAAAAAGCGTCTTCTGTTAAAAACGTAAAGAAAACAACACCTTGATAAATATTCTTACAATGTGACCTAAAGCTTGTGTAGAAAAAGGGAGGACAACTGTAAATTTACCTTAAATGGTTTTTCTGGCCAATAATATTTAAGGAACTTCCATTTGCTTTTTTAGAAAAAACTTGTGCAAAAAGGCGTGCGAACCTGTGCTGTTGTTTGAAACTGGCTCCAAGTCACACTGCGCAACTATCGTTTTTGCTTCCAATTTGCCCGTATTGTTTAAAGGCTAAAACTTGGGTAAGACACCGTGCGCAACTGTCGTCTTGCTTGAAATTGGCGTCAAAACACTCTGCGTAAGCGTTTCTTCTCTTGAAATTTGTGCCTTGCGTTAATAACCTAAAAATTGTGTAAAACCGAGCGTGAAACTGTAAATTTAGCTAAATTGGCTTGTTAGGTCAGAAACGTAAGGACATTTTTAAACTTCCAATAGTTGTGCAAAACAGTGTTCGCAACTACGAATTGCTAGAAATTACCGTCATTTGTCAAAAATTTAAAGAAAACAACAACCTGACAAAATATTCTCACCGTTTGACTTAAAGCTTGCGCGGAAAAGAGCGCACAACTGTAAGTATACTTAAATTGGTGTGTGGGGTAAATAATATCCAACGAACTTTGATTTGCTGTTTTAGATAAATCTTGTGCTCAACAGCCGTCGCAGCTTTACAGTTGATTGACCTTGGCTCTAAATCACACTGCGGAAGTGTCGTTTTGCTTCAAATTGGCCCCTATTGTTAAGAGGCTAAAAGTTTTGCAAAACACCTTGCGCAACTGTCCTGTTAGTGTCGTTTTTAATTAAACTTGTGCAAAACAGCGTGCGCAACCTTGCTGTTGCTCGAAATTGGCGTCAAAACACTCTGCGCAACTGTCGCTTTGCTTGTGTCAAAAACGTGAAGAAAACACCAACCAGAACAAATATTCTCAAAATTTTACCTAAAGCTTATGAAGCACAATTGACTTAAATTGGTTTCTGTGGTCAATAATATCCAACAAACTTTTATATGCGTTTTTAGATAAGACGAGTGCAAAACAGAGTGCACAACTGGTTTGTTGCTCCAAATCACACAAGGCAAACCACGCTGCGCAACTGTCGTTTTATCTAAAGTTTGCGCTTAAAGTTAGAAAGCTAAACCTTGTGCAAAAGACCGTGCGCAACTATCCCGTATTGTTAGGGAGCTAAACCTGTGTCAAACACCGTGCGCCACTGTCCTGTTGCTCGAAATT
Organism: Porites rus; assembly: GCA_964035705.1. Taxonomy (NCBI): domain Eukaryota; kingdom Metazoa; phylum Cnidaria; class Anthozoa; order Scleractinia; family Poritidae; genus Porites; species Porites rus. Next base: position 14,064,324 of record OZ037992.1, on the reverse strand, counting down.
GAAGAAAAGTCAAAAACGTGCGGACAACTTCGAAATGTCGTTTTCGATTAAGCTTGTGCAAAACAGCGAGCGCAAATGTGCTTTTGCTAAAAATTGGCGTTGAAACACTCTGCGCAGGTGTCGTTTTGCTTGAAATTGGCGCCATGTATAAAAAAGCTTAAAATTGTGCAAAACGGAGGGCGCAACTAAAAATTTGCCTAAATTGGCTCGTTAGGTCAGTGTGTGCATTTTCCAATTTCAAAGAAAAAAGCATCTTCTGTTAAAAAGGTAAAGAAAACAACACCCTGATAAATATTCTTACTCTGTGACCTAAAGCTTGTGTAGAAAAAGGGAGGACAACTGTAACTTTACCTTAATTGGTTTGTGTCCACGGAACTTTCATTTGCTTTTTTAGATAAAACTTGTGCAAAAAAGCGTGCGCAACTGTGCTTTTCTTTTAAACTCGCTCCAAGTCACACTGCGCAACTGTCGTTTTTGCTTCCAATTTGCCCGTATTGTTGAAACGCTAAAATATGTGCAAGACACCGTGCGCAACTGTCCTCTTGCTTAAAATTGGCGTCAAAACACTCTGCGTAAGCGTTGCTTTTCTTGAAATTGGTGCCTTGCGTTAAAAAGCTAAACCTTGTGCAAAAGACCCTGCGCAACTATCCAGTATTGTTAGGAAGCTAAAACCTTTGCCAAACACCGTGCGCCACTGTCCTGTTGTTTGAAATTGGAGAAAACTCAAAAACGTGCGGACAACTTCGAAATGTCGTTTTCGATTAAGCTTGTGCAATTAGTGAAATTAGCGTCATTTTTTAAAAATTTGAAGAAAACAACAACCTGACAAAATATTCTCACCTTTTGACCTGAAGCTTGCGCAAAAAAAAACGCACAACTGTAAGTATACTTAAATTGGTATGTGGGGTAAATAATATCCAACAAACTTCGATATAATTTTTTAAATAAGACGAGTGCAAAACAGAGTGCACAACTGGTTTGTTGCTCCAAATTACACAAGGCAAACCACACTGCGCAACTGTCGCTTTGTCTAAAGTTTGCACCTCAAATGAAAAAGCTAAACCTTGTGGAAAAGACGGTGCGCAACTATCCCGTATTGTTAGCAAGCTAAAACCTGTGCCAAACACCGTGCGCCACTGTCCTGTTGCTCGATATTGGAGAAAAGTCAAAAACGTGCGGACAACTTCAAAATGTCGTTTCCGATTAAGCTTGTGCAAAACAGCGTGCGCAAATGTGCTTTTGCTCGAAATTGGCGTTGAAACACTCTCCGCAACTGTCGTTTTGCTTGAAATTGGCGCCATGTGTAAGCAAGCTAAAAATTGTGCAAAACCCATAGCGCAACTAAAATTTTTCTGCGCCATGTGTAAAAAAGCTAAAAATTGTGCAAATCGAATAGCACAACTAAAAATTTACCTAAATTGGCTCATTTGGTCAGTGTCCGCAACTACAAATTTAAAGGAAAAAAGCGTCTTTTGTTAAAAACGTAAAGAAAACAACACCCTGATAAATATTCTCAGTGTGACCTAAAGGTTGTTTAGAAAAAGGGAGGACAACTGTAATTTTACCTTAAATGGTTTCTGTGGTCAATAATATTCAAGGAACTTCCATTTGCTTTCTTAGATAAAACTTGTGCAAAAAAGCGTGCGCAACTGTGCTGTTGTTTGAAACTGGCTCCAAGTCACACTGCGCAACGATCGTTTTTTCTTCCAATTTGCCCGTATTGTTTAAACGCTAAAACTTGTGTAAGACACCGTGCGCAACTGTCGTCTTGCTTGAAATTGGCGTCAAAACAGTCTGCGTAAGCGTTGCTTCTCTTGAAATTGGTGCCTTGCGTTAAAAAGCTAAAAATTGTGTAAAACAGAGCGTGCAAATGCAAATTTAGCTAAATTGGCTTGTTAGGTCAGAAACGTAAGGACATTTTTAAACTTCCAATAGTTGTGCAAAACAGTGTTCGCAACTACGAATTGCAAGAAATTACCGTCATTTGTCAAAAATTTAAAGAAAACAACAACCTGACAAAATATTCTCACCGTTTGACTTAAAGCTTGCACGGAAAAGAACGCACAACTGTAAGTATACTTAAATTGGTGTGTGGGGTAAATAATATCCAACGAACTTTGATTTGCTGTTTTAGATAAAACTTGTGCTCAACAGCCTGCGCAGCTTTACAGTTGATTGACCTTGGCTCTAAGTCACACTGCGGAAGTGTCGTTTGCTTCAAATTGGGTTCTGTTGTTAAGAAGCTAAAACTTATGCCAAACACCTTGCGCAACTGTCCTGTTGCTGTCGTTTTCAATTAAACTTGTGCAAAACAGCGTGCGCAACCTTGCTGTTGCTCGAAATTGGCGTCAAAACACACTGCGTAACTGTCGTTTTGCTGGTGTCAAAAACGTGAGGAAAACAACAACCAGAATGAATATTCTCAAAATATTACCTAAAGCTTATGAGGCACATTTAACCTAAATTGGTTTCTGTGGTCAATAATATCCAAAAAACTTCGATATGCCTTTTAAGATAAGACGAGTGCAAAACAGAGTGCACAACTGGGTTTGTTCCTCCAAATCACACCAGGCAATCCACACTGCGCAACTGTCGTTTTGTCTAAAGTTTATACCTAAAGTTAAAAAGCTAAACCTTGTGCAAAAGACCGTGCGCAACTATCCCGTATTGTCAGGAAGCTAAAACCTGTCCGAAACACCTTGCGCCACTGTCCTGTTACTCGAAATTGGAGAAAAGTCAAAAACGTGCGGAAAACTTCGAAATGTCGTTTTCGATTAAGCTTGTGCAAAACAGCGTGGGCAAATGTGCTTTTGCTAGAAATTGGCGTTGAAACATTCTGCGCAACTGTTGTTTTGCTTAAAATTGGCGCCATGTGTAAGCAAGCTAAAAATTGTGAAAAACGGATAGCGCAACTAAAATTTTCCTAAATTGGCTCGTTAGGTCAGTGTGGGCAAATACGTATTTCAAGAAAAAAGCGTCTTCTGTTAAAAACGTAAAACAAACAACACCCTGATAAATATTCTCACTGTGTGACCTAAAGCTTGTGTAGAAAAAGGGAGGACGACTGTAACTTTACGTTAAATGGTTTGCGTGGTAAATGATATCCAAAGAACTGCCATTTGCGTTTTTAGTTAAAACTTGTGCAAAAAAGCGTGCGCAACTGTGCTGTTGTTTGAAACAGGCTCTAAGTCACAGTGCCCAACTGTGTTTTTGCTTGAAATTTGCGATATGTGTAAGGAAGCTTAAAATTTAGCAAAACTGATGGCGCAACTTAAAACTTGCCTAAATTGGCTCGTTAGGTCAGTGTGCGCAACTGCGAATTTAAAGAAAAAAGCGTCTTCTGTTAAAAAGGTAAAGAAAACAACACGCTGATAAATATTCTCACAGTGTGACCTAAACCTTGTGTAGAAAAAGGGAACAGTGTGCGCAACTACGAATTGCTAGAAATTAGCGTCATTTGTCCAAAGTTTGAAGAAAACAACAACCTGACAAAATATTCTCACCTTTTGACCTGAAGCTTGCGCAAAAAAAAGAGCGCACAACTGTCAGTATTCCTAAATTGGTATGTGGGGTAAATAATATCCAACAAACTTCAATATGCTTTTTTAGATAAGACGAGTGCAAAATAGAGTGCACAACTGGTTTGTTGCTCCAAATCACACAAGGCAAACCACACTGCGTAACTGTCGTTTTGTCTAAAGTTTGCGCCTCAAATAAAAAAGCTAAACCTTGTGCAAAAGACCGTGCTCAAGTATCCCGTATTGTTAGGAAGCTAAAACCTGTGCCAAACACCGTGCGCCACTGTCCTGTTGCTCGAAATTGGAGAAAAGTCAAAAACGTGCGGAGAACTGTGAAATGTCGTTTTCGATTAGGCTTGTGCAAAACAGCGTGGGCAAATGTGCTTTTGCTCGAAATTGGCGTTGAAAGATTCTGCGCAACTCTCGTTTTGCTTGAAATTGGCGCCATGTTTAAAAAAGCTTAAAATTGTGCAAAACGGATAGCGCAACTAAAATTTGCCTAAATTGGCTCGTTAAGTCAGTGTGCGCAACTACGAATTTAAAGAAAAAAGCGTTTTCTGTTAAAAAAGTAAAGATAACAACACGCTGATAAATATTCTCACAGTGTGACCTAAAGCTTGTGTGGAAAAAGGGAGGACAAGTGTAAATTTACCTTAAATGGTTTCTGTGTTCAATGATATTTAAGAAACTTCCATTTCCTTTTTTACATAAAACTTGTGCAAAAAAACGTGTGCAACTGTGCTGTTGTTTGAAACTGGCTCCAAGTCACACTACGCAACTGTCGGTTTTTGCTTGCAATTTGCCCATATTGTTGAAACGCTAAAACTTGTGCAAGACACCTTGCGCAACTGTCCTCTTTCTTGAAATTGGAGAAAAGTCCAAAACGTGCGGAAAACTTCGAAATGTCGTTTTCAATTAAGCTTGTGCAAAACAGCGTGCGCAAATGCGCTGTTGCTCGAAATTGGCGTTGAAACACTCTGCGCAACTGTCGTTTTGCTTGAATTTAACGCCGTGTGTAAGCAAGCTAAAAATTGTGAAAAACGGAGGGCGCAACAAAAAATTTGCCTAAATTGGCTCGTTAGGTCAGTGTGCGCAACTACGAATTTCAAGAAAAAAGCGTCTTCTGTTAAAAACGTAAAGAACACAACACCCTGATAAATATTCTCTCAGTGTGACCTAAAGCTTGTGTAGGAAAAGGAAGGACAACTGTAAATTTACCTTAAATGGTTTGCGTGGTAAATGATATCCAAGGAACTTCCATTTGCGTTTTTAGTTAAAACTTGTTGAAAAAAGCGTGCGCAACTGTCGTTTTGCTTGAAATTGCGATATGTGTAAGCAAGCTAAAAATTGTGAAAAACGGAGGGCGCAACTAAAAATTTGCCTAAATTGGCTCGTTAGGTCAGTGTGCGCAACTACGAATTTCAAGAAAAAAGCGTCTTCTGTTAAAAAAGTAAAGATAACACGCTGATAAATATTCTCACAGTGTGACCTAAAGCTTGTGTGGAAAAAGGGAGGACAACCGTAACTTTACCTTAATTGGTTTGTGTCCAAGGAACTTCCATTTGCTTTTCTAGTTAAAACTTGTGCAAAAAAGAGTGCGCAACTGTGCTGTTGTTTGAAACTACGTCCAAGTCACACTGCGCAACTGTCGTTTTTGCTTCCCATTTGCCCGTATTGTTGAAACGCTAAAACTTGTGGAACACACCGCGCGCAACTGTTCTCTTGCTTGAAATTGGCGTCACAACACTCTGCGTAAGCGTTGCTTTCCTTGAAGTTGGTGCCTTGCGTTAAAAAGCTAAAAATTGTGTAAAACAGAGCGTGCAACTGTAAATTTAGCAAAAATTGGCTTGTTAGGTCAGTAACGTAAGGACATTTTTAAATTTCCAATAGTTGTGCAAGACAGTGTGCGCAACTACGATTTGCTAGAAATTAGCGTCATTTGTCAAAAATTTGAAGAAAACAACAACCTGACAAAATATTCTCACCGTTTGACTTAAAGCTTGCGCCGAAAAGAGCGCACAACTGTAAGTATCCTTAAATTTTTCTGTGGGGTAAATAATATCCAACGAACTTTGATTTGCTGTTTTAGATAAAACTTGTGCTCAACAGCCTGCGCAGCTGTGGTGTTGATTGACCTTGCCTCTAAATCACACTGCGTAAGTGTCGTTTTGCTTCAATTTGGCTCCTATTGTTAAGAAGCTAAAAGTTATGCCAAATACCTTGCGCAACTGTCCTGTTGCTGTACTTCTCAATTGAACTTGTGCAAAAAGGCGTGTGCAATCTTGCTGTTGCTCAAAATTGGCGTCAAAACACTCTGCGCAACTGTCGTTTTGCTTGTGTCAAAAACGTGAAGAAAACAACAACCAGAATAAATATTCTGTAAACTTTACCTAAAGGTTATGAAGCACAATTGACCTAAATTGGTTTCTGCGGTCAATAATATCCAACGAACTTCGATATGCCTTTTTAGAGAAGACGAGTGCAAAACAGAATGCACAACTGGTTTGTTGCTCCAAATCACAAGGCAAACCACACTGCGCAACTGTCGTTTTGTCTAAAGTTCGCGCTTAAAGTTAAAAAGCTAAACCTTGTGCAAAAGACCGTGCGCAACTATCCCGTATTGTTAGGGAGCTAAAACCTGTGCCAAACACCGTGCGCCACTGTCCTGTTGGTCAAAAATTGGAGAAAAGTCAAAAACGTGTGGACAACTTCGAAATGTCGTTTTCGATTAAGGTTGTTGAAAGCAGCGTGCGCAAATGTGCTTTTGTTCGAAATTGGCGTTGAAACACTCTGCGCAGCTGTCGTTTTGCTTGAAATTGGCGCCATGTGTAAAAAAGCTTAAAATTGTGCAAAACGGAGGGCGCAACTAAAAATTTGCCTAAATTGGCTCGTTAGGTCAGTAAGCGCAACTTGGAATTTCAAGAAAAAAGCGTCTTCTTTTAAAAAGGTAAAGAAAACAACACCCTGATAAATATTCTCACTATGTGTTCTAAGGCTTGTGTAGAAAAAAGGAGGACAACTGTAACTTTACCTTAATTGGTTTGTGTCCACGGAACTTTCATTTGCTTTTTTAGATAAAACTTGTGCAAAAAAGCGTTCGCAACTGTGCTTTTGTTTAAAACTCGCTCCAAGTCACACTGGGCAACTGTCGTTTTTGCTTCCAATTTGCCCGTATTGTTGAAACGCTAAAAAATGTGCAAGACACCGTGCGCAACTGTCCTTTTGCTCGAAATTGGCGTCAAAACACTCTGCGTAAGCGTTGCTTCTCTTGAAATTGGTGTCTTGCGTTAGGAAGCTAAACCTTGTGCAAAAGACCGTACGCAACTATCCTGTATTGTTAGGAAGCTAAAACCTGTGCCAAACACCGTGCGCCACTGTCCTGTTGTTTGAAATTGGAGAAAACTCAAAAACGTGCGGACAACTTCGAAATGTCGTTTTCTATTAAGCTTGTGCAAAGCAGCGTGCGCAAATGTGCTGTTTCTCGAAATTGGCGTTGAACACTCTGCGCAACTGTCGTTTTGCTTGAAATTGGCGCCATGTGCAAGCAAGCTAAAAACTAAGCTAAACTGATGGCGCAACTTAAAATTTGCCTAAATTGGCTCGTAAGGTCAGTGTGCGCAACTACGAGTTTAAAGAAAAAAGTGTCTTCTGTTAAAAAGGTAAAGAAAACAACACGCTGATAAATATTCTCACAGTGTGACCTAAACCTTGTGTAGAAAAAGGGAACAGTGTGCGCAACTACGAATTGCTAGAAATTAGCGTCATTTGTCCAAAGTTTGAAGAAAACAACAACCTGACAAAATATTCTCACCTTTTGACCTGAAGCTTGCGCAAAAAAGAGCGCACAACTGTAAGTATAGTTAAATTGGTATGTGGGGTAAATAATATCCAACAAACTTCAATATGCTTTTTTAGATAAGACGAGTGCAAAACAGAGTGCATAACTGGTTTATTGCTCCAAATCACACAAGGCAAACCACACTGCGCAACTGTCGTTTTGTCTAAAGTTTGCGCCTCAAATAAAAAAGCTAAACCTTGTGTAAAAGACCTTGCGCAAGTATCCCGTATTGTTAGGAAGCTAAAACTTGTGCCAAACACTGTGCGCCACTGTCCTGTTCCTCGAAATTGGAGAAAAGTCAAAAACGTGCGGACAACTGTGAAATGTCGTTTTCGATTAACCTTGTGCAAAACAGCGTGCGCAACTGTGCTGTTGCTTAAAACTGGCTCCAAGTCACACTGCGCAACTGTCGTTTTTGCTTCCATGTTGCCCGCTTTGTTGAAACGCTAAAACTTGTGCAAGACACCGTGCGCAACTGTTCTTTTGGTTGAAATTGGGGTCAAAACACTCTGCGTAAGCGTTGCTTTCCTTGAAATTGGTGCCTTGCGTTAAAAAGCTTAAAATTTTGTAAACAGAGCGTGCCACTGTAAATTTAGCTAAATTGGCTTGTTAGGTCAGAAACGTAAGGACATTTTTAAATTTCCAATGGTTGTGCAAAACAGTGTGCGCAACTACGAATTGCTAGAAATTAGCGTCATTTGTCAAAAATTTAAAGAAAACAACAACCTGACAAAATATTCTCACCGTTTGACCTGAAGCTTGCACAAAAAAGAGCGCACAACTGTAAGTATACTTAAATTGGTACGTGGGGTAAATAATATCCAACGAACTTTGATTTGCTATTTTAGATAAAACTTGTGCTTAACAAACTGTGCAGCTGTGCTGTTGATTGACCTTGGCTCTAAATCACACTGCGTAAGTGTCGTTTTGCTATAAACTGGCCCCTATTTTAAAGAAGCTAAAAATTATGCCATACACCTTGCGCAACTGTCCTGTTGCTGTCGTTTTTAATTAAACTTGTGGAAAACAGTGTGCGCAACCTTGCTGTTGCTCGAAATTGGCGTCAAAACACTCTGCGTAACAGTCGTTTTGCTTGTGTGAAAAACGTGAAGAAAACAACAACCCGAACAAATATTCTCAAAATGTTACCTTAAGCTTATGAAGCACAATTGACCTAAATTGGTTTCTGTGGTCAATAATATCCAACAAACTTCGTTATGCTTTTTAAGATAAGACGAGTGCAAAACAGAGTGCACAACTGGTTTGTTGCTCCAAATCACACAAGGCAAATTACAGTGCGCAACCATCATTTTGTCTAGAGTTTGCGCCTAAAGTTAAAAAGCTAAACCTTCTGCAAAAGACCGTGCGCAACTATCCCGTATTGTTAGCAAGCTAAAACCTGTCCCAAACACCGTGCGCCACTGTCCTGTTGCTGGATATTGGAGAAAAGTCAAAAACGTGCGGACAACTTCAAAATGTCGTTTCCGATTAAGCTTGTGCAAAACAGCGTGCGCAAATGTGGTTTCGCTCGAAATTGGCGTTGAAACACTCTACGCAACTGTCGTTTTGCTTGAAATTGGCGCCATGTGTAAGCAAGCTAAAAATTGTGCAAATCGAATAGCACAACTAAAAATTTACCTAAATTGGCTCATTTGGTCAGTGTGTGCAACTACGAATTTAAAGAAAAAAAGCGTCTTCTGTTAAAAACGTAAAGAAAACAACACCCTGATAAATATTCTCAGTGTGACCTAAAGCTTGTGTAGAAAAAGGGAGGACAACTGTAATTTTACCTTTAATGGTTTCTGCGGTCAACAATATTCAAGGAACTTCCATTTGCTTTCTTAGATAAAACTTGTGCAAAAAAGCGTGCGCAACTGTGCTGTTGTTTGAAACTGGCTCTAAGTCACACCGCGCAACTGTCGTTTCTGCTTCCAATTTGCCCGTATTGTTTAAACGCTAAAACTTGTGCAAGACACCGTGCACAACTGTCCTCTTGCTTGAAATTGGCGTCAAATTACTCTGCGTAAGCGTTGCTTCTCTTGAAATTGGTGCCTTGCGTTAAAAAGCTAAAAATTGTGTAAAACAGAGTGTGCAACTGTAAATTTAGCTAAATTGGCTTGTTAGGTCAGAAACGTAAGGACATTTTTAAACTTCCAATAGTTGTGCAAAACAGTGTCCGCAACTACGAATTGCAAGAAATTACCGTCATTTGTCAAAAAATTAAAGAAAACAACAACCTGACAAAATATTCTCACCGTTTGACTTAAAGCTTGCGCGGAAAAGAGCGCACAACTGTAAGTATACTTAAATTGGTGTGTGGGGTAAATAATATGCAACGAACTTTGATTTGCTGTTTTAGATAAAACTCGTGCTCTACAGCCTGTGCAGCTTTACAGTTGATTGACCTTGGCTCTAAATCACACTGCGGAAGTGTCGTTTTGCTTCAAATTCGCCCCTATTGTTAAGAGGCTAAAACTTTTGCAAAACACCTTGCGCAACTGTCCTGTTGCTGTCGTTTTTAATTCAACTTGTGCAAAACAGCGTGCGCAACCTTGCTGTTGCTCAAAATTGGCGTGAAAACACTCTGCGCAACTGTCGCTTTGCTTGTGTCAAAAACGTGAAGAAAACAACAACCAGAACAAATATTCTCAAAATTTTACCTAAAGCTTATGAAGCACAATTGACTTAAATTGGTTTCTGTGGTCAATAATATCCAACAAACTTCAATATGCCTTTTTAGATAAGACGAGTGCAAAACAGAGTGCACAACTGGTTTGTTGCTCCAAATCACACAAGGCAAACCACACTGCTCAACTGTCGTTTTGTGTACAGTTTGCGCTTAAAGTTAAAAAGCTAAACCTTGTGCAAAAGACCGTGCGCAACTATCCCCTATTGTTAGGGAGCTAAAACGTGTGCCAAACACAGTGCGCCACTGTCCTGTTGGTCGAAATTGGAGAAAAGTCCAAAACGTGCGGACAACTTCGAAATGTCGTTTTCGATTAAGCTTGAGCAAACCAGCGTGCGCAAATGTGCTTTTGCTCGAAATTGGCGTTGAAACACTTTGCCCAGCTGTCGTTTTGCTTGAAATTGGCGCCATGTGTAAAAAAGCTTAAAATTGTCGAAACGGATGGCGCAACTAAAAATTTGCCTAAATTGGCTCGTTAGGTCAGTATGCGCAACTTGGAATTTCAAGAACAAAGCGTCTTCTGTTAAAAAGGTAAAGAACACAACACCCTGATAAATATTCTCACTATGTGATCTAAAGGTTGTGTAGAAAAAAGGAGGACAACTATAACTTTACCTTAATTGGTTTGTGTCCCAGGACCTTCCATTTGCTTTTCTAGTTAAAACTTGTGCAAAAAAGCGTGCGCAACTGTGCTGTTGTTTGAAACTGGCTCCAAGTCACACTGCGCAACTGTCGTTTTTGCTTCCAATTTGCCCGTATTGTTGAAACGCTAAAGCTTGTGCAAGACACCGTGCGCAACTGTTCTCTTGCTTGAAATTGGCGTCAAAACACTCTGCGTAAGCGTTGCTTTCCTTGAAATTGGTGCCTGGCGTTAAAAAGCTAAAAATTGTGTAAAACAGAGCGTGCAACTGTAAATTTAGCAAAAATTGGCATGTTAGGTCAGTAACGTAAGGACATTTTTAAATTTCCAATGGTTGTGCAAAACAGTGTGCGCAACTACGAATTGCTAGAAATTAGCGTGATTTGTTAAAAATTTGAAGAAAACAACAACCTGACAAAATATTCTCACCGTTTGACTTAAAGCTTGCGCCGAAAAAAGCGCACAACTGTAAGTATCCTTAAATTTTTATGTGTGGTAAATAATATCCAGCGAACTTTTATTTGCTCTTTTAGATAAAACTTGTGCTCAACATCCTGCGCAGCTTTACAGTTGATTGACCTTGGCTCTAAGTCACACTGCGGAAGTGTCGTTTTGCTTCAAATTGGGCTCTATTGTTAAGAAGCTAAAACTTATGCCAAACACCTTGCGCAACTGTCCTGTTGCTGTCGTTTTCAATTAAACTTGTGCAAAACAGCGTGCGCAACCTTGCTGTTGCTCGAAATTGGCGTCAAAACACTCTGCGCAACTGTCGTTTTGCTTGTGTCAAAAACGTGAAGAAAACAACAACCAGAACAAATATTGTGAAAATATTACCTAAAGCCTATGAGACACAATTGACCTAAATTGGTTTCTGTGGTCAATAATGTCCAACAAACTTCGATATGCCTTTTAAGATAAGACGAGTGCGAAACAGAGTGCACAACTGGTTTGTTGCTCCAAATCACACCAGGCAATCCACACTGCGCAACTGTCGTTTTGTCTAAAGTTTGCGCCTAAAGTTCAAAAGCTAAACCTTGTGCAAAAGACCGTGCGCAACTATCCCGTATTGTCAGGAAGGTAAAACCTGTCCGAAAAACCGTGCGCCACTGTCCTATTACTCGAAATTGGAGAAAAGTCAAAAACGTGCGGAAAACTTCGAAATGTCGTTTTCGATTAAGCTTGTGCAAAACAGCGTGGGCAAATGTGCTTTTGCCCGAAATTGGCGTTGAAACATTCTGCGCAACATTCGTTTTGCTTAAAATTGGTGCCATGTGTAAGCAAGCTAAAAATTGTGAAAAACGGATAGCGCAACTAAAATTTGCCTAAATTGGCTGGTTAGGTCAGTGTGGGCAAATACAAATTTCAAGAAAAAAGCGTCTTCTGTTAAAAACGTAAAGAAAACAACACCGTGATAAATATTCTCACTGTGTGAACTGAAGCTTGTGTAGAAAAAGGGAGGACAACTGTAACTTCACGTTTAATGGTTTGCGTGGTAAATGATATCCAAGGAACTTCCATTTGCGTTTTTAGTTAAAACTCGTGCAAAAAAGCGTGCGCAACTGTGCTGTTGTTTGAAACAGGCTCCAAGTCACAGTGCGCAACTGTCGTTTTGCTTGAAATTTGCGATATGTGTAAGCAAGCTAAAAATTTAGCAAAACTGATGGCGCGACTAAAAACTTGCCTAAATTGGCTCGTTAGGTCAATGTGCGCAACTACGAATTTAAAGAAAAAAGCGTCTTCTGTTAAAAAGGTAAAGAAAACAACACGCTGATAAATATTCTCACAGTGTGACCTAAACCTTGTGTAGAAAAAGGGAACAGTGTGCGCAACTACGAATTGCTAGAAATTAGCGTCATTTGTCCAAAGTTTGAAGAAAACAACAACCTGACAAAATATTCTCACCTTTTGACCTGAAGCTTGCGCAAAAAAAAGCGCACAACTGTCAGTATTCCTAAATTGGTATGTGGGGTAAATAATATCCAACAAACTTCAATATGCTTTTTTAGATAAGACGAGTGCAAAATAGAGTGCACAACTGGTTTGTTGCTCCAAATCACACAAGGCAAACCACACTGCGCAACTGTCGTTAAAAAAGTAAAGATAAAAACACGCTGATAAATATTCTCACAGTGTGACCTGAAGCTTGTGTGGAAAAAGGGAGGACAACTGTAAATTTACCTTAAATGGTTTCTGTGTTCAATGATATTTAAGGAACTTCCATTTGCTTTTTTAGATAAAACTTGTGCAAAAAAGAATGCGCAACTGTGCTGTTGTTTGAAACTGGCTCCAAGACACACTGCGCAACTGTCGTTTTTGCTTCCAATTTGCCCGTATTGTTTAAACGCTAAAACTTGTGTAAGACACCGTGCGCAACTGTCCTCTTGCTTGAAATTGGCGTCAAAACACTCTGCGTAAGCGTTGCTTCTCTTGAAATTGTTGCCTTGCGTTAAAAACCTAAAAATTGTGTAAAATCGAGCGTGCAACTGTAAATTTAGCTAAATTGGCTTGTTAGGTCAGAAACGTAAGGACATTTTTAAATTTTCAATGGTTGTGCAAAACAGTGTGCGCAACTACGAATTGCTAGAAATTAGCGTCATTTGTCAAAAATTTGAAGAAAACAACAACCTGACAAAATATTCTCACCGTTTGACTTAAAGCTTACGCCGAAAAGAGCGCACAACTGTAAATATACTTAAATTGGTATGTGGGATAAATAATATCCAACAAACTTTGATTTGCTGTTTTCGATAAAACTTGTGCTCAACAGCCTGCGCAGCTGTACACTTGATTGACTTTGGCTCTAAGTCACACTGCGGAAGAGTCTTTTTGCTTCAAATAGGCCCCAATTGTTAAGAAACTAAAACTTTTGCTAAACACCTTGCGCAACTGTCCTGTTGCTGTCGTTTTCAATTCAACTTGTGCAAAACAGCGTGCGCAACCTTGCTGTTGCTCGAAATTGGCGTCAAGACACTCTGCGCCACTGTCGTTTTGCTTGTGTCAAAAAAGTGAAAAAAAGAACAACCAGAACAAATATTCTCAAAATATTACCTAAAGCTTATGAAGCACAATTGACCTAAATTGGTTTCTGTGGTCAATAATATCCAACAAACTTCGAGATGCCTTTTTAGATAAGACGAGCGCAAAACAGAGTGCACAACTGGTTTTTTGCTCCAAATCACACAAGGCAAACCACACTTCGCAACTGTCATTTTGTCTAGAGTTTGCGCTTAAAGTTATAAAGCTAAAACTTGGCGAAAGACCGTGCACAACTATCCCGTATTGTTAGGAAGCTAAAACCTGTGTCAAACACCGTGCGCCACTGTGCTGTTGCTCGAATTTTTAGAAAAGTCAAAAACGTGCAAAAAACTTCGAAATGTCGTTTCCGATAAACCTTGTGCAAAACAGCGTGCGCAAATGTGCTTTTGCTCGAAATTGGCGTTGAAACACTCTGCGCAACTGTCGTTTTGCTTGAAATTGGCGCCATGTGTAAAAAAGCTTAAAATTGTGCAAAACGGAGGGCGCAACTAAAGATTTGCCTTAATTGGCTCGTTAGATCAGTGTGCGCAATCTCGAATTTCAAGAAAAAAGCGACTTTTGTTTAAAAGCTAAAGAAAAGGACACTTTGATAAATATTCTCACTGTGTGACCTAAAGCTTGTTTAGAAAAAGGGAGGACAACTGTAAATTTCCCTTAATTGGTTTGTGTCCAAAAAACTTCATTTCCTATTTTAGATAAGACTTGTGCAAAAAAGCGTGCGCAACTGTGCTTTTGTTTGAAACTGGCTCCAAGTCACACTGCGCAACTGTCGTTTTTGCTTCCAATTTGCCCGTATTGTTTAAACGCTAAAACTTGTGAAAGACACCGTGCGCAACTGTCCTCTTGCTTGAAATTGGCGTCAAAACAGTCTGCGTAAGCGTTGCTTTTCTTGAAATTGGTGCCTTGCGTTAAATACTTAAAAATTGTGTAAAACCGAGCGTGCAACTGTAAATTTAGCTAAATTGGCTTGTTAGGTCAGAAACGTAAGGACATTTTTAAATTTTCAATGGTTGTGCAAAACAGTATGCGCAACTACGAATTCCTAAACATAAGCGTCATTTGTCAAAAATTTAGAGAAAACAAAAACGGGACAAAATATTCTCACCGTTTGACCTAAAACTTGCGCGAAAAAGAGTGCACAACTGTAAGTATACTTAAATTGGTATGTGGGGTAACTAATATCCAACGAACTTTGATTTGCTGTTTTAGATAAAACTTTTGCTCAACAGCCTGCGCAGCTTTACAGATGATTGACCTTGGCTCTAAATCACACTACGTAAGTGTCGTTTTGCTTCAATTTGGCTCCTATTGTTAAGAAGCTAAAAGTTATGCCAAATACCTTTCGCAACTGTCCTGTTGCTGTCGTTTTCAATTAAACTTGTGCAAAACAGCGTGTTCAATCTTGTTGTTGCTCGAAATTGGCGTCAAAACACTCTGCGCAACTATTGTTTTGCTTGTGTCAAAAACGTGAAGAAAACAACAACCAGAATAAATATTCTGGAAATTTTACCTAAAACTTATGAAGCACAATTGACCTAAATTGGTTTCTGTGGTCAATAATATCCAACAAACTTCGATATGCATTTTTAAAAAAGACGAGTGCAAAACAGGGTGCACAAATGGTTTGTTGCTCCAAATCACACAAGGCAAACCACACTGCGCAACTGTCGTTTTTTTCTAAAGTTTGCAACTAAAGTTAAAAAGCTAAACCTTCTGCAAAAAACCGTGCAGAACTATCCCGTATTGTCAGAAAGCTAAAACCTGTGCCAAACACAGTGCGCCACTGTCCTGGTTCTCGAAATTGGAGAAAAGTCAAAAACGTGCGGACAACTTCGAAATGTCGTTTTCAATTAAGCTCGTGCAAAACAGCGTGCGCAAATGTGCTGTTGCTCGAAGTTGGCGTTGAAACATTCTGCGCAACTGTCGGTTTGCTTGAAATTGGCGCCATGTGTAAGAAAGCCAAAAATTTGTGCAAAACGGAGGGCGCAACTGAAAATGTGCCTAAATTGGCTCGTTAAGTCGGTGTGCGCAACTTCGAATTTCAAGAAAAAAGCGTCTTCTGATAAGAAGGTGAAGAAAACAACACGCTGACAACTGTTCTTACAGTGTGACCTAAAGCTTGTGTAGAAAAAGGGAGGACAACTGTAAATTTACCTTAAATGGTTTGTGTGGTCAATAATATCCAAGAAACTTCCATTTGCTTTTTTAGATAAAACTTGTGCAAAAAAGCGTGCGCAACTGTGCTGTTGTTTGAAACAGCCTCCAGGTCACACTGCGCAACTGTCGTTTTTGCTTCCGTTTTGCCCGTTTTGTTAAAACGCTAAAACTTGTGAAAGACAGCGTGCGCAACTGTCCTCTTGCTTGAAATTGGCGTCAAAACACTCTGCGTAAGCGTTGCTTTCCTTGAAATTGGTGCCTTGCGTTAAAAAGCTAAAAATTGTGTAAAACAGAGCGTGCAACTGTAAATTTAGCTAAATTGGCTTATTAGGTCAGAAACGTAAGGACATTTTTAAATTTCCAATGGTTGTGCAAAACAGTGTGCGCAACTACGAATTGCTAGAAATTAGCGTCATTTGTCAAACATTTGAAGAAAACAACAACCTGACAAAATATTCTCACCTTTTGACCTGAAGCTTGCGCAAAAAAGAGCGCACAACTGTAAGTATACTTAAATTGGTATGTGGGGTAAATAATATCCAACAATTTCGATATGCTTTTTTAGATAAGACGAGTGCAAAACAGAGTGCACAACTGGTTTGTTGCTCCAAATTACACAAGGAAAACCACACTGCGCAACTGTCGCTTTATCTAAAGTTTGCGCCTCAAATGAAAAAGCTAAACCTTGTGCAAAAGACGGTGCGCAACTATCCCCTATTGTTAGCAAGCTAAAACCTGTGCCAAACACCGTGCGCCACTGTCCTGTTGCTCGATATTGGAGAAAAGTGAAAAACGTCCGGAAAGCTTCGAAATATCGTTTCCGATTAAGCTTGTGCAAAACAGCGTGCGCAAATGTGGTTTTGCTCGAAATTGGCGTTGAAACACTCTGCGCAACTGTCGTTTTGCTTGACATTGGCGCCATGTGTAAGCAAGCTAAAAATTGTGCAAAACGCATAGCGCAACTGAAAATTTTCTGGGCCATGTGTAAGCAAGCTAAAAAATGTGCAAATCGAATAGCACAACTAAAAATTTACCTAAATTGGCTCCTTTGGTCAGTGTGCGCAACTACGAATTTAAAGAAAAAAAGCGTCTTCTGTTAAAAACGTAAAGAAAACAACACCCTGATAAATATTCTCAGTGTGACCTAAAGCTTGTGTACAAAAAGGGAGGACAACTGTAATTTTACCTTAAATGGCTTCTGTGGTCAATAACATTCAAGGAACTTCCATTTGCTTTCTTAGATAAAACTTGTGCAAAAAAGCGTGCGCTACTGTGCTGTTGTTTGAAACTGGCTCCAAGTCACACTGCGCAACTGTCGTTTTTGCTTCCAATTTGCCCGTATTGTTTAAACGCTAAAACTTGTGTGAGACACCGTGCGCAACTGTCCTCTTGCTTGAAATTGGCGTCAAATTACTCTGCGTAAGCGTTGCTTCTCTTGAAATTGGTGCCTTGCGTTAAAAAGCTAAAAATTGTGTAAAACAGAGTGTGCAACTGTAAATTTAGCTAAATTGGCTTGTTAGGTCAGAAACGTAAGGACATTTTTAAACTTCCAATAGTTGTGCAAAACAGTGTCCGCAACTACGAATTGCTAGAAATTACCGTCATTTGTCAAAAATTTGAAGAAAACAACAACCTGGCAAAATATTCTCACCGTTTGACTTAAAGCTTTCGCGAAAAAGAGGTTTCTCTGGCCAATAATATTTAAGGAACTTCCATTTGCTTTTTTACAAAAAACTTGTGCAAAAAAGCGTGCGCAACTGTGCTGTTGTTTGAAACTGGCTCCAAGTCACACTGCGCAACCGTCGTTTTTCCTTCTAATTTGCCCCTATTGTTAAAACGCTTACACTTGTGCCCGACACCGTGCGCAACTGTCGTTTTGCTTGAAATTGGCGTCAAAACACTCTGCGTAAGCGTTGCTTTCCTTGAAATTGGTGCCTTGCGTTAAAAAGCTAAAAGATGTGTAAAAGAGAGTGTGCAACTGTAAATTTAGCTAAATTGGCTTGTTAGGTCAGAAACGTAAGGACATTTTTAAATTTCCAATGGTTGTGCAAAACAGTGTGCGCAACTAGGAATTGCTAGCAATTACCGTCATTTGTCAAAAATTTAAAGAAAACAACAACCTGACAAAATATTTCTTCCGTTTGACCTGAAGCTTGCGCGAAAAAGAGCGCACAACTGTAAGTATACTTAAATTGGTATGTGGGGTAAATAATATCCAACGAACTTTGATTTGCTGTTTTAGATAAAACTTGTGCTTAACAGCCTGCGCAGCTGTGCTGTTGATTGACCTTGGCTCTAAATAACACCTCGTAAGTTTCGTTTTGCTATAAACTGGCCCCTATTGTAAAGAAGCTAAATTTTATGCCAAACACCTTGCACAAATGTCCTGTTGCTGTCGTTTTTAATTAAACTTTTGTAAAACAGCGTGCGCAACCTTGCTGTTGCTCGAAATTGGCGTCAAAACACTCTGCGTAACTATCGTTTTGCTTTTGTCAAAAACGTGAAGAAAACAACAACCAGAATAAATATTCTCAAAATATTACCTAAAGCTTATGAAGCACAATTGACCTAAATTGGTTTCTGTGGTCAATAATATCCAACAAACTTCGATATGCCTTTTAAGATAAGACGAGTGCAAAACAGAATGCACAACTGGTTTGTGGCTCCAAATCACACAAGGCAAACCACACTTCAAAACTGTCATTTTGTCTAGAGTTTGCGCCTAAAGTTAAAAAGCTAAACCTTTCGCAAAAGACCGTCACAACTATCCCGTATTGTTAGCAAGCTAAAACCTGTGCCAAACACCGTGCGCCACTGTCCTGTTGCTCGAAATTGGAGAAAAGTAAGAAAGGTGCAGACAACTTCGAAATGTCGTTTTCGATTAAGCTTGTGCAAAACAGCGTGCGCAAATGTGCTGTTGCTCGAAATTGGCGTTGAAACACTCTCTGCAACTGTCCTTTTACTTGAAATTGGCGTTATGTGTAAGAAAGCTGAAAATTAAGCAAAACTGATGGCGCAACTAAACATTTGCCTAAATTGGCTCGTTTCGTCAGTGTGGGCAACTACGAATTTTAAGAAAATAGCGTCTTCTGTTAAAAAGGTAAAGAAAACAACACGCTGATAAATATTCTCACAGTCTGACCAAAAGCTTGTGTAGAAAAAGGGAGGACAATTGTAAATTTACCTTAAATGGTTTCAGTGGTCAATGATATCTAAGGAACTTCCATTTGCTTCTTTAGATAAAACTTGTGCAAAAAAGGATGCGCAAATGTGCTGTTGCTCGAAATTGGCGTTGAAACACTCTGCGCAACTTTCGTTTTGCTTGAAATTGGCGCCATGTGTAAAAAAGCTAAAAATTGTGCAAATCGGATAGCGCAACTAAAAATTTGCCTAATTTGGCTCGTAAACTTAGTCTACGCAACTACGAATTTCAAGAAAAAAGCGTCTTCTGTTACAAAGGTAAAGAAAAGAACACAATGCTAAATATTTTTACACTGTGACCTAAAGCTTGTGTAGAAAAAGAGGGGACAACTGTAAATTTACCTTAAATGGTTTGTGTGGTCAATAATATTCAAGGAACTTTCATTTGCTTTTTTAGATAAAACTTGTGAAAAAAAGAGTGCGCTACTGTGCTGTTGTTTGAAACTGGCTCCAAGTCACACTGCGCAACTGTCGTTTTTGCTTCCAATTTGCCCGTATTGTTTAAACGCTAAAACTTGTGTCAGACACCGTGCGCAACTGTCCTCTTGCTTGAAATTGGCGTCAAAACACTCTGCGTAACCGTTGCTTTCCTTGAAATTGGTGCCTTGCGATAAAAAGCTAAAAGTTGTTAAAAACAGAGCGTGGGACTTTTGGCGGGAAATCGCAGCGGTCGGACGTGTTTTCATCGTGTCTGCCTAACATTGCCAAAGATGACCCCTCTCTGGCACCTACTCCTATGAAAATACACTATCTGGCTCCCTGACGATGTAATCTACCTTCTTCAATGTAAATGCCTCCCAGAAAGAATAAAAGAGGTGATCGTGGCTCAACCGAAGACGAACCAAGAAATCCGAAGAAATCCAACATGGCGGCCGAGGAAAACATTGATGTTGAAGAATCGATTGAAGCGGGCAAGGAACAAGAAGAGCCTAGCCTTCTTGAAATCAAGGCTCTACTGGTCGACATACAAATCCAAATAGCTGCAGTTCTTAGCGAAAATCGAACGCTGAAGAAGGAAATCGAAGAATTAAAAGAATCTGCCAACTTCTACGAGAAGGAGCTTAAAGATTTGAAAGAGTCCTTGCAAAAGACCAAGGACGAATACAAAGAATTAAAACACATGCTAGCCTCAACAAGGAACGAGCTTAAAACAACAAAGGAGAATCTAGGAAAGCAAAAAGAAGAATCCGATCGACTGTGGGAACACCATGATGATTTGGAACAATACACTCGAAAGAACTCGCTGGAAATCCATGGAATTCCAGAAGATGCGTATCCCAGTACGGAGGCCGCGGTCATCAAGGTTGCTGAAGCCCTAAATATCACCATAGAGCCTGAAGAAATAGAGATTTCACACAAGCTGAATCGGGGCAAATCCATTATAGTGAAATTTTGCAATCATAAAGTGAAATCGAAACTTTATAAAGAACGCACCAAACTAAAGGATGTCAAAATCAAAGATCTATTTCCCAGCTACCCTTCAAATGCACAGGAACGACAACGTATTTTTATAAACGAGAACCTCACGGCTTATAGGCGTAGAATCATGAAAGAAGCGAACAAGAGAAGACAAGAGGGTACTCTACTCAGTGTTTGGTCTTTGGATGGTAAGATTTTTGTTAAGACATCACCCTATGGCTCCCCTGTTAGAATTTTTTCCGAAGAGGACTTAGATCAATTATAAACTGAACAGGCAAAATAATCTACGTTAAGTCTGGAGAGGGATGTCTTATCAACCATTCAAATTTCTCGCTGCCAAAGTAATTTAATTTTACTAACTACAAATTTGTCTATGCTCTGTTCTTTGTTTTTGCGCTTCTCTTTTTTATTTATTCAAAGTGTTATTTTGTTTAATTTACCTTTTGTGATCATTTGCTTCAGTCTAATATTATATGCACGTTTTAGTCTTCATTATTTGTTTAAAATATCGAGTACCTTTTGCATCAATCATTTTACACCTAATAGAAAGAATGCAAATCCTTTATTGAGGCGCACATGTTTTTTTCCCGTCGAGACAACGTTTATTACAAAAGACTTGAACAAATCGTGACTTTGAAAATAACTTCATTGAATGTCAGGGGACTTAGGGATGACGCTAAAAGAAGAGAAGTATTTAATTGGCTTCGCGCCAAAAGGCCATCAATATGCATGCTCCAAGAAGTACACTGTATAGAAAAAACAAATCACTTGTGGAAAGCAGAATGGGGCTATCAAGCTTACTTCACCTCTTTTGAAAGCAACAAAGCAGGGGTATGTATTCTTTTTAACAATAATTTTAACCTTCAGCTCCAAAGACTTTACACCGACCCTGCAGGGAGATTTATTATCTGTGACTTAAAAGCTAACGAAAAGCTTTTGACCCTCGCTAACATCTATGCTCCCAACGAGGATAAACCTTCATTCTTTCAAAACTTTTACGATCATCTTTTAAATTTTAACTGTGAAGACATAATAATTGGCGGTGACTTCAACCTTGTTCTTAACATCGAAAATGACAAAAAAGGTGGCATTGCCAAAACTCACCAAAATAGCTTGAAGACCGTTCAAGAAATTTCAGAGAACCTAGATCTTCTCGATGTCTGGAGAATTCACAATCCAGATGACAAAAGGTACACTTGGAGACAACGACAACCAAAGGTTTACTGTAGACTTGATTTCTTTTTAATAAGCCAAAGCGTTATTGGGGACGTCACTAACACCGATATAGTGCCAGGATATAAAACAGACCATTCCATGATTACTTTAGATCTGTCTCTTCATGCAAATAGCAGAGGACCCGGCCTTTGGAAATTAAATACCTCTCTTTTAACCGAAACTGCTTATGTTAATCTTATTAAGACAACGATTAAGGAAGTTCAAGACGAATATGAAAACGATGACATGGTAAACTCTGCTCTATTGTGGGACATGATTAAGCTTAAAATACGGGAAAAATCGCTCAAATACGCAATGAATAAAACTAAGAAAACAAAGGGCCGTGAGGCAGAACTAGAGCATGCAATTTCCAAACTAGAATCGAAAATGGAGAACGGAGACTCTAGCGTAACAGAAAATTCTGAACTTGCAGAACAACTGAATGATCTAAAGAGTGAGTTAGAAAGAATTATTGAGACTCGTACGAAAGGTTCCATATTGAGAGCTAAAATTAAATGGCATAATGAAGGAGAAAAAAATACGAAATATTTCCTCAACCTAGAAAAGAGACACTATAAGCAAGGCATTATAAGCCAACTTAAAGTGGACGAAAATAACTTTATTACTTCGGATCAGGAAATATTAGCAGAAGGGGAATCTTTTTTTATGAATCTATATACATCCAACAGAAATATACACAATTTAATTGACACATATGATTTTTTTAAACACGAAAACGACACCGTCCTGAATGACGAACAACGGAACAACTGTGAAGGCCTGCTAACTGAAAGGGAATGCCTTGCAGCCCTGAAAACCATGGAACAGGGAAAAACCCCTGGATCTGATGGGCTACCTTCAGAATTTTATAGAGTATTTTGGACAAACATATCAAACTTATTGATTAATGCTCTTAACTATGCGCACGAAACGAGTCAGCTTTCCATCACACAAAGAAGAGGAGTAATCAAACTCATTCCCAAGAAAGACGCTGAGCCGTATTTCATTAAAAACTGGAGACCGCTTACTCTTCTCAACTGCGACTACAAAATTGCAGCAAAGGCTGTGGCTAACAGGCTGAAAAAGGTTCTTCCCGATCTCATCAGCTGTGATCAAACTGGCTTTATGAAAGGCAGGTTTATTGGCGAGAACATACGATTAATAGACTATGTTATTCGTTTTACCAAAGAAAAAAATATCCCAGGGCTATTATTATTTCTTGATTTCGAAAAGGCGTTTGACACGATTGAATGGCCTTTTATCATAAATTCTCTTCAATACTTCGGTTTCGGCCCAAGTGTTGTAAACTGGGTCAAATGCCTTTACAGCAACATAGAGAGCTGCTTCTTAAACAACGGCTGGACAAGCAACTTCTTTAAAATTGAAAGAGGGGTCAGGCAGGGGTGCCCGTTGTCTCCATATCTATTTGTTCTTTCAGTTGAAGTCTTAGCCAAGGCTTTTAAAAGAAACAGCAATATCAGAGGAATACACGTTAACCAAGAGGAAATTAAAATAAGTCAATACGCAGACGATACAACCTTAATATTGAATGGTTCACAAACGTCGCTCTCAGCTGCTCTCAACACACTTGACGATTTTGGAGAAGCCTCGGGTCTCAAACTCAACAGTAAAAAAACAGAAGCAATTTGGATCGGAACATATAGTGGAAAAACAGAAATTCTTCTTCCAGAAAGAAATTTCAGATGGCAAACAAACAAAGTAAAATCTTTAGGCGTTTGGTTTACGACAGACCCTGAAAACACTGTACTTCTAAATTATAAGGAAAAACTGGAAAAAATTAACAATATTCTAAGCAACTGGAAATACCGTAGATTAACCTTAAGTGGGAAGATCACTGTTCTGAAAAGCTTAGTAGCTTCTCAAATTGTGTACGTCTTGGCACCCTTGTGCACAAACAAAAAAATAATTAGCGAGATTAACAAGCTCTTTTACTTGTTCCTTTGGAACGGAAAGGGCGATAAAATAAAGCGAGATATTATGATTAACAATTACCCAGCAGGTGGCCTCAAAATGATTGACATACTATCTTTCAATAAAGCGCTAAAAACCACTTGGATAAAAAAGTACCTGGATACAGATAATCAGGGTAAATGGAAACTTTTTCTAGATCTTGAACTGAAAAAGTTTGAGTGTACCCTACCTTTCACAAGCAACCTTAATAAGATAGACATAGCTAATATCTTCAAAACGCAAGACAGTTTCTTAAAGGAAATTCTCCTAATCTGGTCAGAAATCAATTTTGAAGAGAGGATAACATCAGAGAGCCAGCTTTCAGAACAAGGCATATGGTACAACTCACTTGTAAGGATTAACGACAGCCCTATTTTCTTTAAAGAATGGTATCGTAAAGGCATCACAAAAGTTAAGCACTTAAGGAACAGAGAAGGAAAATTCCTCACTCCACCAGAACTTTTAAACAAATACGACATCAAGGTCCAACCCTTGGCATACTGTGGAATAATTTCTGCTCTTAAAAAGCTATGCAACACATTCAACCAAGGTGACCACACAAACGAAGGTAATAGTTACGAAAGCTTTTCGACAAAACTAATGAAAGCCCAAAAAGCAAGCAAGTTGGTGTATGACAAATTAATTACAAAGAAAAGTGCCCCCCCTACTACAAGCCAGCAAAAATGGAATCAAGACTGCAACTTAGGTCAAAACGAAATAACGTGGGGTGCGACCTACCAGCTAGCTCATAAAATCACAAAAAGCATAAAACTCAGGGAATTTCAATTTAAATTGCTGCACAGAAGAATACCAACAAACGCTTTCTTAACTAAGATAAGAGTAAAAGAAAACTCCAACTGCTCCTTTTGTAAAAAAGAACCAGAAAAACTCGTACACCTTTTCTGGTCCTGCCCCAAAACGGCGCTCTTCTGGGAGAGCATCATAACGCGATTAAAACTTTGCCAAATTATTCCCGATAGTTACTCTGCAGACATGACTGTTTCACTAGGCCTGAGATCAGACTCTTCTAAACTTCAACGCCAGATCAACTTTTGTTTTCTTATTGCCAGGCACTATATCTGGCTCTGCAAAACAAAAGAAGCTATACCTCTATTGCAAGGATTTCTCAAACACCTAAAGACAATTTACAACATACAAGCACAAGCAGAAGCAAACAATGTTCTGCCCAAACAATGGTCATTCCTACACGACATCACGTAGAAACTATCGTTTCTACCATGGCGCTATTCCCAACGCCCCCTGATATTCTCTATGTCTTTCATCCGTAGCTTATCCTGCCTCAGTAACGCCAACTATCCTTAAATAAGTTTCTTCCGATGCAACTGTGTACTTGAAGCATACGAAATGTAATAATGTTTGAAAACAGTAGTATTGTTAGCAATGTAAGCAATAAGTATTGTCAGTATTGTAAGTATGGTATTAATGTTGTAAATAATGTAAGCAGTGTAAGCAGTGTTCAATATTGTAATTATTGGTTAAGTAAAGCAAATAAAAAAAAAAAAAAAAAAAAAAAAAAAAAAACAGAGCGTGCAACTGTAAATTTAGCTAAATTGGCTTGTTAGGTAAAACTAGTGCAAAAAAGCGTGCGCAGCTGTGCTGTTGTTTGAAACTGGCTCCAAGTCACACTGCGCAACCGTCGTTTTTGCTTCTAATTTGCCCGTATTGTTAAAACGCTAACACTTGTGCAAGACACCGTGCGCAACTGTCCTTTTGCTTGAAAATTGGCGTCAAAACACTCTGCGTAAGCGTTGCTTTCCTTGAAATTGTTGCCTTGCGTTAAAAAGCTAAAAGTTGTGTAAAACAGAGCGTGCAACTGTAAATTTAGCTAAATTGGCTTGTTAGGTCAGAAACGTAAGGACATTTTTAAATTTCCAATGGTTGTGCAAAACAGTGTGCTCAACTACGAATTGCTAGAATGTATCGTCATTTGTCAAAAATTTAAAGAAAACAACAACCTGACAAAATATTCCAACCATTTGACATGAAGCTTGCGCTAAAAACAGCGCACAACTATAAGTATACTTAAATTGGTATGTGGGGTAAATAATATGCAACGACTTTTGATTTGCTAATTTAGATAAAACTTGTGCTCAACAGCCTGCGCAGCTGTGCTGCTGATTCACCTTGGCTCTAAATCACACTGCGTAAATGTCGTTTTGCTATAAACTGGCCCTTATTGTAAAGAAGCTAAAACCTATGCCAAACACCTTCGGCAACTGTTTTGTTGCTGTCGGTTTTAATTAAACTTGTGTAAAACAGTGTGCGCAACCTTGGTGTTGCTCGAAATTGGCGTCAAAACACTCTGCGTAACTGTCGTTTTGCTTGTGTCAAAAACGTGAAGAAAACAACAACCAGAAGAAATATTCTCAAAATATTACCTAAAAGGGGCCTGGGTAGCAATGGCGTAAGACGTGTCCTTGATCCGTCCGCCACATATTCTATTTTTCCCGGGTGGTGAATGGAAGAACTGTTGAAAAAGATCTTGGAACGGAAAAGAAGCGAGCGTTCCTCTTCAGAGGAGTCGAGCACTTCACCAGAAGCAAAAAAAGCGAGGAGTGATGAGGTAAACTCTCCTGAAGAAGTCGAGGAGCACGAGGTTGAAGACGAAATCTTTACGGTTTTGAACATGGCCGAAGGTTTTCATAAAGCTTTGGAGGAGATAAATCGAAAGCTGGAAAAGCTAGACGCTATCCAAACAACAGTAAATGAAGTCCAAACGTCCCTTCAAAAATTGGAAGGAAGAATACAGAAGCTGGAATATTCGCAAACAACCGCCAGCCACGACATTGAGAACTTGAAAGAAAACTTAAATAAAGCTGAGAAGCAACAGCAGAATTCGACAGCGAGCCTAAAATTTTACCAGGAGAAAACAGATCTCGCTTTAACCGATTTGCAGAAGAAAAATGTTGTTTTAGAAGCTAAACTTAAAGAGGTACAAGACAAGAATCTCTATTTGGAAGCCTACTCGAGGCGGGAAAATATAATTTTTGAAAATATTGTGCAAGAAACAGACAAAGAAGACACTGAATTAGTTGTTCGCACCTTCCTCGAGACGGAATTAGGATACAAAGATGCAAACACCGTTGAAATACAGAGGGTTCATCGCTTAGGAAAGAAGAAGGAAGAAAAGCCCAGGCAAATTATCGCAAGGTTCCTCCGCTATAAGAACTGTGAAGATATTCTAGCTTTGGGCTCCCGTTTGCGAGGAAGCAGATTTAAAATGTATCAAGATCTACCCTACGAAATAGTAGTAAGAAGAAGAAAGCAAATGGACACTTTTAAAGAAGCTAGGAAAAATAACATCCCTGCATCTTTTAGTCGGGCACAACCGGATAAGCTCTTGATAAAAGGTAAAATTTGGCCAGTTGGTAAACCTCTCGAGATACCAGGATAGGTGAGAATGCTTCTTCATCATGTCATTACTCATTAGGTAACCAAGATCACGTTAGTATCGTTTGACCACATTTGCCACCCGTTATTATCAATTGCTAGATAATTATTTAGGCGATCGGAATAGAGGTTCGTAACAGATGGCGCTTCGGTTTTTCTTATCTGTCTGTAAGATTCTAGGTAAAAGTCCTTCCCCCCCATGTCCCTTTACGAAGAGGTTTCTTATTTAGTTGTGTTTATCTGTGCATGTTCTGTTTGGTTTCTATGTTTTAATAGCTTAATCATTTGTTTTAGAAGTAAACGCCTAGTACAAATTCCTATCATACCGTGCAGCGATTGTGGAGCTTTGACACCAGGTGATGTAAGGCTTCCTCTGCAAAGCTGCCCAAGAGAATATCTATGGCTTTGACAATAGCATCACTAAACGTCAGGGGATTAAGAGACAATACAAAGCGTAGAGAGGTGTTTAATTGGCTTCGCAAAAAAAATTACTCGGCATATATGCTACAAGAAGTCCACTGCACTGAAAATACTAATCACGTATGGTCTGCTGAATGGGGCTATCAAGCTATTTTTAGTACCTATAAGAGCAATAAAGCAGGGGTATGCATCCTTTTCAACAACAACTTCGATTTTCAAATAGAAAAAACTTACACTGACCCCCAAGGACGCTTTATTATTTGCGACATTAAAACCAATGAAAAGTGTTTTACTTTAGGGAACATATATGCTCCTAATGAAGACAACCCAACTTTCTTCCTTGACTTCTTTGATCACCTTGCAGATTTCAAATGTGATGATATTATTATAGGAGGCGACTACAACCTTGTACTGGATTTAGAGAAGGACAAGATGGGTGGTCTTACTAAAACTCACCAAAATAGTGTTAAAGTTGTTCAAGAATTCTCTGAGAAACTAGATCTGGTAGACGTCTGGAGGATTCTACACCCAGACACTAGTAGATTTACCTGGAGACAACGTCATCCAAAAGTACACTGTAGGCTCGATTTTTTTCTAGTAAGTCAAAGCACAGTTAACATCACGACCCTTGCAGATATCGTCCCAGGTTATAAAACCGACCACTCAATGACTACGTTATGCTTATCACTACATTCAAATCTACGTGGACCAGGTTTCTGGAAACTAAACACATCTTTTTTAACTGAATTGGATTACGTAAACCAAATTAAAACAACGATTCAGGAAACACTCGATGAGTACAAAAATGACGAATCGGTAAATCCTTCACTTCTTTGGGAAATGATAAAGCTAAAAGTGCGCGAAAAATCGCTCCGCTACTCCAAGAGCAAAACAAAGCAAGCTAAACAACGCGAAACATTTCTGGAACAAACAATTGCCAGATTAGAAGCGGATCTCGATAATAAAAACTCCGATGAAATGCACTCCTTACACCTGGAGGAACAATTGAATGAAAGCAGGCTTGAGCTTGAAAAGATAATTGAAATCCGCACCAAAGGCGCAATTTTGAGATCTAAGACTAAATGGTATAATGAAGGAGAGAAAAACACTAAGTATTTTCTTAATTTAGAAAAACGACACTACAAGCAAGGGACAATAAGTCAAATTAAAATAAACGATAGCGAATTTGTCACCTCGTTTTAGCTAAGGCAATTCGTGAAAATAAAAGTATTAAAGGGATCTTTGTAAACGGTAAAGAAATAAAACTAAGTCAGTATGCAGACGATACAACTCTTATACTAGATGGAACAAAGGAATCGTTAATAGCCTCTCTCAAAACACTGGACGATTTTTATGAAGTCTCTGGCTTAAAACTTAATGACAAAAAAACAGAAACACTGGATTGGCTCATTTGGTCAGTGTGCGCAACTACGAATTTAAAGAAAAAAAGCGTCTTCTGTTAAAAACGTAAAGAAAACAACACGCTAATAAATAATCTCAGTGTGACCTAAAGCTTGTGTGTAGAAAAAGAGAGAACAACTGTAATTTTACCTTAAATAGTTTGTGTGGTCAATAATATTCAAGGAACTTCCATTTGCTTTTTTAGATAAAACTTGTGCAAAAAAGCGTGCGCAACTGAGCTGTTGTTTGAAACTGGCTCCAAGTCACACTGCGCAACTGTCGTTTTTGCTTCCATGTTGCCCGTTTTGTTGAAACGCTAAAACTTGTGCAAGACACCGTGCGCAACTGTCCTCTTGCTTGAAAAGTGGCGTTAAAACACTTTGCGTAAGCGTTGCTTTCCTTGAAATTGGTGCCTTGCGTTAAAAAGCTAAAAATTTTGTAAACAGAGCGTGCAACTGTAAATTTAGCTAAATTGGCTTGTTAGGTCAGAAACGTAAGGACATTTTTAAACTTCCAATAGTTGTGCAAAACAGTGTCCGCAACTACGAATTGCTAGAAATTACCGTCATTTGTCAAAAATTTGAAGAAAACAACAACCTGAAAAAATATTCTCACTGTTTGACTTAAAGCTTGCGCGCAAAAGAGCGCACAACTGTAAGTATACTTAAATTGGTGTGTGGGGTAAATAATATCCAACGAACTTTGATTTGCTGTTTTAGATAAAACTTGTGCTCAACAGCCTGGGTAGCTTTACAGTTGACTGTCCTTGGCTCTAAATCACACTGCGGAAGTGTCGTTTTTCTTCAAATTGGGCTCTATTGTTAAGAAGCTAAAACTTATGCCAAACACCTTGCGCAACGGTCCTGTTGCTGTCGTTTTCAATTAAACTTGTGCAAAACAGCGTGCGCAACCTTGCTGTTGCTCCAAATTGGCGACAAAACACTCTGCGTAACTGTTGTTTTGCTTGTGTCAAAAACGAGAAGAAAACAACAACCAGAATAAATATTCTCAAAATATTACCTAAAGCTTATGAGGCACAATTGACCTAAATTGGTTTCTGTGGTCAATAATATCCAACAAACTTCGATATGCCTTTTAAGATAAGACGAGTGCAAAACAGAGTGCACAACTGGTTTGTTGCTCCAAATCACACCAGGCAATCCACACTGCGCAACTGTCGTTTTGTCTAAAGTTTGCGCCTAAAGTTAAAAAGCTAAACCCTTTGCAAAAGACCGTGCGCAACTATCCCGTATTGGCAGGAAGCTAAAACCTGTCCCAAACACCGTGCGCCACTGTCCTGTTACTTGAAATTGGAGAAAAGTCCAAAACGTGCGGAAAACTTCGAAATGTCGTTTTCGATTAAGCTTGTGCAAAACAGCGTGGGCAAATGTGCTTTTGCTCGAAATTGGCGTTGAAACATTCTGCGCAACTGTCGTTTTGCTTGAAATTGGCGCCATGTTTAAAAAAGCAAAAAATTGTGCAAAACGGATAGCGCAACTAAAATTTGCCTAAATTGGCTCGTTAGGTCAGTGTGTGCAAATTCCAATTTCAAAGAAAAAAGCGTCTTTTGTTAAAAAAATAAAGAAAGCAACACCCTGATAAATATTCTCACTGTGTGACCTAAGGCTTGTGTAGAAAAAGGGACGACAACTGTAACTTTACCTTAATTGGTTTGTGTCCACGGAACTTTCATTTGCTTTTTTAGATAAAACTTGTGCAAAAATGCCTGCGCAACTGTGCTTTCGTTTGAAACTCGCTCCAAGTCACACTGCGCAACTGTCGTTTTTGCTTCCAATTTGCCCGTATTGTTGAAACGCTAAAATATGTGCGAGACACCGTGCGCAACTGTCCTCTTGCTTGAAATTGGCGTCAAAACACTCTGCGTAAGCGTTGCTTTTCTTGAAATTGGTGCCTTGCGTTAACAAGCTAAACCTTGTGCAAAAGACCCTGCGCAACTATCCTGTATTCTTAGGAAGCTAAAACCTGTGCCAAACACCGTGCGCCACTGTCCTGTTGTTTAAAATTGGAGAAAACTCAAAAACGTGCGGACAACTTCGAAATGTCGTTTTCGATTAAGCTTGTGCAATTAGTGAAATTAGCGTCATTTTTCAAAAATTTGAAGAAAACAACAACCTGACAAAATATTCTCACCTTTTGACCTGAAGCTTGCGCAAAAAAGAGCGCACAACTGTAAGTATACTTAAATTGGTATGTGGGGTAAATAATATCCAACAAACTTCGAAATGCTTTTTTAGATAAGACGAGTGCAAAACAGAGTGCACAACTGGCTTGTTGCTCCAAATTACACAAGGCAAACCACACTGCGCAACTGTCGCTTTGTCTAAAGTTTGGGCCTCAAATGAAAAAGCTAAACCTTGTGCAAAAGACGGTGCGCAACTATTCCGTATTGTTAGCAAGCTAAAACCTGTGCCAAACACCGTGCGCCACTGTCCTGTTGCTCGATATTGGAGAAAAGTCAAAAACGTGCGGACAACTTCAAAATGTCGTTTCCGATTAAGCTTGTACAAAACAGCGTGCGCAAATGTGGTTTTGCTGGAAATTGGCGTTAAAACACTCTCCGCAAGTGTCGTTTTGCTTGAAATTGGCGCCATGTGTAAGCATGCTAAAAATTGTGCAAAACGGATAGCCCAACTAAAAATTTACATAAATTGGCTCCTTTGGTCAGTGTGCGCAACTACGAATTTAAAGAAAAAAAGCGTCTTCTGTTAAAAACGTAAAGAAAACAACACCCTGATAAATATTCTCAGTGTGACCTAAAGCTTGTGTAGAAAAAGGGAGGACCACTGTAATTTTACCTTTAATGGTTTCTGTGGTCAATAATATTCAAGGAACTTCCATTTGCTTTCTTAGATAAAACTTGTGCAAAAAAGCGTGCGCAACTGTGCTGTTGTTTGAAACTGCTTTCAAGTCACACTGCGCAACTGTCGTTTTTGCTTCCAATTTGCCCGTATTGTTTAAACGCTAAAACTTGTGTAAGACACCGTGCGCAACTGTCGTCTTGCTTGAAATTGCCGTCAAATTACTCTGCGTAAGCGTTGCTTCTCTTGAAATTGGTGCCTTGCGTTAAAAAGCTAAAAATTGTGTAAAACAGAGCGTGCAACTGTAAATTTAGTTAAATTGGCTTGTTAGGTCAGAAACGTAAGGACATTTTTAAACTTCCAATAGTTGTGCAAAACAGTGTCCGCAACTACGAATTGCTAGAAATTACCGTCATTTGTCAAAAATTTAAAGAAAACAACAACCTGACAAAATATTCTCACCGTTTGACTTAAAGCTTGCGCGGAAAAGAGCGCACAACTGTAAGTATACTTAAATTGGTGTGTGGGGTAAATAATATCCAACGAACTTTGATTTGCTGTTTTAGATAAAACTTGTGCTCTACAGCCTGCGCAGCTTTACAGTTGATTGACCTTGGCTCTAAATCACACTGCGGAAGTGTCGTTTTGCTTCAAATTGGCCCTTATTGTTAAGAGGCTATAAGTTTTGCAAAACACCTTGCGCAACGGGCCTGTTGCTGTCGTTTTCAATTAAACTTGTGCAAAACAGCGTGCGCAACCTTGCTGTTGCTCGAAATTGGCGTCAAAATACTCTGCGCAACTGTCGCTTTGCTTGTGTCAAAAACGTGAAGAAAACACCAACCAGAACAAATATTCTCAAAATTTTACCTAAAGCTTATGAAGCACAATTGACTTAAATTGGTTTCTGTTGTCAATAATATCCAACAAACTTCGATATGCCTTTTTAGCTAAGACGAGTGCAAAACAGAGTGCACAACTGGTTTTTTGCTCCAAATCACACAAGGCAAACCACACTGCGCAACTGTCGTTTTGTCTAAAGTTTCCGTTTAAAGTTAAAAAGCTAAACCTTGTGCAAAAGACCGTGCGCAACTATCCCGTATTGTTAGGGAGCTAAAACCTGTGCCAAACACCGTGCGCCACTGTGCTGTTGCTCGAAATTGGAGAAAAGTCAAAAACGTGCGGACAACTTCGAAATGTCGTTTCCGATTAAGCTTGTGTAAACCAGCGTGCGCAAATGTGCTTTTGGTCGAAACTGGCGTTGAAACACTCTGCGCAACTGTCGTTTCGCTTGAAATTGGCGCCATGTGTAAAAAAACTTAAAATTGTGCAAAACGGAGGGCGCAACTAAAAATTTGCCTAAATTGGCTCGTTAGGTCAGTATGCGCAACTTGGAATTTCAAGAAAAAAGCGTCTTCTGTTAAAAAGGTAAAGGAAACAACACCCAGA
The DNA here is from genome assembly GCA_964035705.1 of Porites rus. Taxonomy (NCBI): domain Eukaryota; kingdom Metazoa; phylum Cnidaria; class Anthozoa; order Scleractinia; family Poritidae; genus Porites; species Porites rus. Next base: position 14,031,146 of record OZ037992.1, on the reverse strand, counting down.
TAAATATTCTCACTATGTGATCTAAAGCTTGTGTAGAAAAAAGGAGGACCACTGTAACTTTACCTTAATTGGTTTGTTTCCAAGGAACTTCCATTTGCTTTTCTAGTTAAAACTTGTGCAAAAAAAGCGTGCGCAACTGTGCTGTTGTTTGAAACTACCTTCAAGTCACACTGCGCAACTGTCGTTTTTGCTTCCCATTTGCCCGTATTGTTGAAACGCCAAAACTTGTGGAAGACACCGTGCGCAACTGTCCTCTTGCTTGAAATTGGCGTCAAAACACTCTGCGTAAGCGTTGCTTTCCTTGAAATTGGTGCCTTGCGTTAAAAAGCTAAAAATTGTGTAAAATAGAGCGTGCAACTGTAAATTTAGCAAAAATTGGCTTGTTAGGTCAGTACCGTAAGGACCTTTTTAAATTTCCAATGGTTGTGCAAAACAGTGTGCGCAATTACGAATTGCTAGAAATTAGCGTCATTTGTCAAAAATTTGAAGAAAATAAAAACCTGACAAAATATTCCCACCGTTTGACTTAAAGCTTGCGCCGAAAAGAGCGCACAACTGTAAGTATCCTTAAATTTTTCTGTGGGGTAAATAATATCCAAGGAACTTTGATTTGCTGTTTTAGATAAAACTTGTGCTCAACAGCCTGCGCAGCTTTACAGTTGTTTGACCTTGGCTCTACGTCACACTGCGGAAGTGTCGTTTTTCTTCAAATTGGGCTCTATTGTTAAGAAGCTAAAACTTATGCCAAACACCTTGCGCAACTGTCCTGTTGCTGTCGTTTTCAATTAAACTTGTGCAAAACAGCGTGCGCAACCTTGCTGTTTCTCGAAATTGGCGTCAAAACACTCTGCGTAACTGTCGTTTTGCTTGAATCAAAAACGAGAAGAAAACAACAACCAGAATAAATATTCTCAAACTATTACCTAAAGCTTATGAGGCACAATTGACTTAAATTGGTTTCTGTGGTCAATAATATCCAACAAACTTCGATATGCCTTTTAAGATAAGACGAGTGCAAAACATTGTGCACAACTGGTTTGTTGCTCTAAATCACACAAGGCAAACGACACTGCGCAACTGTCGTTTTGTCTAAAGTTTGCGCCTAAAGTTTAAAAGCTAAACCTTGTGCATAAGACCGTGCGCAACTATCCCGTATCGTCAGGAAGCTAAAACCTGTCCCAAACACCGTGCGCCACTGTCCTGTTACTCGAAATTGGAGAAAAGTCGAAAACGTGCGGAAAACTTCGAAATGTCGTTTTCGATTAAGCTTGTGCAAATCAGCGTGGGCAAATGTGCTTTTGCTCGAAATTGGCGTTGAAACATTCTGCGCAACTGTCGTTTCGCTTGAAATTGGCGCCATGTTTAAAAAAGCTAAAAATTGTGCAAAACGGATAGCGCAACTAAAATTTGCCTAAATTGGCTCGTTAGGTCAGTGTGTGCAACTTCCAATTTCAAAGAAAAAAGCGTCTTTTGTTAAAAAGGTAAAGAAAACAAAACCCTGATAAATATTCTCACTGTGTGACCTAAAGCTTGTGTAGAAAAAGGAAGGACAACTGTAACTTTACCTTAATTGGTTTGTGTTCACGGAACTTTCATTTGCTTTTTTAGATAAAACTTGTGCAAAAAAGCGTGCGCAACGGTGCTTTTCTTTGAAACTCTCTCCAAGTCACACTGCGCAACTGTCGTTTTTGCTTCCAATTTGCCCGTATTGTTGAAACGCTAAAATATGTGCAAGACACCGTGCGCAACTGTCCTCTTACTTGAAATTTGCGTCAAAACACTCTGCGTAAGCGTTGCTTTTCTTGAAATTGGTGCCTTGCGTTAAAAAGCTAAACCTTGTGCAAAAGACCCTGCGCAACTATCCTGTATTCTTAGGAAGCTAAAACCTGTGCCAAACACCGTGCGCCACTGTCCTGTTTTTTAAAATTGGAGAAAACTTAAAAACGTGCGGAAAACTTTGAAATGTCGTTTTCGATTAAGCTTGTGCAATTAGTGAAATTACCGTCATTTTTCAAAAATTTGAAGAAAACAACAACCTGGCAAAATATTCTCACCTTTTGACCTGAAGCTTGCGCAAAAAAGAGCGCACAACTGTAAGTATACTTAAATTGGTATGTGGGGTAAATAATATCCAACAAACTTCGATATGCTTTTTTAGATAAGACGAGTGCAAAACAGAGTGCACAACTGGTTTGTTGCTCCAAATCACACAAGGCAAACCACACTGCGCAACTGTCGCTTTGTCTAAAGTTTGGGCCTCAAATGAAAAAGCTAAACCTTGTGCAAAAGACGGTGCGCAACTATTCCGTATTGTTAGTAAGCTAAAACCTATGCCAAACACCGTGCGCCACTGTCCTGTTGCTCGATATTGGAGAAAAGTCAAAAACGTCCGGAAAACTTCGAAATGTCGTTTCCGATTAAGCTTGTGCAAAACAGCGTGCGCAAATGTGGTTTTGCTCGAAATTGGCGTTGAAACACTCTGCGCAACTGTCGTTTTGCTTTAATTTGGCGCCATGTATAAGCAAGCCAAAAATTTTGCAAAACGCATAGCGCAACTGAAAATTTTCTGCGCCATGTGTAAGCAAGCTAAAAATTGTGCAAATCGAATAGCACAACTAAAAATTTACCTAAATTGGCTCCTTTGGTCAGTGTGCGCAACTACGAATTTAAAGAAAACAAGCGTCTTCTGTTATAAACGTAAAGAAACAACACCCTGATAAATATTCTCAGTGTGACCTAAAGCTTGTGTACAAAAACGGAGGACAACTGTAATTTTACCTTAAATGGCTTCTGTGGTCAATAATATTCAAGGAACTTCCATTTGCTTTCTTAGATAAAACTTGTGCAAAAAAGCGTGCGCAACTGTGCTGTTGTTTGCAACTGGCTCCAAGTCACACTACGCAACTGTTGTTTTTTCTTCGAATTTGCCTGTATTGTTTAAACGCTAAAACTTGTGGAAGACACCGTGCGCAACTGTTCTCTTGCTTGAAATTGGCGTCAAAACACTCTGCGTAAGCGTTGCTTTCCTTGAAATTGGTGCCTTGCGTTGAAAAGCTAAAAATTGTGTAAAACAGAGCGTGCAACTGTAAATTTAGCAAAAATTGGCTCGTTAGGTCAGTAACGTAAGGACATTTTTAAATTTCCAATGGTTGTGCAAAACAGTGTGCGCAACTACGAATTGCTAGAAATTAGCGTCATTTGTCAAAAATTTAGAGAAAACAACAACCTGACAAAATATTCTCACCGTTTGACTTAAAGCTTGCGCCGAAAAGAGCGCACAACTGTAAGTATCCTTAAATTTTTATGTGGGGTAAATAATATCCAACGAACTTTGATTTGCTGTTTAAGATAAAACTTGTGCTCAAAAGCCTGCGCAGCTTTACAGTTGATTGACCTTGGCTCTAAGTCACACTCCGGAAGTGTCGTTTTGCTTCAAATTGGGCTCTATTGTTAAGAAGCTTAAACTTATGCGAAACACCTTGCGCAACTGTCCTGTTGCCTTCGTTTTCAATTAAACTTGTGCAAAACAGCGTGCGCAACCTTGCTGTTTCTCGAAATTGGCGTCAAAACACTCTGCGTAACTGTCGTTTTGCTTGTGTCAAAAACGTGAAGAAAACAACAACCAGAAGAAATATTCTCAAAATATTACCTAAAGCTTATGAGGCACAATTGACCTAAATTGGTTTCTGTGGTCAATAATATCCAACAAACTTCGATATGCCTTTTAACATAAGACGAGTGCAAAACAGAGTGCACAACTGGTTTGTTGCTCCAAATCACACCAGGAAATCCACACTGCGCAACTGTCGTTTTGTCTAAAGTTTGCGCCTAAAGTTAAAAAGCTAAACCTTGTGCAAAAGACCGAGTGCAACTATCCCGTATTGGCAGGAAGCTAAGACCTGTCCGAAACACCGTGCGCCACTGTCCTGTTAATCGAAATTGGAGAATAGTCAAAAACGTGCGGAAAACTTCGAAATGCCGTTTTCGATTAAGCTTGTGCAAAACAGCGTGGGCAAATGTGCTTTTGCCCGAAATTGGCGTTGAAAAACTCTGCGCAACTGTCGTTTTGCTTGAAATTGGTGCCATGTGTAAGCAAGCTAAAAATTGTGAAAAACGGATAGCGCAACTAAAATTTGCCTAAATTGGCTCGTTAGGTCAGTGTGGGCAAATACGAATTTCAAGAAAAAAGCGTCTTCTGTTAAAAACGTAAAGAAAACAACACCGTGATAAATATTCTCACTGTGTGAACTAAAGCTTGTGTAGAAAAAGGGAGGACAACTGTAACTTTACGTTAAATGGTTTGCGTGGTAAATGATATCCAAGGAACTTCCAGTTGCGTTTTTAGTTAAAACTTGTGCAAAAAAGCGTGCGCAACTGTGCTGTTGTTTGAAACACGCTCCAAGTCACAGTGCGCAACTGTCGTTTTGCTTGAAATTTGCGATATGTGTAAGCAAGCTAAAAATTTAGCAAAACTGATGGCGCAACTAAAAACTTGCCTAAATTGGCTCGTTAGGTCAGTGTGCGCAACTACGAATTTAAAGAAAATAGCGTCTTCTGTTAAAAAGGTAAAGAAAACAACACGCTGATAAATATTCTCACAGTGTGACCTAAACCTTGTGTAGAAAAAGGGAACAGTGTGCGCAACTACGAATTGCTAGAAATTAGCGTCATTTGTCCAAAGTTTGAAGAAAACAACAACCTGACAAAATATTCTCACCTTTTGACCTGAAGCTTGCGCAAAAAAGAGCGCACAACTGTCAGTATTCCTAAATTGGTATGTGGGGTAAATAATATCCAACAAACTTCAATATGCTTTTTTAGATAAGACGAGTGCAAAATAAAGTGCACAACTGGTTTGTTGCTCCAAATCACACAAGGCAAACCACACTGCGCAACTGTCGTTTTGTCTAAAGTTTGTGCCTCAAATTAAAAAGCTAAACCTTGTGCAAAAGACCGTGCGCAACTATCCCGTATTGTTAGGAAGCTAAAACCTGTGCCAAACACCGTGCGCCACTGTCCTGTTACTCGAAATTGGAGAAAAGTCAAAAACGTGCGACGAAATTCAAGAAAAAAGCGTCTTCTGTTAAAAAGGTAAAAAAGCAACACACTGATAAATATTCTTACACTGTGACCTAAAGCTTGTGTAGAAAAAGGGAGGACAACTGTAAATTTACCTTAAATGGTTTGTGTGGTCAATAATATTCAAGGAACTTCCATTTTCTTTTTTAGATAAAACTTGTGCAAAAAAGCGTGTGCAACTGTGCTGTTGTTTGAAGCTGGCTCCAGGTCACACTGCGCAACTGTTGTTTTTGCTTCCAATTTGCCCGTATTGTTTAAACGCTAAAACTTGTGTAACACACCGTGCGCAACTGTCCTCTTGCTTGAAATTGACGTCAAAACACTCTGCGTAAGCGTTGCTTTCCTTGAAATTGGTGCCAAGCGTTAAAAACAGAGCGTGCAACTGTAAATTTAGCTAATTTCGCTTGTTAGGTAAAACTAGTGCAAAAAAGCGTGCGCAACTGTGCTGTTGTTTGAAACTGGCTCCAAGTCACACTGCGCAACCTTCGTTTTTGCTTCTAATTTGCCCGTATTGTTAAAACGCTAAAACTTGTGCAAGACACCGTGCGCAACTGTCCTCTTGCTTGAAATTGGCGTCAAAACACTCTGCAAAAGCGTTGCTTTCCTTGAAAATGGTGCCTTGCGTTGAAAAGCTAAAAGTTGTTAAAAACAGAGCGTGCAACTGTACATTTAGCTAAATCGGCTCGTTAGCTAAAACTATTCCAAAAAAGGGTGCGCAACTGTGCTGTTGTTTGAAACTGGTTCCAAGTCACACTGCACGACTGTCGTTTTTTCTTCCAATTTGCCCGTATTGTTGAAACGCTAAAACTTGTGCAAGACACCGTTCGTAACTGTCCTCTTGCTTGAAATTGGCGTCAAAACACTCTGCGTAAGCGTTGCTTCTCTTGAAATTGGTGCCTTCCGTTAAAAATCTAAAAATTGTGTACAACAGAGCGTGCAACTGTAAATTTAGCTAAATTGGCTTGTTAGGTCAGAAACGTAAGGACATTTTTAAATTTCCAATGGTTGTGCAAAACAGTGTGCGCAACTACGAATTGGTAAACATTAGCGTCATTTGTCAAAAATTTAAAGAAAACAACAACCTGACAAAATATTCTCACCGTTTGACCTGAAGCTTGCGCGAAAAAGAGCGCACAACTGTAAGTATACTTAAATTGGTATGTGGGGTAAATAATATCCAACGAACTTTGATTTGCTGTTTTAGATAAAACTTGTGCTTAACAGCCTGCGCAGCTGTGCTGTTGATTGACCTTGGCTCTAAATCACACTGCGTAAGTGTTGTTTTGCTATAAACTGGCCCCTATTGTAAAGAAGCTAAAACTTATGCCAAACACCTGGAAAACAGCGTGCACAACCTTGCTGTGGCTCGAAATTGGCGTCAAAACAGCCTGCGTAACAGTCGTTTGCTTGTGTCAAAAACGTGAAGAAAACAACAACCAGAATAAATATTCTCAAAATGTTACCTTAAGCTTATGAAGCACAATTGACCTAAATTGGTTTTTGTGGTCAATAATATCCAACAAACTTCGATATGCTTTTTAAGATAAGACGAGTGCAAAATAGAGTGCACAACTGGTTTGTTGCTCCAAATCACACAAGGCAAATTACAGTGCGCAACCATCATTTTCTCTAGAGTTTGCGCCTAAAGTTAAAAAGCTAAACCTTGTGCAAAAGACCGTGCACAACTATCCCGTATTGTTAGAAAGCTAAAACCTGTGCCAAACACCGTGCGCCACTGTCCTGTTGCTCGATATTGGAGAAAGGTCAAAAACGTGCGGACAACTTCGAAATGTCGTTTCCGATTAAGCTTGTGAAAAACAGCGTGCGAAAATGTGGTTTCGCTCGAAATTGGCGTTGAAACACTCTGCGCAACTGTCGTTTTGCTTGAAATTGGCGCCATGTGTAAGCAAGCTAAAAATTGTGCAAAACAGATAGCGCAACTAAAAATTTGCCTAAATTGGCTCGTTTGGTCAGTGTGGGCAACTACGAATTTTAAAAAAAAAGCGTCTTCTGTTAAAAAGGTAAAGAAAACAACATCTTGATAAATATTCTTACAATGTGACCTAAAGCTTGTGTAGAAAAAGGGAGGACAACTGTAACTTTACGTTAAATGGTTTGCGTGGTAAATGATATCCAAGGAACTTCCATTTGCGTTTTTAGTTAAAACTTGTGCAAAAAAGCGTGCGCAACTGTGCTGTTGTTTGAAACAGGCTCCAAGTCACAGTGCGCAACTGTCGTTTTGCTTGAAATTTGCGATATGTGTAAGCAAGCTAAAAATTTAGCAAAACTGATGGCGCAACTAAAAACTTGCCTAAATTGGCTCGTTAGGTCAGTGTGCGCAACTACGAATTTAAAGAAAATAGCGTCTTCTGTTAAAAAGGTAAAGAAAACAACACGCTGATAAATATTCTCACAGTGTGACCTAAACCTTGTGTAGAAAAAGGGAACAGTGTGCGCAACTACGAATTGCTAGAAATTAGCGTCATTTGTCCAAAGTTTGAAGAAAACAACAACCTGACAAAATATTCTCACCTTTTGACCTGAAGCTTGCGCAAAAAAGAGCGCACAACTGTCAGTATTCCTAAATTGGTATGTGTAGTAAATAATATTTAACAAACTTCAATCTGCTTTTTTAGATAAGACGAGTGCAAAATAGAGTGCACAACTGGTTTGTTGCTCCAAATCACACAAGGCAAACCACACTGCGCAACTGTAGTTTTGTCTAAAGTTTGCGCCTCAAATTAAAAAGCTAAACCTTGTGCAAAAGACCGTGCGCAAGTATCCCGTATTGTTGGGAAGCTAAGACCTGTGCCAAACACCGTGCGCCACTGTCCTGTTCCTCGAAATTGGAGAAAAGTCAAAAACGTGCGGACATCTTCGAAATGTCGTTTTCAATTAAGGTTGTGGAAAACAGCGTGGGCAAATGTGGTTTTGCTCAAAATTGGCGTTGAAACACTCTGCGCAACTGTCGTTTTGCTTTAAATTGGCGCCATGTGTAAGAAACCTAAAAATTGTGCAAAACGGAGGGCGCAATTGAAAATTTGCCTAAATTGGCTCGTTAAGTCGGTCTGCGCAACTTCGAATTTCAAGAAAAAAGCGTCTTCTGTTAAAAAAGTAAAGAAAACAACACGCTGACAAATATTCATACAGTGTGACCTAAACCTTGTGTAGAAAAAGGGAACAGTGTGCGCAACTACGAATTGCTAGAAATTAGCGTCATTTGTCAAAAATTTGAAGAAAACAACAACCTGACAAAATATTCTCACCTTTTGACCTGAAGCTTGCGCAAAAAAGAGCGCACAACTGGAAGTATACTTAAATTGGTACGTGGGGTAAATAATATCCAACAAACTTCGATATGCTTTTTTAGATAAGACGAGTGCAAAACAGAGTGCACAACTCGTTTGTTGCTTTAAATCACACAAGGCAAACCACACTGCGCAACTGTCGCTTTGTCTAAAGTTTGCACCTCAAATGAAAAAGCTAAACCTTGTGCAAAAGACCGTGCGCAACTATCCCGTATTGTTAGGAAGCTAAAACCTGTGCCAAACACCGTGCGCCACTGTCCTGTTGCTCGAAATTGGAGAAAAGTAAAAAAGGTGCGGACAACTTCGAAATGTCGTTTTCGATTAAGCTTGTGCAAAACAGCGTGCGCAAATGTGCTGTTGCTCGAAATTGGCGTTCAAACACTCTGTGCAACTGTCGTTTTACTTGAAATTGGCGTTATGTGTAAGGAAGCTAAAAATTAAGCAAAACTGATGGCGCAACTATACATTTGCCTAAATTGCATCGTTTGGTCAGTGTGGGCAACTACGAATTTCAAGAAAATAGCGTCTTCTGTTAAAAAGGTAAAGAAAACAACACGCTGATAAATATTCTCACAGTCTGACCAAAAGCTTGTGTAGAAAAAGGGAGGACAATTTTAAATTTACCTTAAATGGTTTCAGTGGTTAATGATATCCAAGAAACTTCCATTTGCTTTTTTAGATAAAACTTGTGCAAAAAAGCGTGCGCAAGTGTGCTGTTGCTCGAATTTGGCGTTAAAACACTCTGTGCAACTGTCGTTTTACTTGAAATTGGCGTTATGTGTAAGGAAGCTAAAAATTAAGCAAAACTGATGGCGCAACTAAACATTTGCTTAAATTGGCTCGTTTGGCCAGTGTGGGCAGCTACGAATTTCAAGAAAAAAGCGTTTTCTGTTAAAAAGGTAAAGAAAACAACACGCTGATAAATATTCTCACAGTCTGACCAAAAGCTTGTGTAGAAAAAGGGAGGACAATTGTAAATTTACCTTAAATGGTTTCAGTGGTTAATGATATCCAAGAAACTTCCATTTGCTTTTTTAGATAAAACTTCTGCAAAAAAGCGTGCGCAACTGTGCTGTTGTTTGAAACTGGCTCCAAGTCACACTGCGCAACTGTCGTTTTTGCTTCCAATTTGCCCGTATTGTTTAAACGCTAAAACATGTGTAAGACACCGTGCGCAACTGTCCGCTTGCTTGAAATTGGCGTCAAATTACTCTGCGTAAGCGTTGCTTCTCTTGAAATTGGTGCCTTGCGTTAAAAAGCTAAAAATTGTGTAAAACCGAGCGTGCAATTGTAAATTTAGCTAAATTGGCTTGTTAGGTCAGAAACGTAAGGACATTTTTAAATTTCCAATGGTTGTGCAAAACAGTGTGCGCAACTACGAATTGCTAGAAATTAGCATCATTTGTCAAAAAATTTAAAGAAAACAACAACCTGACAAAATATTCTCACGGTTTGACCTGAAGCTTGCGCGAAAAAGAGCGCACAACTGTAAGTATACTTAAATTGGTATGTGGGGTAAATAATATCCAACGAACTTTGATTTGCTAATTAAGATAAAACTTGTGCTTAACAGCCTGCGCAGCTGTGCTGTTGATTGACCTTGGCTCTAAATCACACTGCGTAAGTGTCGTTTTCCTATAAACTGGCCCCTATTGTAAAGAAGGTAAAACTTTTGCCAAACACCTTGCGCAACTGTCCTGTTGCTGTCGTTTTCAATTAAACTTGTGCAAAACAGCTTGCGCAACCTTGCTGTTTCTCGAAATTGGCGTCAAAACACACTGCGCAACTGTCGCTTTGCTTGTGTCAAAAACGTGAAGAAAACACCAACCAGAACAAATATTCTCAAAATTTTACCTAAAGCTTATCAAGCACAATTGACTTAAATTGGTTTCTGTGGTCAATAATATCCAACAAACTTCGATATGCCTTTTTAGATAAGACGAGTGCAAAACACAGTGCACAACTGGTTTGTTGCTCTAAATCACACAAGGCAAACCACACTGCGCAACTGTCGTTTTGTCTAAAGTTTGCGCTTAAAGTTAAAAAGCTAAACCTTGTGCAAAAGACCGTGCGCAACTATCCCGTATTGTTAAGAAGCTAAAACCTGTGCCAAACACCGTGCGCCACTGTCCTGTTGCTCGAAATTGGAGAAAAGTCAAAAACGTGCGATCAACTTGGAAATGTCGTTTTCGATTAAGCTTGCGCAAAACAGCGTGCGCAAATGTGCTTTTGCTCGAAATTGGCGTTGAAACACTCTGCGCAGCTGTCGTTTTGCTTGAAATTGGCGTCATGTGTAAAAAAGCTTAAAATTGTGCAAAAACGAGGGCGCAACTAAAAATTTGCCTTAATTGGCTCGTTAGGTCAGTATGCGCAACTTTGAATTTCAAGAAAAAAGCGTCTTTTGTGTAAAACAGAGAGTGCAACTGTAAATTTAGCAAAAATTGGCTTAAGTCAGTAATGTAAGGACATTTTTAAATTTCCAATGGTTGTGCAAAACAGTGTGCGCAACTACGAATTGCTAGAAATTAGCGTCATTTGTCAAAAATTTGAAGAAAACAACAACCTGACAAAATATTCTCACCGTTTGACTTAAAGCTTGCGCCGAAAAGAGCGCACAACTGTGAGTATCCTTAAATTTGTATGTGGGGTAAATAATATCCAACGAACTTTGATTTGCTGTTTTAGATAAAACTTGTGCAAAAGACCGTGCGCAACTATCCCGTATTGTCAGGAAGCTAAAACCTGTCCCAAACACTGTGCGCCACTGTCCTGTTACTCGAAATTGGAGAAAAGTCAAAAACGTGCGGAAAACTTCGAAATGTCGTTTTCGATTAAGCTTGTGCAAATCAGCGTGGGCAAATGTGCTTTTGCTCGAAATTGGCGTTGAAACATTCTGCGCAACTGTCGTTTTGCTTGAAATTGGCGCATGTTTAAAAAAGCTAAAAATTGTGCAAAACGGATAGCGCAACTAAAATTTGCCTAAATTGGCTCGTTAGTTAGCAAGCTAAAACCTGTGCCAAACATCGTGCGCCACTGTCCTGTTGCTCGATATTGGAGAAAAGTCAAAAACGTCCGGAAAAGTTCGAAATGTCGTTTCCGATTAAGCTTGTGCAAAACAGCGTGCGCAAATGTGGTTTTGCTCGAAATTTGCGTTGAAACACTCTGCGCAAGTGTCGTTTTGCTTAAAATAGGCGCCATGTGTAAGCAAGCTAAAAATTGTGCAAAACGCATAGCGCAACTGAAAATTTTCTTCGTCATGTGTAAGCAAGGTAAAAATTGTGCAAATCGAATAGCACAACTAAAAATGTATCTAAATTGGCTCATTTGGTCAGTGTGTGCAACTACGAATTTAAAGAAAAAAAGCGTCTTCTGTTAAAAACGTAAAGAAAACAACACCCTCATAAATATTCTCAGTGTGACCTAAAGCTTGTGTAGAAAAAGGGACGACAACTGTAACTTTACCTTAATTGGTTTGTGTCCACGGAACTTTCATTTGCTTTCTTAGATAAAACTTGTGCAAAAAAGAGTGCGCAACTGTGCTTTTGTTTGAAACTCGCTCCAAGTCACACTGCGCAACTGTCGTTTTTGCTTCCAATTTGCCCGTATTGTTGAAACGCTAAAATATGTGCAAGACACCGTGCGCAACTGTCCTCTTGGTTAAAATTGGCGTCAAAACACTCTGCGTAAGCGTTGCTTTTCTTGAAATTGGTGCCTTGCGTTAACAAGCTAAACCTTGCGCAAAAGACCCTGCGCAACTATCCTGTATTGTTAGGAAGCTAAAACCTGTGCCAAACACCGTGCGCCACTGTCCTGTTGTTTGAAATTGGAGAAAACTCAAAAACGTGCGGACAACTTCGAAATGTCGTTTTCGATTAAGCTTGTGCAATTAGTGAAATTAGCGTCATTTTTCAAAAATTTAAAGAAAACAACAACCTGACAAAATATTCTCACCTTTTGACCTGAAGCTTGCGCAAAAAAGAGCGCACAACTGTAAGTATACTTAAATTGGTACGTGGGGTAAATAATATCCAAAAAACTTCGATATGCTTTTTTAGATAAGACGAGTGCAAAATAGAGTGCACAACTGGTTTGTTGCTCCAAATTACACAAGGCAAACCACACTACGCAACTGTCGCTTTTTCTAAAGTTTGCGCCTCAAATGAAAAAGCTAAACCTTGTGCAAAAGACGGTGCGCAACTATCCCGTATTGTTAGCAAGCTAAAAACTGTGCCAAACACCGTGCGCCACTGTCCTGTTGCTCGATATTGGAGAAAAGTCAAAAACGTGCGGACAACTTCGAAATGTCGTTTCCGATTAAGCTTGTGCAAAACAGCGCGCGCAAATGTGGTTTTGCTCGAAATTGGCGTTGAAACACTCTGCGCAAGTGTCGTTTTGCTTGAAATTGGCGCCATGTGTAAGCAAGCTAAAAATTAAGCAAAACGCATAGCGCAACTGAAAATTTTCTGCGCCATGTGTAAGCGAGCTAAAAATCGTGCAAGTCGAATAGCACAACTAAAAATTTACCTAAATTGGCTCATTTGGTCAGTGTGCGCAACTACGAATTTAAAGAAAAAAAGCGTCTCCTGTTAAAAACGTAAAGAAAACAACACCCTGATAAATATTCTCAGTGTGACCTAAAGCTTGTGTACAAAAAGGGAGGACAACTGTAATTTTACCTTAAATGGCTTGTGTGGTCAATAATATTCAAGGAACTTCCATTTGCTTTCTTAGATAAAACTTGTGCAAAAAAGCGTGCGCAACTGTGCTGTTGTTTGAAACTGGCTCCAAGTCAAACTGCGCAACTGTCGTTTTTGCTTCCAATTTGCCCGTATTGTTTAAACGCTAAAACTTGTGTAAGACACCGTGCGCAACTGTCCTCTTGCTTGAAATTGGCGTCAAATTACTCTGCGTAAGCGTTGCTTCTCTTGAAATTGGTGCCTTGCGTTAAAAAGCTAAAAATTGTGTAAAACAGAGCGTGCAACTGTAAATTTAGCAAAAATTGGCTTGTTAGGTCAGAAACGTAAGGACATTTTTAAACTTCCAATAGTTGTGCAAGACAGTGTCCGCAACTACGAATTGCTAGAAATTAGCGTCATTTGTCAAAAATTTAAAGAAAACAACAACCTGACAAAATATTCTCACCGTTTGACTTAAAGCTTGCGCGGAAAAGAGCGCACAACTGTAAGTATACTTAAATTGGTGTGTGGGGTAAATAATATCCAACGAACTTTGATTTGCTGTTTTAGATAAAACTTGTGCTCAACAGCCTGCGCAGCTTTACAGTTGGTTGACCTTGGCTCTAAATAACACTGCGGAAGTGTCGTTTTGCTTCAAATTGGCCCCTATTGTTAAGAGGCTAAAACTTTTGCAAAACACCTTGCGCAACTGTCCTGTTGCTGTCGTTTTCAATTAAACTTGTGCAAAACAGCGTGCGCAACCTTGCTGTTGCTCGAAATTGGCGTCAAAACACTCTGCGCAACTGTCGCTTTGCTTGTGTCAAAAACGTGAAGAAAACACCAACCAGAACAAATATTCTCAAAATTTTACCTAAAGCTTATCAAGCACAATTGACTTAAATTGGTTTCTGTGGTCAATAATATCCAACAAACTTCGATATGTCTTTTTAGATAAGACGAGTGCAAAACACAGTGCACAACTGGTTTGTTGCTCCAAATCACAGAAGGCAAACCAAACTGCGCAACTGTCGTTTTGTCTAAAGTTTGCGCCTAAAGTTAAAAAGCTAAACCTTGTGCAAAAGACCGTGCGCAACTATCCCGTATTGTTAAGAAGCTAAAACCTGTGCCAAACACCGTGCGCCATTGTCCTGTTCCTCGAAATTGGAGAAAAGTCAAAAACGTGCGGACAACTTTGAAATGTCGTTTTTGATTAAGCTTCTGCAAAACAGCCTGCGCAAATGTGCTTTTGCTTGAAATTGGCGTTGAAACACTCTGCGCAACTGTCGTTTTGCTTGAAATAGGCGCCATGTGTAAGCAAGCTTAAAATTTTGCAAAACGGATAGCGCAACTAAAAATTTGGCTAAATTGGCTCGTTAGGTCAGTGTGCGCATCTACGAATTTAAAGAAAAAAGCGTTTTCTGTTAAAAAAGTAAACATAACAACACGCTGATATATATTCTCGCACTGTGACGTAAAGCTTGTGTGGAAAAAGGGAGGACAAGTGTAAATTTACCTTAAATGGTTTCTGTGTTCAATGATATTTAAGAAACTTCTATTTGCTTTTTTAGATAAAACTTGTGCTAAAAAGCGTGCGCAACTGTGCTGTTGTTTGAAACTGGCTCCAAGTCACACTACGCAACTGTCGTTTTTGCTTGCAATTTGCCCATATTGTTGAAACGCTAAAACTTGTGCAAGACACCGTGCGCAACTGTCCTCTTGCTTGAAATTGGAGAAAAGTCCAAAACGTGCGGACAACTTCGAAATGTCGTTTTCAATAAAGCTTGTGCAAAACAGCGTGCTCAAATGTGCTGTTGCTCGAAATTGGCGTTGAAACACTCTGCGCAACTGTCGTTTTGCTTGAATTTGGCGCCGTGTGTAAGCAAGCTAAAAATTGTAAAAAACGGAGGCCGCAACTAAAAATTTGCCTAAATTGGCTCGTTAGCTCAGTGTGCGCAACTACGAATTTCAAGAAAAAAGCGTCTTCTGTTAAAAACGTAAAGAAAACAACACTCTAATAAATATTCTCACAGTGTGACCTAAAGCTTGTGTAGGAAAAGGGAGGACAACTGTAAATTTACCTTAAATGGTTTGCGTGGTAAATGATATCCAAGGAACTTCCATTTGCGTTTTTAGTTAAAACTTGTGCAAAAAAGCGTGCGCAACTGTGCTGTTGTTTGAAACAGGCTCCAAGTCACAGTGCGCAACTGTCGTTTGGCTTGAAATTGCGATATGTGTAAGCAAGCTAAAAATGTAGCAAAACTGATGGCGCAACTAAAAATTTGCCTAAATTGGCTCGTTAGGTCAGTGTGTGCAACTACGAATTTAAAGAAAAAAGCGTTTTCTGTTAAAAAACTAAAGATAACAACACGCTCATAAATATTCTCACAGTGTGACCTAAACCTTGTGTGGAAAAAGGGAGGACAACTGTAACTTTACCTTAACTGGTTTGTGTCCAAGGAACTTCCATTTGCTTTTCTAGTTAAAACTTGTTCAAAAAAGAGTGCGCAACTGTGCTGTTGTTTGAAACTACGTCCAAGTCACACTGCGCAACTGTCGTTTTTGCTTCCCATTTGCCCGTATTGTTGAAACGCTAAAACCTGTGGAACACACCGCGCGCAACTGTTCTCTTGCTTGAAATTGGCGTCAAAACACTCTGCGTAAGCGTTGCTTTCCTTGAAGTTGGTGCCTTGCGTTAAAAAGCTAAAAATTGTGTAAAACAGAGCGTGCAACTGTAAATTTAGCAAAAATTGGCTTGTTAGGTCAGTAACGTAAGGACATTTTTAAATTTCCAATAGTTGTGCAAGACAGTGTGCGCAACTACGAATTGCTAGAAATTAGCGTCATTTGTCAAAAATTTAGAGAAAACAACAACCTGACAAAATATTCTCACCGTTTGACTTAAAGCTTGCGCCGAAAAGAGCGCACAACTGTAAGTATCCTTAAATTTTTATGTGGGGTAAATAATATCCAACGAACTTTGATTTGCTGTTTTAGATAAAACTTGTGCTCAACAGCCTGCGCAGCTGTGCTGTTGATTGACCTTGGCTCTAAATCACACTGCGTAAGTGTCGTTTTGCTTTAATTTGGCTCCTATTATTAAGAAGCTAAAAGTTATGCCAAATACCTTGCGCAACTGTCCTGTTGCTGTCGTTTTCAATTGAACTTGTGCAAAACAGCGTGTGCAATCTTGCTGTTGCTCAAAATTGGCGTCAAAACACTCTGCGCAACTGTCGTTTTGCTTGTGTCAAAAACGTGAAGAAAACAACAACCAGAATAAATATTCTGGAAATTTTACCTTAAGCTTATGAAGCACAATTGACCTATATTGGTTTCTGCTTTCAATAATATCCAACAAACTTCGATATGCTTTTTTAAAAAAGACGAGTACAAAACAGATTGCACAAATGGTTTGTTCCTCCAAATCACACAAGGCAAACCACACTGCGCAACTGTCGTATTTTCTAAAACTTGCAACTAAAGTTAAAAAGCTAAACCTTGTGCAAAAAACCGTGCAGAACTATCCCGTATTGTCAGAAAGCTAAAACCTGTGCCAAACACAGTGCGCCACTGTCCTGTTGCTCGAAATTGGAGAAAAGTCAAAAACGTGCGGACAACTTCGAAATGTCGTTTTCAATTAAGCTCGTGCAAAACAGCGTGCGCAAATGTGCTGTTGCTCGAAATAGGCGTTGAAACATTCTGCGCAACTGTCGGTTTGCTTGAAATTGGCGCCATGTGTAAGAAAGCCAAAAATTTGTGCAAAACGGAGGGCGCAACTGAAAATGTGCCTAAATTGGCTCGTTAAGTCAGTGTGCGCAACTTCGAATTTCAAGAAAAAAGCGTCTTCTGTTAAGAAGGTGAAGAAAACAACACGCTGACAAATATTCTTACAGTGTGACCTAAAGCTTGTGTAGAAAAAGGGAGGACAACTGTAAATTTACCTTAAATGGTTTGTGTGGTCAATAATATCCAAGAAACTTCCATTTGCTTTTTTAGATAAAACTTGTGAAAAAAAGCGTGCGCAACTGTGCTGTTGTTTGAAACTGGCTCCAGGTCACACTTCCCAACTATCGTTTTTGCTTCCAATTTGCCCGTTTTCTTGAAACGCTAAAACTTGTGCAAGACACCGTGCGCAACTGTCCTCTTGCTTGAAATTGGCGTCAAAACACTCTGCGTAAGCGTTGCTTTCCTTGAAATTGGTGCCCTGCGTTAAAAAGCTAAAAATTGTGTAAAACAGGGCGTGCAACTGTAAATTTAGCTAAATTGGCTTGTTAGGTCAGAAACGTAAGGACATTTTTAAATTTCCAATGGTTGTGCAAAACAGTGTGCTTAACTACGAATTGCTAGAAATTAGCGTCATTTGTCAAAAATTTAAAGAAAACAACAACCTGACAAAATATTCTCACCTTTTTACCTGAAGCTTGCGCAAAAAAGAGCGCACAACTGTAAGTATACTTAAATTGGTACGTGGGGTAAATAATATCCAACAAACTTCGATATGCTTTTTTAGATAAGACAAGTGCAAAACAGAGTGCACAACTGGTTTGTTGCTCCAAATCACACAAGGCAAACCACACTGCGCAACTGTCGCTTTGTCTAGAGTTTTCACCTCAAATGAAAGAGGAAAACCTTGTGCAAAAGACGGTGCGCAACTATCCCATATTGTTAGCAAGCTAAAACCTGTGCCAAACACCGTGCGCCACTGTCCTGTTGCTCGAAATTGGAGAAAAGTAAAAAAGGTGCGGACAACTTCGAAATGTCGTTTTCTATTAAGCTTGTGCAAAACAGCGTGCGCAAATGTGCTGTTGCTCGAAATTGGCGTTGAAACACTCTCTGCAACTGTCCTTTTACTTGAAATTGGCGTTATGTGTAAGGAAGCTGAAAATTAAGCAAAACTGATGGCGCAACAAAACATTTGCCTAAATTGGCTCGTTTCGTCAGTGTGGGCAACTACGAATTTTAAGAAAATAGCGTCTTCTGTTAAAAAGGTAAAGAAAACAACACGCTGATAAATATTCTCACAGTCTGACCAAAAGCTTGTGTAGAAAAAGGGAGGACAATTGTAAATTTACCTTAAATGGTTTCAGTGGTCAATGATATCCAAGGAACTTCCATTTGCTTTTTTAGATAAAACTTGTGCAAAAAAGGATGCGCAAATGTGCTGTTGCTTGAAATTGGCGTTGAAACACTCTGCGCAACTGTCGTTTTGCTTGAAATTGGCGCCATGTGTAAAAAAGCTAAAAATTGTGCAAAACGGAGGCCGCAACTAAAAATTTGCCTAATTTGGCTCGTAAACTTAGTCTACGCAACTACGAATTTCAAGAAAAAAGCGTCTTTTGTTAAAAAGGCGAAGAAAAGAACACAATGCTAAATATTTTTACACTGTGACCTAAAGCTTGTGTAGAAAAAGAGGGGACAACTGTAAATTTACCTTAAATGGTTTGTGTGGTCAATAATATTCAAGGAACTTTCATTTGCTTTTTTAGATAAAACTTGTGAAAAAAAGAGTGCGCAACTGCGCTGTTGTTTGAAACTGGCTCCAGGTCACACTGCGCAACTGTCGTTTTTGCTTCCAATTTGCACGTATTGTTTAAACGCTAAAACTTGTGTCAGACACCGTGCGCATTTGTCCTCTTGCTTGAAATTGGCGTCAAAACACCCTGCGTAAGCGTTGCTTTCCTTGAAATTGGTGCCTTGCGTTAAAAAGCTAAAAGTTGTTAAAAACAAAGCGTGCAACTGTAAATTTAGCTAAATCGTCTTGTTAGGTAAAACTAGTGCAAAAAAGAGTGCGCCACTGTGCTGTTGTTTGAAACTGGTTCCAAGTCACACTGCGCGACTGTCGTTTTTTCTTCTAATTTGCCCGTATTGTTGAAACGCTAAAACTTGTGCAAGACACCGTGCGCAACTGTCCTCTTAGTTGAAATTGGCGTCAAAACACTCTGCGTAAGCGTTGCTTTCCTTGAAATTGGTGCCTTGCGTTAAAAAGCTAAAGGTTGTTAAAAACAGAGCGTGCAACTGTAAATTTAGCTAAATTGGCTTGTTAGGTCAGAAACGTAAGGACATTTTTAAATTTCCAATGGTTGTGCAAAACAGTGTGCTTAACTACGAATTGCTAGAAATTACCATCATTTGTCAAAAATTTAAAGAAAACAACAACCTGACAAAATATTCCCACCGTTTGACCTGAAGCTTGCGCTAAAAAGAGCGCACAAGTATAAGTATACTTAGATTGGTATGTGGGGTAAATAATATGCAACGACCATTGATTTCCTAATTTACATAAAACTTGTGCTCAACAGCCTGCGCAGCTGTGCTGTTGATTGACCTTGGCTCTAAATCACACTGCGTAAGTGTCGTTTTCCTATAAACTGGCCCCTATTGTAAAGAAGCTAAAACCTATGCCAAACACCTTGCGCAACTGTCCTGTTGCTGTCGGTTTTAATTAAACTTGTGTAAAACAGCGTGCGCAACCTTGGTGTTACTCGAAATTGGCGTCAAAACACTCTGCGTAACTGTGGTTTTGCTTGTGTCAAAAACGTGAAGAAAACAACAACCAGAATAAATATTCTCAAAATATTACCTAAAGCTTATGAGGCACAATTGACCTAAATTGGTTTCTGTGGTCAATAATATCCAACAAACTTCGATATGCCTTTTAAGATAAGACGAGTGCAAAACAGAATGCACAACTGGTTTGTTGCTCCAAATCACACAAGGCAAACCAAACTGCGCAACTGTCATTTTGTCTAGAGTTTGCGCCTAAAGTTATAAAGCTAAAACTTGTGCAAAAGACCGTGCACAACTATTCCGTATTGTCAGAAAGCTAAAACCTGTGCCAAACACCGTGCGCCACTGTCCTGTTGCTCGAAATTGGAGAAAAGTCAAAAACGTGCGGACAACTTCGAAATGTCGTTTCCGATTAAGCTTGTGCAAAACAGCGTGCGCAAATGTGCTTTTGCTCGAAATTGGCGTTGAAACACTCTGCGCAACTGTCGTTTTGCTTGAAATTGGCGCCTTGTGTAAGCAAGCTAAAAATTGTGCAAATGGGATAGCGAAACTAAAAGTTTGCCTAAATTGGCTCATTTGGTCAGTATGCGCAACTACGAATTTAAAGAAAAAAAGCGTCTTCTGTTAAAAACGTAAAGAAAACAACACCCTGATAAATATTCTCAGTGTGACCTAAAGCCTGTGTGTAGGAAAACGGAGGACAAGTGTAATTTTACTTTAAATGGTTTGTGTGGTCAATAATATTCAAGGAACTTCCATTTGCTTTTTTAGATAAAACTTGTGCAAAAAAGGGTGCGCAACTAAGCTGTTGTTTGAAACTGGCTCCAAGTCAAACTGCGCAACTGTCGTTTTTGCTTCCATGTTGCCCGTTTTGTTGAAACGCTAAAACTTGTGCAAGACACCGTGCGCAACTGTCCTCTTGCTTGAAAATTGGCGTCAAAACACTCTGCGTAAGCGTTGCTTTCCTTGAAATTGGTGCCTTGCGTTAAAAAGCTAAAGGTTGTGTAAACAGATCGTGCAACTGAAAATTTAGCTAAATTGGCTTGTTAGGTCAGAAACGTAAGGACATTTTTAAATTTCCAATGGTTGTGCAAAACAGTGTGCTTAACTACGAATTGCTAGAAATTAGCGTCATTTGTCAAAAATTTGAAGAAAACAACAACCTGACAAAATATTCTCACCTTTTGACCTGAAGCTTGCGCAAAAAAGAGCGCACAACTGTAAGTATCCCTAAATTTTTATGTGGGGTAAATAATATCCAACGAACTTTGATTTGCTGTTTTAGATAAAACTTGTGCTCAGCAGCCTGCGCAGCTTTACAGTTGATTGACCTTGGCTCTACGTCACACTGCGGAAGTGTCGTTTTTCTTCAAATTGGCCCCTATTGTTAACAAGCTAAAACTTATTCGAAACACGTTGCGCAACTGTCCTGTTGCTGTCGTTTTCAATTAAACTTGTGCAAAACAGCGTGCGCAACCTTGCTGTTGCTCGAAATTGGCGTCAAAACACTCTGCGTAACTGTGGTTTTGCTTGTGTCAAAAACGTGAAGAAAACAACAACCAGAATAAATATTCTGAAAATGTTACCTAAAGCTTATGAAGCACAATTGACCTAAATTGGTTTCTGTGGTCAATAATATCCAACACACTTGGATATGCTTTTTTAGATAAGACGAGTGCAAAACAGAGTGCACAACTGGTTTGTTGCTCCAAATCACACAAGGCAAACCACACTGCGCAACTGTCGTTTTGTCTAAAGTTTGCGCCTAAAGTTAATAAGCTAAACCCTTTGCAAAAGACCGTGCGCAACTATCCCGTATTGTCAGGAAGCTGAAACCTGACCCAAACACCGTGCGCCACTGTCCTGTTACTCGAAATTGGAGAAAACTCAAAAACGTGCGGAAAACTTCGAAATGTCGTTTTCGATTAAGCTTGTGCAAAGCAGCGTGCGCAAATGTGCTGTTTCTCGAAATTGGCGTTGAACACTCTGCGCAACTGTCGTTTTGCTTGAAATTGGCGCCATGTGTAAGCAAGCTAAAAATTAAGCTAAACTAATGGCGCAACTAAAATTTGGCTAAATTGGCTCGTCAGGTCAGTGTGCGCAACTACGAGTTTGAAGAAAAAAGCGTCTTCTGTTAAAAACGTAAAGAAAACAGCGCCCTTATAAATATTCTCACAGTGTGACCTAAAGCTTGTGTAGAAAAAGGGAGGACAACTGTAAACTTACCTTAAATGGTTTGCGTGGTAAATGATATCCAAGGAACTTCCATTTGCGTTTTTAGTTAAAACTTGTGCAAAAAAGCGTGCGCAACTGTGCTGTTGTTTGAAACAGGCTCCAAGTCACAGTGCGCAACTGTCGTTTTGCTTGAAATTGGCGATATGTGTAAGCAAGCTAAAAATTTAGCAAAACTGATGGCGCAACTAAAAATTTGCCTTAATTGGCTCGTTAGGTCAGTGTGCGCAACTACGAATTTAAAGAAAAAAGCGTCTTCTGTTAAAAATGTTAAGAAGACAACACGCTTATAAATATTCTCACAGTGTGACCTAAACCTTGTGTTGAAAAAGGGAACAGTGTGCGCAACTACGAATTGCTAGAAATTACCGTCATTTGTCCAAAGTTTGAAGAAAACAACAACCTGACAAAATATTCTCACCTTTTGACCTGAAGCTTGCGCAAAAAAGAGCGCACAACTGTAAGTATTCCTAAATTGGTATGTGGGGTAAATAATATCCAACAAACTTCGATATGCTTTTTTAGATAAGACAAGTGCAAAACAGAGTGCACAACTGGTTTGTTGCTCCAAATCACACAAGGCAAACCACACTGCGAGACTGTCGTTTTGTGTGGTAAACGATATCAAAGGAACTTCCATTTGCTTTTTTTGTTAAAACTTTTGCAAAAAAGCGTGCGTAACTGTGCTGTTGTTTGAAACTGGCTCCAAATCACACTGCGCAACTGTCGTTTTGCTTGAAATTGGCGTTATGTGTAAGCAAGCTAAAAATTGTGCAAAACGGATACCGCAACTAAAAATTTGCCTAAATTGGCTCGTTAAGTCAGTGTGCGCAATAACGAATTTCAAGAAAAAAGCGTCTTCTGTTAAAAAAGTAAAGAAAACAACACACTGATAAATATTCTCACAGTGTGACCTAAAGCTTGTGTAGAAAAAGGGAGGACAACTATAAATTTACCTTAAATGGTTTGTGTGGTCAATAATATCCAAGGAACTTCCATTTGCTTTTTTTAGATAAAACTTGTGCAAAAAAGCGTGCGCAACTGTGCTGCTGTTTGAAACCTGTTCCAAGTCACACTGCGCGACTAACGTTTTTGCTTCCAATTTGCCCGTATTGTTGAAACGCTAAAACTTGTGCAAGACACCGTGCGCAACTGTCCTCTTACTTGAAATTGGCGTCAAAACACTCTGCGTAAGCATTGCTTTTCTTGAAATTGGTGCCTTCAGTTAGAAAGCTTAAAATTGTGTAAAACAGAGAGTGCAACTGTAAATTTAGCTAAATTGGCTTGTTAGGTCAGAAACGTAAGGACATTTTTAAATTTCCAATGGTTGTGCAAAACAGTTTGCGCAACTACGAATTGCTAGAAATTAGCGTGATTTGTTAAAAATTTGAAGAAAACAACAACCTGACAAAATATTCTCACCTTTCGTCCAGAAGCTTGCGAGAAAAAGAGCGCACAACTGTAAGTATACTTAAATTGGTATGTGGGGTAAATAATATCCAACGAACTTTGATTTGCTGTTTTAGATAAAACTTGTGCTCAACAGCCTGCGCAGCTGTGCTGTTGATTGACCTTGGCTCCAAATCACACTGCGTAAGTGTCGTTTTGCTTTAAATTGGCCCTTATTGTTAAGAAGCTAACACTTATGCCAAACACCTTGCGCAACTGTCCTGTTGCTGTCGTTTTTAATTAAACTTGTGCAAAACAGCGTGTGCAACCTCGCTGTTGCTCGAAATTGGCGTCAAAACACTTTGCGCAACTGTCGCTTTGCTTGTGTCAAAAACGTGAAGAAAACAACAACCAGAATAAATATTCTAAAAATGTTACCTAAAGCTTATGAAGCACAATTGACCTAAATTGGTTTCTGTGGTCAATAATATCCAACAAACTTCGATATGCTTTTTTAGATAAGACGAGTACAAAACAGAGTGCACAACTGGTTTTTTGCTTTATGTCACACAAGGCAAACCACACTGCGGAACTGTCGTTTTGTCTAAAGTTTGCGCCTAAAGATAAAAAGCTAAATATTGTGCAAAAGACCGTGCGCAACTATCTCCTATTGTTAGGAAGCTAAAACCTGTGCCAAACACCGTCCGCCTCTGTCCTATTGCTCGAAATTGGAGAAAAGTCAAAAACGTGCGGACAACTTCGAAATGTCGTTTTCTATTACGCTTCTGCAACACAGCGTGCTCAAATGTGCTGTTGCTCGAAATTGGCGTTGAAACACTCTGCGCAACTGTCGCTTTCCTTAAAATTGGCGCCATGTGTAAGCATGCTGTTGAGCACAAGTTTTATCTAAAACAGCAAATCAAAGTTCGTTGCATATTATTTACCGCACATACCAATTTAAGTATACTTACAGTTGTGCGCTCTTTTTTGCGCAAGCTTCAGGTCAAAAGGTGAGAATATTTTTTCAGGTTTTTGTTTTTTTCAAATTTTTGAGAAATGACGCTAATTTCTAGCAATTCGTAGTTGCGCACACTGTATGTGGGGTAAATAATATCCAACGAACTTTGATTTGCTGTTTTAGATAAACCTTGTGCTCAATAGCCTGCGCAGCTGTGCTGTTGATTGACCTTGGCTCTAAATCACACTGCGTAAGTGTCGTTTTCCTTTAAATTGGCCCTACTGTTAAGAAGCTAAAACTTATGCCAAACACCTTGCGCAACTGTCCTGTTGCTGTCGTTTTTAATTAAACTTGTGCAAAAAAGCGTGCGCAACCTTGCTGTTGCTCGAATTTGGCGTCAAAACACACTGCGCAACTGTCGTTTTGCTTGTGTCAAAAACGTGAAGAAAACAACAACCAGAATAAATATTCTCAAAATTTTACGTATAGCTTATGGAGCACAATTGACCTAAATTGGTTTCTGTGGTC
This sequence comes from Porites rus, assembly GCA_964035705.1. NCBI lineage: Eukaryota > Metazoa > Cnidaria > Anthozoa > Scleractinia > Poritidae > Porites > Porites rus. The sequence goes on along the minus strand of OZ037992.1, from coordinate 14,006,472 downwards.
AATAATATCCAACAAACTTCGATATGCTTTTTCAGATAAGACGAGTGCAAAACAGAGTGCACAACTGGTTTGTTGCTCCAAATCACACAAGGCAAACCACACTGCGCAACTGTCGTTTTGTCTAAAGTTTGCGCCTAAAGGTAATAAGCTAAACGTTGTGCAAAAGACCGTGCACAACTATCCCGTATTGTCAGAAAGCTAAAACCTGTGCCAAACACCGTGGGCCACTGTCCTGTTGCTCGAAATTGGAGAAAAGTCAAAAACGTGCGGACAACTTCGAAATGTCGTTTTCAATTAAGCTCGTGCAAAACAGCGTGCGCAACTGTGCTGTTGCTCGAATTGGCGTTGAAACACTCTGCGCAACTGTCGCTTTGCTTTAAATTGGCGCCATGTGTAAGCAAGCTTTAAATTGTGCCAAAAAGACAGGGCAACTTAAAATTTGCCTAAATTGGCTCCTTTGGTCAGTGTGCGCAACTACGAATTTAAAGAAAAAAGCGTCTTCTGTTAAAAAGGTAAAGAAAACAACACGCTGATAAATATTCTCACAGTGTGACCTAAAGCTTGTGTAGAAAAAGGAAGGACAACTGTAAATTTACCTTAAATGGTTTCTGTCGTCAATGATATTTAAGGAACTTCCATTTTCTTTTTTAGATAAAACTTATGCAAAAAAGCCTGCGCAACTGTGCTGTTGTTTAAAACTGGCTCCAAGTCACACTGCGCAACTGTCGTTTTTGCTTCTAATTTGCCCGTATTGATGAAACGCTAAAACTTGTGTAAGACACCGTGCGCAACTGTCCTCTTGCTTGAAGTTGGCGTCAAAAAACTCTGCGTAAGCGTTGCTTTTCTTGAAATTGGTGCCTTGCGTTAAAAAGCTAAAAATTGTGTAAAACAGAGCGTGCAACTGTAAATTTAACAAAATTGGCTTGTTAGGTCAGAAACGTAAGGACATTTTTAAATTTCCAATGGTTGTGCAAAATAGTTTGCGCAACTACGAATTGCTAGAAAATACCGTCATTTGTCAAAAATTTAAAGAAAGCAACAACCTGACAAAATATTCTCACCATTTGACTTAAAGCTTGCGCCGAAAAGATCGCACAACTGTAAGTATACTTAAATTGGTAAGTGGGGTAAATAATACCCAACGAACTTTGATTTGCTGTTTTAGATGAAACTTGTGCTCAACAGCCTGCGCAGCTGTGCTGTTTATTGACCTTGGCTCTAAATCACACTGCATAAGTGTCGCTTTGCTTCAAATTGGCCCCTACTGTTAAGAAGCTCAAACTTATGCCAAACACCTTGCGCAACTGTCCTGTTGCTGTCGTTTTTAATTAAACCCTTGCAAAACAGCGTGTGCAACCTTGCTGTTGCTCGAAATTGGCGTCAAAACACTCTGCGCAACCGTCGTTTTGCTTGTGTCAAAAACGTGAAGAAAACAACAACCAGAATAAATATTCTCAAAATTTTACCTATAGCTTATGGAGCACAATTGACCTAAATTGGTTTCTGTGATCAATAATATCCAACAAACTTCGATATGCTTTTTCAGATAAGACGAGTGCAAAACAGAGTGCACAACTGGTTTGTTGCTCCAAATCACATAAGGCAAACCACACTGCGCAACTGTCGTTTTGTCTAAAGTTTGCGCCTAAAGGTAATAAGCTAAACCTTGTGCAAAAGACTGGCACAACTATCCCGTATTGTCAGAAAGCTAAAACCTGTGCCAAACACCGTGGGCCACTGTCCTGTTGCTCAAAATTGGAGAAAAGTCTAAAACGTGCGGACAACTTCGAAATGTCGTTTTCGAATAAGCTGGTGCAAAACAGCGTGGGCAAATGTGCTTTTACTCGAAATTGGCGTTGAAACACTCTGCGCAACTGTTGTTTTGCTTGAAATTGGCGCCATGTGTAAGCAAGCTAAAAATTGTGAAAAACGGAGGGCGCAACTAAAAATTTGCCTAAATTGGCTCGTTAAGTCAGTGTGCGCAACTACGAATTTAAAGAAAAAAGCGTCTTCTGTTAAAAAGGTAAAGAAAACAACACGCTGATAAATATTCTCACAATGTGACCTAAAGCTTGTGTAGAAAAAGGGAGGACAACTGTAAATTTACCTTAAATGGTTCCTGTGGTCAATGATATCCAAGGAACTTCCATTTGCTTTTTTAGATAAAACTTGTGCAAAAAAGAGTGCCCAACTGTGCTGTTGTTTGAAACTGGCTCCAAGTCACACTGCGCAACTGTCGTTTTTGCTTCCAATTTGCCCGTATTGTTAAAACGCTAAAACTTGTGCAAGACACCGTGCGCAACTGTCCTCTTGCTTAAAATTGGTGTCAAAACACTCTGCGCAAGCGTTGCTTTTCTTGAAATTGGTGCCTGGCGTTAAAAAGCTAAAAATTGTGTAAAACAGAGCGTGCAACTGTAAATTTAGCAAAATTGGCTTGTTAGGTCAGAAACGTAAGGACATTTTTAAATTTCCAATGGTTGTGCAAAATAGTTTGCGCAACTACGAATTGCTAGAAAATACCGTCATTTGTCAAAAATTTAAAGAAAGCAACAACCTGACAAAATATTCTCACCTTTTGACCTGAAGCTTTCGCGAAAAAGAGCGCACAACTGTAAGTATACTTAAATTGGTATGTGGGGTAAATAATATCCAACAAACTTCGATATGCTTTTTCAGATAAGACGAGTGCAAAACAGAGTGCACAACTGGTTTGTTGCTCCAAATCACACAAGGCAAACCACACTGCGCAACTGTCGCTTTGTTTAAAGTTTGCACCTCGAATGAAAAAGCTAAACCTTGTGCAAAAGACCGTGCACAACTATCCGGTATTGTTATGAAGCTAAAACCTGTGCCAAAAACCGTGCGCCACTGTCCTGTTAATGGAAATTGGAGAAAAGTCAAAAACGTGCGGAAAACTTTGAAATGTCGTTTCCAATTAAGCTCGTGCAAAACAGCGTGCGCGAATGTGCTTTTGCTCGAAATGGGCGTTGAAACACTCTGCGCAACTGGCGTTTTGCTTGAAATTGGCGCCATGTGTAAGCAACCTTAAAATTAAGCAAAACGGATGGCGCAAGTAAAAATTTGCCTAAATTGGCTCGTTAGGTCAGTGTGCGCAACTACGAATTTCAAGACAAAAGCGTCTTCTGTTGAAAAGGTAAAGAAAACAACACCCAGATAAATATTCTGACAGTGTGACCTAAAGCTTGTGTAAAAAAGGGAGGACAACTGTAAATTTGCCTTAAATAGTTTCTGTGGTCAATGACATCCAAGGAACTTCCATTTGCTTTTTTAGATGAAACTTGTGCAAAAAAGCGTGCGCAAATGCGCTGTTGCTCGAAATTGGCGTTGAAACACTCTGCGCAACTGTCGTTTTGTTTGTGTCAAAAACGTAAAGAAAACAACAACCAGAATAAATATTCCCAAAATGTTATTTAAAGCTTACAAAGCACAATTGACCTAAATTGGTTTCTGTGTTCAATAATATCCAACAAACTTCGATATGCTTTTTTAGATAAGACGAGTGCAAAACAGAGTGCACAACTGGTTTGTTGCTCCAAATCACACAAGGCAAACCACACTGCGCAACTGTCGTTTTGTCTAAAGTTTGCGCCTAAAGGTAATAAGCTAAACGTTGTGCAAAAGACCATGCACAAATATCCCGTATTGTCAGAAAGCTAAAACCTGTGCCAAACACCGTGGGCCACTGTCCTGTTGCTCGAGATTGGAGAAAAGTCAAAAACGTGCGGAAAACTACGAAATGTCGTTTTCAATTAAGCTCGTGCGAAACAGCGTGCGCAAATGTGCTTTTGCTCGAATTGGCGTTGAAACACTCTGCGCAACTGTTGTTTTGTTTGAAATTGGCGCCAGGTGTAAGAAAGTTAAAAATTGTGCAAAACGAATGGCGCAACTAAAAATTTGCCTAAATTGGCTCGTTAAGTCAGTGTGCCCAACTAAGAATTTAAGGTAAAAAGCGTCTTCTGTTAAAAAGGTAAAGAAAACAACACCCTGATAAATATTCTCACAGTGTGACCTAAAGCTTGTGTAGAAAAAGGGAGGACACCTGTAAATTTACCTTGAATGGTTTGTGTGGTAAATGATATCCAAGGAACTTCCATTTGCTTTTTTTGTTAAAACCTGTGGAAAAAAGCGTGCGCAACTGTGCTGTTGTTTGAAACTGGCTCCAAGTCACAGTGCGCAACTGTCGTTTTGCTTGAAATTGGCGTTATGTGTAAGCAAGCTAAAAATTAAGCAAAACTAATAGCGCAACAAAAAATTTGCCTAAATTGGCTCGTTAGGTCAGTGTGCGCAACTACGAATTTAAAGTAAAAAGCGTCGTCTGTTAAAAAGGTAAAGAAAATAACACGCTGATAAATATTCTCACAGTGTGACCTAAACCTTGTGTAGAAAAAGGGAGAACAATTGTAAATTTACCTGAAATGGTTTCTGTGGTCAATGATATCGAAGGAACTTCCATTTGCTTTTTTAGATAAAACTTGTGCAAAAAAAACGTGCGCAAATGTGCTGTTGCACGAAATTTGCGTTGAAACACTCTGCGGAACTGTCGTTTTGTTTGAAATTGGCGCCAGGTTTAAAAAAGCCAAAAATTGTGTGAAACGGAGGGCGCAACTAAAAATTAGCCTAAATTGGCTCGTTAAGTCAGTGTGCGCAATAACGAATTTCAAGAAAAAAGCGTCTTCTGTTAAAAAAGTAAAGAAAACAACACACTGATAAATATTCTCACAGTGTGACCTAAAGCTTGTGTAGAAAAAGGGAGGACAACTATAAATTTACCTTAAATGGTTTGTGTGGTCAATAATATCCAAGGAACTTCCATTTGCTTTTTTAGATAAAACTTGTGCAAAAAAGCGCGCACAACTGTGCTGTTGTTTGAAATTGCCTCCAAGTCACACTGCGCAACTGTCGTTTTTGCTTCCAATTTGCCCGTATTGTTGAAACGCTAAAACTTGTCCAAGACACCGTGCGCAACTGTCCTCTTGCTTGAAATTGGCGTCAAAACACTCTGCGTAAGCGTTGCTTTCCTTGGAATTGGTGCCTTGCGTTAAAAAGCTAAAGGTTGTTAAAAACAGAGCGTGCAACTTTAAATTTAGCTAAATTGGCTTGTTAGGTAAAACTAGTGCAAAAAAGCGTGCGCAACTGTGCTGTTGTTTGAAACTGGTTCCAAGTCACACTGCGCGACTAACGTTTTTGCTTCCAATTTGCCCGTATTGTTGAAACGCTAAAACTTGTGCAAGACACCGTGCGCAACTGTCCCCTTGCTTGAAATTGGCGTCAAAACACTCTGCGTAAACGTTGCTTTCCTTGAAATTGGTGCCTGGCGTTAAAAAGCTAAAAATTGTGTAAAACAGAGCGTACAACTGTAAATTTAGCTAAACTGGCTTGTTAGGTCAGAAACGTAAGGACATTTTTAAATTTCCAATGGTTGTGCAAAACAGTGTGTGCAACTACGAATTTCTAGAAATTAGCGTCATTTGTCAAAAATTTGAAGAAAACAACAACCTGACAAAATATTCTCACCTTTTGTCCTGAAGCTTGCAAGAAAAAGAGCGCACAACTGTAAGTATACTTAAATTGGTATGTGGGGTAAATAATATCCAACGAACTTTGATTTGCTGTTTTAGATAAAACTTGTGCTCAACAGCCTGCGCAGCTGTGCTGTTGATTGACCTTGGCTTTAAATCACACTGCGTAAGTGTCGTTTTGCTTGAAATTGGCCCCTATTGTTAAGAAGCTAACACTTATGCCAAACACCTTGCGCAACTGTCCTGTTGCTGTCGTTTTTAATTAAACTTGTGCAAAACAGCGTGTGCAACCTTGCTGTTGCTCGAAATTGGCGTCAAAACACTCGGCGCAACCGTCACTTTGCTTGTGTCAAAAACGTGAAGAAAACAACAACCAGAATAAATATGCTTAAAATTTTACCTAAAGCTTATGAAGCACAATTGACCTAAATTGGTTTCTGTGGTCAATAATATTTAACAAACTTTGATATGCTTTTTTAGATAAGACGAGTGCAAAACAGAGTGCACAACTGGTTTGTTGCTCCAAATCACAGAAGGCAAACCACACTGCGCAACTGTCGTCCAGTCTAAAGTTTGCGGCTAAAGTTAAAAAGCTAAACCTTGTGCAAAAGACCGTGCGCAACTATCCCGTATTGTTAGGAAGCTAAAACCTACGTTTTAAACCCACTGACGTTGTGCTGGTGTCAAAAACGTGAAGAAAACAACAACCAGAATAAATATTCTCAAAATTTTATCTAAAGCTTGTGAAGAACAATTGACCTGAATAGGTTTCTGTGGTCAATAATATCCAACAAACTTCGATATGCTTTTTTAGATAAGACCAGTGCAAAACAGAGTGCACAACTGGTTTGTTGCTCCAAATCACACAAGGCAAACCACACTGCGCAACTGTCGTTTTGTCTAATGTTTGCACCTAAAGTTAAAAAGCTAAACCTTGTGCAAAAGACCGTGCACAACTATCCCGTATTGTCAGAAAGCTAAAACCTGTGCCAATCACCGTGGGCCACTGTCCTGTTGCTCGAAATTGGAGAAAAGTCAAAAACGTGCGAACAACTTCGAAATGTCGTTTTCAATTAAGCTCGTGCAAAACAGTGTGCGCAAATGTGCTTTTGCTCGAAATTGGCGTTGAAACACTCTGCGCAACTGTCGTTTTGCTTGAAATTGGCGTCATGTGTAAGAAAGCTAAGAATTGTGCAAAACGGAGGGCGCTACTAAAAATTTGCCTAAATTGGCTCGTTAAGTCAGTTTGCGCAACTTCGAATTTTAAGAAAAAAGCGTCTTCTGTTAAAAAGCTAAAGAAAACAACACGCTGACAAATATTCTCACAGTGTGACCTAATGCTTGTGTAGAAAAAGGGAGGACAACTGTAAATTTACCTTAAATGGTTTGTGTGTTCAATAATATTTAAGAAACTTCCATTTGCTTTTTTAGATAAAACTTGTGCAAAAAAGCGTGCGCAACTGTGCTGTTGTTTGAAACTGGCTCCAGGTAACACTGAGCAACTGTCGTTTTTGCTTCCAATTTGCCCGTATTGTTGAAACCCTAAAACTTGTGCAAGACACGGTGCGCAACTGTCCTCTTGCTTGAAATTGGCGTGAAAACACTCTGCGTAACCGTTGCTTTCCTTGAAATTGGTGCCTTGTGTTGAAAAGCTAAAAGTTGTGTAAAACAGAGCGTGCAACTGTAAATTTAGCTAAATTGCCTTGTTAGGTCAGAAACGTAAGGACATTTTTAAATTTCCAATGGTTGTGCAAAACGGTATGCGCAACTACGAATTGCTAGAAATTACCGTCATTGGTCAAAAATTTAAAGAAAGCAACAACCTGACAAAATATTCTTACCTTTTGAACTGAAGCTTGCGCGAAAAAGAGCGCACAACTGTAAGTATACTTAAATTGGTATGTGGGTAAATAATATCCAACGAACTTTGATTTGCTGTTTTAGATAAAACTTGTGCTCAACAGCCTGCGCAGCTGCACAGTTGATTGCGCTTATCTCTAAATCACACTGCGGAAGTGTCGTTTTGCTTCAAATTGGCCCCTATATTTAAGAAGCTAAAACTTCTGCCAAACACCTTGCGCAACTGTCCTATTGCTGTCGTTTTTAATTAAACTTGTGCAAAACAGCGTGCGCAACCTTGCTGTTGCTCTAAATTGGTGTCAAAACACTCTGCGCAACTTTCGTTGTGTTGGTGTCAAAAACGTGAAGAAAACAACAACCAGAATAAATATTCTCAAAATTTTACCTAAAGCTTATGAAGAAAAACAAAGCACAACTACAAATTGACCTAAATTGGTTTGTGTGGTCAATAATATCCAACAACCTTTGATCTGCTTTTTTAGATAAGACGTGTGCAAAACAGAGTGCCCAACTGGTTTGTTGTTCCAAATCACACAAGGCAAACCAAACTGCGCAACTATTTCTTTTTCTAAAGTTTGCGCCCAAAGTTAAAAAGCTAAACCTTGTGCAAAAGACCGTGCACAACTATTCCGTATTGTTAGGAAGCTAAAACCTGTGCCAAAAACACCGTGCGCCACTATCCTGTTTCTCGAAATTGGAGAAAAGTCGAAAACGTGCGAACAACTTCGAAATGTCGTTTTCGATTAACCTTGTGCAAAACAGCGTGCGCAATGTGCTGTTGCTCGAAATTGGCGTTAAAACACTCTGCGCAACTTTCGTTTCGCTTGAAATTGGCGCCATGTGTAAAAAAGCTAAAAATTGTGCAAAACAGAGGGCGCAACTAAAAAATTGCCTAAATTGGCTCGTTAGGTCAAAGTGCGCAACTACGAATTTAAACAAAAAAGCGTCTTCTGTTGAACAGGTAAAGAAAACAACACCTTGATAAATATTCTCATAGTGTAACCCAAAGCTTGTGTAGAAAAAGGGAGGTCAACTGTAAATTTACCTTAATTGGTTTGTGTGGTCAATAATATACAAGGAACTTCCATTTGCTTTTTTAGATAAAACTTGTGCAAAAAAGCGTGCACAACTGTGCTGTTGTTTGAAACTGGCTCCAAGTCACACTGCGCAACTGTCGTTTTTGCTTCCAATTTGCCCGTATTCTTAAAACGCTAAATCTTGTGCAAGACACCGTGCGCAACTGTCCTCTTGCTTAAAATTGGCGTCAAAAAACTCTACGTAAGCGTTGCTTTCCTTGAAATTGGTGCCTTGTGTTAAAAAGCTAAAAATTGTGTAAAACAGAGCCATTAACTGTAAATTTACCTAAATTGGCTTGTTAGGTCAGAAACGTAAGGACATTTTTAAATTTCCAATGGTTGTGCAAAACGGTATGCGCAACTACGAATTGCTAGAAATTACCGTCAGTTGTCAAAAATTTAAAGAAAACAACAACCTGACAAAATATTCTCACCGTTTGACCTGAAGCTTGCGCGAAAAAGAGCGCACTACTGTAGGTATACTTGAATTAATATGTGGGGTAAATAATATCCAACGAACTTTGATTTGCTGTTTTCGATAAAATTTGTGCTCAACAGCCTGCGTAACTGTGCTGTTGATTGACCTTGGCTCTAAATCACAGTGCGGAAGTGTCGTTTTGCTTCAAATTGGCCCCTATTGTTAAGAAGCTAAAACTTATGCCAAACACCTCGCGCAACTGTCCTGTTGCTCAAAATTGGCGAAGAGTCAAAAACGTGCGGAGAACTTTAAAATGTCGTTTTCAATTAAACTTGTGCAAAACAGCGTGCGCAACCTTGCTGTTGCTCGAAATTGGCGTCAAAACACTCTGCGCAACTTTCGTTGTGCTTGTGTCAAAAACGTGAAGAAAACAACAACCAGAATAAATATTCTCAAAATTTTACCTATAGCTTATGAAGCACAATTGACCTAAATTGGTTTCTGTGGTCAATAATATCCAACAAACTTCGATATGCTTTTTTAGATAAGACGAGTGCAAAACAGAGTGCACAACTGGTTTGTTGACCAAATCACACAAGGCAAACCACACTGCGCAACTGTCGTTTTGTCTAAAGTTTGCGCCTAAAGTTGAAAAGCTAAAACCTGTGCCAAAGACCGTGCGCCACTGTCCTGTTGCTCGAAATTGGAGAAAAGTCAAAAACGTGCGGACAAATTCAAAATGTCGTTTTCAATTAAACTTACGCAAAACAGCGCGCGCAACCTTGCTGTTGCTCGAAATTGGCGTCAAACACTCTGCGCAACTGTCGTTTTGCTTGTGTCAAAAACGTGAAGAAAACAACCAGAATAAATATTCTCAAAATTTTACGTAAAGCTTATGAAGAAAAACAAAGCACAACTACAAATTTACCTAAATTGGTTTGTGTGGTCAATAATATCCAACAAAATTCGAATTGCTTTTTTGATAAGACGTGTGCAAAGCAGAGTGCCCAACTGGTTTGTTGCTCCAAATCACACAAGGCAAAGCACACTGCGCAACTGTCGTTTTGTCTAAAGTTTGCGCTTAAAGTTAAAAAGCTAAACCTTGTGCAAAAGACCGTGCGGAACTATCCCGTATTGTTAGGAAGCTAAAACCTGTGCCAAACACCGTGCACCACTGTCCTGTTGCTCGAAATTGGAGAAAAGTCAAAAACGTGCGGACAACTTCGAAATGTCGTTTTCGATTAAGCTTTTGCAAAACAGCGTGCGCAACTGTGCTGTTGTTTAAACCGGCCCGAAATCACACTGCGCAACTGTCGTGTTGCTTGAAATCGGCGACTATTGTTAAAAAGCAAGAAATTGTTTAAAACAGAGCGCGCAACTGTAAATTTACTTAAAAGGGCTTATTAGGTCAGAAACGTGCAGACATCTTGAAATTTTCCGTTTTGTGTAAGTTTTCCTAAATTTGCTTGTTAGGTCAGAAACGTGGAGACATCTTCAAATTTTCCGTATTTGTGCAAAACAGTGTGCGCAACAAGGAATTGCTAGAAATTAGCGTCTTGTCTCAAAAACGAGAAGAAAGCAACAATCTGGCAAAATATTCTTACTGTTTAACCTATAACTTGTGCGAAAAAGGGCGCGCAACTGTAAATTTACCTAAATTAGTTTTTGTGGTCAATAATATCAAAGGCACTTCGATTTGCTGTTTTAGATAAAGCTTGTGGAAAACACTCTGCGCAACTGTGGTTTTGCCTAAAATTAGAGTCAATTACCCTAGGCGCAACTGTCGTTTGGCTTGAAATTTGCGCCTTGTGTTAAAAAGCTATAACTTGTCCAAAAAAGCGTGCGCGACTGTAAGTTTATTTAAATTGGCTTGTTAGGTCAAAAGCATGGACACATCTTCAAATTTGCTTTGTTTGTGCAAAGCAGTGTGCGCAACTACGAATGGCTAGAAATTAGCATCTTTTGTCAAAAACATGAAGAAAACAACAACCTGGCAAAAAATTCTTACCGTTTGACCTAAACCTTGTGGGAAAAAACGCCGCGCAAGTGTAAATTTACATAAATTGCCTTGATAGGTTACAAACGTGCAGATAACTTTGAATTAGCCATACTTGTGCAAAACAGTATGCGCAACTACAAATTGCTTAAAATTATTGTCTTTTGTTAAAAAGGTAAAGAAAATAACAACCTGACATAATATTCTCGCCGTTTGACCTGAAGCTTGCCCGCCAAAGAGCGCGCAACTGTAAATTTACCTAAATTGGTGTGTGTGGTCTATGATATCCAAGGAAAATCGATTTGCTGCTTAAAATTAGCGTCAGAAACCCTCGGCGCAACTGTTGTTTGGCTTGAAATGTGCGCCTTGTGTTAAAGAGCTATAACTTGTCCAAAACAGCGTGCGCGACTATAAGTTTATTTAAATTGGCTTGTTAGGTCAAAAACAGGGACACATCTTCAAATTTGCTTTTTTTGTGCAAAACAGTATGCGCAACTACGAATTGCTTAAAATTATTGTCTTTTGTTAAAAAGGTGAAGAAAATAACAACCCGACAAAACATTCTCACTGTTTGACCTGAACCTTGCGCGCCAAAGGGGGCGCAACTGTAAATTTACTTAAATTAGTGTGTGTGGTCTTTGATATGCAAGGAAAATCGATTTGCTGTTTTAGATAAGACTTTTGCAAAACAGCGTGCGCAACTGTGCTGTTGTTTGAACTGGCCCGAAATCACACTGCGCAACTGTCGTGTTGCTTGAAATTTGCGACTATTGTTAAAAGGCAAGAAATTGTTCAAAACAGAGCGCGCAACTGTAAATTTACTTAAAAGGGCTTATTAGGTCAGAAACGTGCAGACATCTTGAAACTTCTCCTTTTGTGTAAGTTTTCCTAAATTTGCTTGTTAGGTCAGAAACGTGGAAACATCTTCAAATTTGCGTATTTGTGCAAAACAGTGTGCGCAACAAGGAATTGCTAGAAATTGGCGTTTCTTCTCAAAAACGAGAAGAAAGCAACAATCTGGCAAAATATTCTTACTGTTTAACCTATACTTTGTGCGAAAAAGGGCGCGCCACTGTAAATTTACCTAAATTAGTTTTTGTGATCAATAATATCAAAGGCACTTCGATTTGCTGTTTTAGATGAAGCTTGTGCAAAACACTCTGCGCAACTGTGGTTTCGCCTAAAATTAAAGTCAAAGACCATCGGCGCAACTGTCGTTTGGCTTGAAATGTGCGCCTTGTGTTGAAAAGCTATAACTTGTCCAAAACATTGTGCGCGACTGTAAGTTTATTTAAATTGGCTTGTAAGGTCAAAAGCAGGGACAAATCTTCAAATGTGTTTTTTTTTGTGCAAAGCAGTGTGCGCAACTACGAATTGCTAGAAATTAGCATCTTTTGTCAAAAACATGAAGAAAAAAAAAACCTGGCAAAAAATTCTTACCGTTTGACCTAAAGCTTGTGGGAAAAAACGCCGCGCAAGCTTAAATTTACATACATTGCCTTGATAGGTCACAAACGTGCAGATAACTTTGAATTAGCCATACTTGTGCAAAACAGTATGCGCAACTACGAATTGCTTAAGATTATTGTCTTTTGTTAAAAAGGTAAAGAAAATAACAACCTGACAAAATATTCTCACTGTTTGACCTGAACCTTGAGTGCCGAAGGGCGCACAACTGTAAATTTACCTAAATTAGTGTGTGTGGTCTATGATATCCAAGGAAAATCTATTTGCTGTTTTAGATAAAACTTTTGCAAAACAGCGTGCGCAACTGTGCTGTCGTTTCAAATTGGCCCCAAATCACACTGCAACTGTTGTTTTGCTTCAAATTGGCCCTTGTTGTTAAAACGCTAAAGCTTGTGCAAAACACCGTGCGCAACTGTCTTTTTGGTCGAAATTGACGTCAAAACAATCTGGGCGACTGCTTGAAATTTGTGCCTTTTGCTAGAAAGCTACATAGTTTAAAACCTAACGCGGAATTGTAAATTCCCTTAAATTGAGTTGTTAGGTCAGAAACGTGCAGACATTTTAAAGCACACTGCGAAAACCACACTGCGCAACTGTCGATTTCCCTTAAATTTGCGCCTCTAGTTAGAAAGCTAAACCTTGTGGTCGAAATTGGCTTCAAAACACTCTGCGCAACTTTCGTTTTGCTGAAAATTGGCGACTTTTTTTAGAAAGGTAAAAATTGTTCAAAACAGCGCGCACAACTGTAAATTTAACTAAATAGGCTTGTTAGGACAGAAACGTGCAGACATCTCGATATTTGCCAATATTGTGTAAAGTTTCCTAAATTGTCTTGTTAGGTCAGAAACGTGGAGACATCTTCAAATTTGCCAGATATGTATAAAACAGTGTGTGCAAATCCGAAATGGTAAAAATTTGCGTCTTTTGTCAGAAACCTAAAGAAAACAACAACCTGAAAAAGTACTCTCACTGTGTAACGTAACGCTTGTGCGAAAAATGGTGCGCATCTGTAAATTTACCTACATTGGTTTGTGTGGTGAATAATATCCAAGGAACTTCGGTTTGCTGTTTTAGATCAAACTTTTGCAAAACAGCGTGCGTCAATTTACTCTTCGCAACTGTAGTTTTGCTTCAAATGGGCAACTTTTATTAAAAATCAAGAAATTGTTCACGACAACGCATGCAACTGTAAATTTACTTAAATGGGCTTGTTAGGTCAGAAACGTGCAGACATCTTGAAATTTGCCTTTTTTGTGTAAGTTTTCGTAAATTGGCTTGTTAGGTCAGAAACGTGGAGACATCTTCAAATTTGCGATATTTGTGCAAAACAGTGTGCGCAACAACGAAATGCTAGAAATTGGAGTCTTTAGTGTAAAAGGAGAACAAAACAACAACCTGATAAAATATTCTCACAGTTTGACCTAAAGCTAGTTTAGGGAAAGGGAGCGCAACTGTAAATTAACCTAAATTGGTTTGTGTGGTCAATAATATCCAAGGAACTTCGATTTGCTGTTTAACATAAAACTTGTGCGAAACACCCTACGCAACTGTGGTATTGCTTTAAATTGGTGTCAAAACGCTCTGTTGCAACTGTCGTTTGGCTTGAAATTTGCGCCTTGTGTTAAAAAGCTAAAAGTAGTTCAAAAAAGAGCGCAACTGTAAATTTATTTGAATTGGCTTCTTAGGTCAGAAACATACAGACATCTTGAAATTTCCTATTTTTGTTCAAAATGGTGTGCGCAACTACGAATCGATTAAAATTATTCTCTTTTGTCAAAAACATGAAGAAATCAAACAACCTGACAAAAAATTCTTACCGTTGGACCTTAAGATTGTGCGAAAAAAAGCCGCGCAACTGTAAATTTACGTAAATTGCTTTGATAGTTCAAATACGTGCAGACATCTTCAAATTAGCCATTTTTGGGCAAAACAATGTGCGCAACTGCGAATTACTGAAAATTATTCTCTTTTGTCAAAAGAGTGAAGAAAACAAAAACCTGACAAAATATTCTCACTGTTTAACCCAAAGCTTGCGCGAAAAACGGCGCGCAACTGTTAAGTTACCTTGCATGAAAAAGCTAAAATTTATGCAGAAAAGGATGCGCAAAAGTAAATTTTCGCTAAATTGCCTTGTTAGATCACTGTCGTTTTGCTTCAAATAGGCAACTTTTGTTAAAAATCAAGAAATTGTTCAAAAGAGCGCGCGCAACTGTAAATTTACTTAAATGGGCTTGTTAGGTCAGAAACGTGCAGACATCTTGAAATTTGCCTTTTTTGTGTAAGTTTTCGTAAATTGGCTTGTTAGGTCAGAGACGTAGAGACATCTTCAAATTTGCGATATTTGTCCAAAACAGTGTGCGCAACAACGAAATGCTAGAAATTGGAGTCTTAAGTGCAAAAGGAGAACAAAACAACAACCTGACAAAATATTCTCACAGTTTGACCTAATGCTTGTGTAGAAAGAGGAAGCGCATCTGTAAATTTACCTAAATTGGTTTGTGTGGTCAATAATATCTAAGGAACTTCGATTTACTCTTTAAGAAAAAACTTGTGCGAAACATTCTGCGCAACTGTGGTTTTCCTTAAAATTAGCGTCAAAAACCCTCGGCGCAACTGCCGTTTGGCTTGAAATTTGCGCCTTGTGTTAAAAAGCTATAACTTGTGCAAAACAGCGTGTGCGACTGTAAATTTATTTCAATTGGCTTGTTAGGTCAAAAACATGGACACATCTTCAAATTTGCTTTTTTTGTGCAAAGCAGTGTGCGAAACTACGAATTGCTCAAAATTAGCATCTTTTGTCAAAAAGATAAGGAAAACAACAACCTGGCAAATTATTCTTACCGTTTGACCTGAAGCTTGTGGGAAAAAACGCCGCGCAAGTGTAAATTTACATAAATTGCGTTAATAGGTCACAAACGTGCAGATAACTTTAAATTAGCCATACTTGTGCAAAACAGTATGCGCAACTACGAATTGCTTAAAATTATTGTCTTCTGTTAAAAAGGTGAAGAAAATAACAACCTGACAAAATATTCTCCTTGTTTGACCTGAAGCTTGCGCGCCAAAGGGCGCGCAACTGTAAATTTACCTAAATTAGTGTGTGTGGTCTATAATATCCAAGGGAAATCGATTTGCTGTTTTAGATAAGACTTTTGCAAAACAGCGTGCACAACTGTGCTGTTGTTTGAAACTGGCCGCAAATCACACTGCGCAACTGTCGTGTGGCTTGAAATGGGCGACTATTGCTAAAAAGCAAGAAATTGTTCAAAACAGAGCGCGCAACTGTAAATTTACTTAAATGGGCTTATTAGGTCAGAAAAGTGCAGACATCTTGAAATTTCCCATTTTGTGTAAATTTTTTCTAAATTTGCTTGTTAGGACAGAAACGTCTTCAAATTTGCCGTATTTGTGCAAAACAGTGTGCGCAACAAGGAAATGCTAGAAATTAGCGTTTTTTCTCAAAAACGAGAAGAAAGCAACAATCTGGCAAAACATTCTTACTGTTTAACCTATACTTTGTGCGAATAAGGGCGCGCAACTGTATATTTACCTAAATGACCCATTATTGACTCGGCCAATAATGGGTTTTATGATGAGGCGGGGCATTATCTTATCTTTAAGAGCAAGCTGCAGAGGTGGATATTCGAGATAACGATATTTGGCTAGGCACCACACACAGAGCAGGCTATAAATTCGTGAGCTTCGCTATCGCTCGCCCCTTTTTCTGCCAACGCCGATCGTGAGCTGTTTAGCTTTTCAATAGTGAAATTATTTCTTTCTCCGAAGGAACAAGCCAACAAACAATCAGGTAAGTGCAATTTTTCCCCCACCCCTGTTTGTTTTTGTATTCAGGTAGCTTTTCATTTTATTTAATTTTTTTATTTATTTTCCTTTTTCTTGTTGGGGTGACCTAGCTGAGGACTCTGTTTGTTTTTCCTTAGCGCCCGCTTATTTTCCAAAAATTTTCTTTAACCTCATGGCTAAACAGCGCGTATTAATAATAGGGCACTCCTTTGTTCATCGTCTTAAGGCGTTTGTGCAGAAAAAGAGGCTCATGCAGGCTTTTAGCAGCCTTAGGGGTATGGCAGATACTTATTTTCATGGAGTTGGCGGCCGCACGATAGCAAAATTTCGTAAATTCGACTTTAATGTGGTGCGCCAACTGGTCCCAGATGTGATTATTTTGGAGCTCGGCTCCAACGATCTGGTGGAGCTCTCGCCGCAGACAGTGGGTTCAGAACTGGAAAGTTCAGTTCGGGAACTGTACGAGATTGACTCTGTTCAATTTGTTTTCGTGGGGCAAGTTCTCCGTAGGCATACACCGAACTTGGTCGAGTATAATTGTAAGGTAGGCAAGCTTCACCAATATCTTAAGGTTGTCCTAGAGCCGTTGCCTTTTTGTTATTACTGGCGGCATAGAGGTTTCTGGAAATCCACAAGCGAACTCTTCTTACCCGATGGAGTCCATCTTAACAATTTAGGTAACTATAAATTTATGCGCAGCATTCGAGGGGCGGTTTTGCAGGCCTTAAAGTTAGTGGGTGCGTCCACAGTTTAGTCAATGCTGTGCCCTGTAGTGGCCAGTTCGATATTTAAATGGCGATGTTATAATACATTTATGAGATGCTGTGTCACATGTACATTTACAACTTTGCAGGCTATATTATATGTCATCAGGCATTTTAAATGCATTCTTGTGGCGTGTTTTGTACTTGACATTTATGGCTATTTTGGTGTGTTACTCTCCTGGCGGCTATTGTTTACTACATTAGTGTGCCCAACTCACAAAGCCATTATAGGACAAACGTCCTTTTTACAATGTCTCGGATTATTTTTGGTCATTATGTTGCCTGCTCTTGATTTGCACTTGACATTCTTTGGCTTCCGTTTTTTACTTGGAGCCTCGTTGAAGCGTGTTTAGCCCAACTCTCCTACGCCATTGTGGAATGTCTCGGATGTCTTTTTCGTCACTTAGACGCGTTTCCGTTTCAATTTACAATCGCCATGGGCTCAATGAAAGCCCGCCAAAAACCAAGGAATACACCCACTAAGTTTGAGGGTATCACAATATTTTTAATTTTTGTTGGAGTAATATAGTGTACATTTTTCATAAGACTGCCTCCTTAACGAGCCTCACAGCGCCAGGCAGCAAAAAGACCAGCCCCTGCAGTCGCACCAAAACAACGCCGGGCAGAAAGTCGCCCTAATTCTACGGCCCTGCCGGAGAGCTCAGCACAGCCACCGGAGTCCTCCTCGCAATTAAGCCCCACCGAGCTTGGGGCAATAATTTCACAAGCTATCTCGGGCGCGATGCAGTCAGTCGGCATCGTCCAAACAAACCTTGCTCCCGCGGAAAGGAATTCAAGAACGAACACGCAGCCCACGCTCCAGCCCACCGTGGTTGAGGACGCCACATCAAAGGAAATCGAGGCATTGACGAACACCGTGGCTGCTGGTAGGCTAACTTTTCCGACTGAGAAACCAGAAGAAACGTTTTCGAGCGTCACTTTCGACCTAGAATCTCGGGTCTCAGATCGTGTCAAGGCAAAGATTTGGGGGAACGAATATATAGATTTTGGGTCACTCCTCACGGTGTCCCCGGACGAGTCAAAGTATCGTATATCTGTCACGGATGATCACGATCACCCTAGTCTTTGCCTTGAGCACGTTAAAACAAAGCGGCGTAGCTTAACTATCGACCAATGGCTGACCGCGTTTAATGTATTCGTAGCTGTTTATACAATTAAGACTCCTAGTGCGATAAGCTCCCTAATAAAGTATTGTGAGGTGGTTCGGTACATCGCAGCAAAGGAAGGTAATTGGCGTTATTATGACGAACAATTCCGATTTTTTCGTCAATCAAAACCGGACAGATGCCCTTGGGACAACGTAGCTTGGGAATTGTGGCATCAGGCCTTACATAGCTCCCTTACCACCTCTCGGCCAAACTCTAACCATGATTTTCGAACCCGTCGGCCCAACCAGCGTCCTTTTCAGTCTTTTCCCAAGGGAGTGTGTTTTGCGGTTTCATGCCGGACAATTCTGCAGGGGATGCAATTTCAAACACTCCTGCTTCAAATGCGGTTCTGTCCACCCAGCGTCCCAATGTACCGCTGCCAGATCTAACACAAACAACCGTCCAGCACCAATCATGCCCTCCGGGAGTGACAGTCAGAGACGAGCTTCTGTTGAGCCGCGGGCCAACCCCGGTAAAACCCGTCCAACTCGCGTTTTACCTTAGGGGTTATAATAACTCCATTTCCGACTATCTTATACAAGGCTTTGTTCACGGTTTTTCCATACGATATTTAGGTTCTTTAATTGCAATGCGATCCCAAAATCTTAAAAGTGCCAAGGACAATCCGACTAGCGTGACTGAGAAGTTGTCTAAGGAGCTCACAGCAGGCAGAATTGTAGGTCCATTCGACGTACCACCTTTCGACCCCTTTAGGGTATCCCCCCTGGGCATTATTCCCAAAAAGTCTCCGGGCGAATACAGGTTAATTCACCATCTCTCCTACCCGGTGGGGTCATCGGTTAATGATGGTATCCCTAAAGAGCTAGCCACCGTGAGATATGCAACCATTGATGATGCCATTCGTCTTATTAAATCGTTAGGGAAGGGCTGTTTTCTGGCTAAAACAGACATTAAATCAGCTTTCCGAATTATTCCCGTATCCCCCCACGATTTTCCGTTGCTCGGCATGGAATGGCAGGGAAAGTTCTATTTTGACACATACCTTCCCATGGGGTGCTCCTCGTCATGTAATATATTTGAAACCTTCAGCACTGCGTTAGAATGGATCGCTATGAACAAACTAACATACACATTTTAGACGACTTTTTATTCATTGCGCCCTCTAACGAAAAATGTCAAGGAGACCTCAATAATTTTCTTACTGTTTGCCAACGTATAGGCATTCCGATCGCCAACGAAAAGACTATGAGGCCTGACAGAGCTTTACAATTTGCAGGCATCACGTTAGATACCGAATTGATGGAGACTCGCCCTCCTGAGGAAAAACTTGACAAATGCCTATCCCAGTTGAGCTACTTTTGTTCGCGTAAAAGCGTTACTTTAAAAGAGCTGCAGTCATTAATAGGGCTTCTCAATTTTGCCTGCTGTGTTGTGGTGCCCGGACGCGCTTTTCTCCGCCGTTTAATTGACTTGACAAGAGGTGTCGGAAACCTACCCATCACGTTAGATTAACAAAGGAAAGTAAATATGATCTACAAGTTTGGCTCAATTTTTTGCGATCGTATAACGGCAAATCCTTTTTCCTCGGCTCACGCTGGTACACTTCCAAAACCCTCAAATTATTTACGGACACGGCGGGTTCTCTTGGTTATGCCGCGATATTTGGAAAGCACTGGTTTTTCGGGGAATGGCCTGCCGTTTGGAAAACATTTAACATCACTATCTTAGAGTTCTTTCCTATTGTCCTGGCAATCGAAATTTGGGGACCGCTTATGCGCAAAAAATGTATTGTTTTCTTTTCGGATAACCAAGCAGTGGGTGAAATAATCAATAAGCAAACTTCTAAGGACCGTTCAATCATGGTTCTACTCAGGCACTTTGTTCTTTCCACACTCAAATACAATATTTTGTTTCATGCTAAGCATATCGCTGGTTGCATTAACCGCGAAAGAGATGCTTTATCTCGCCTACAGGTAGAGAAATTCAGATTACTAGCACCTTCCGTAGACCCACAACCGACGCCGGTTCCGGGGGGCCTACTACCCAACAACTGGCACATCACTTGACCGAGCTTCTGCACTCAGCCATTAAGAAGGGATCACGTAGGACTTACGAACGAGCGTGGAAGACATATGTCGAGGTTTCCTCTGAATTTTGCGATTCTCGCCGCTCGTTGCTTCCAGTCTCCGTCAACAATTTAGCGTTGTTTATATCTTATCTTTCAGCGAAGAAGTTTGCATCCTCCACAATCTCGACACACGTCTCCGCGTTAAGTTACGTCCACAAACTTGGTAATTTCCCGGATCCCACCAAACATTTTTTAGTGCCGAAGCTTTTAACGGCTCACAGTAAGCTTCACTCCTCACCGTTGTTGGCTTCCCATCACACGCAGCGTGTTGCAGCACTTAGTGCTCGCCTTAAATCACACCAATTCATCGGCATTTCAAAGGTTGTTATATCAAACCATGTTTTTAGTAGCCTTCTAAGGCTTTTTTCGTGTGGGTGAACCCACGGTCAAGGGCGCGAATTTGAAATCCCTAGTACACGTGCAAGACCTCCATTTTCAATTTTCGAACAATGTCGTGACCTCGGCGACCATTGTCATAAAAGACTTTAAACACAACAACACCAGGCGCCCCTTTTCAGTGTTTTTGGAACGCGCTGAAAGATCTACGCTTTGCCCAGTGGCTTATTTACAACGCTATTTCTCTACAAGGGGTGCAATCCCGGGTCCCTTGTTTTGCTTTGCTGACGGATCTCCAGTTAAAACTAGCCAGTTTACGCAGCAGCTGCAACAAGCCTTGAATTTGTGTGGCCTTGATTCAACTTAATACAAATCTCACTCTTTCCGAATCGGCGCCGCCTCTCTAGCAGCTGGAAAAGGCTTATCGGATGCTCAAATTCGTCACCTTGGCCGTTGGAAATCCGACGCATTTAAACTATACATTCGTCAACCTACAGGAGTATCTAAGGATTAAGCTCGCCTTTCAGTCATGGGCTGGGGCAACGCATATTTCTAGATTTTGCCTATTTTTTATTTATTTATTTTTTATTTTATTTTAATTTTTAGTTTGTCTTAGTGACTCTGGCACAGCTCAGACATGGGCTGGTTGTGTCTTTCTGCACGTAAGCTCGCCTTACAGTCAGGGGCTGGGGCAGCAATGACTTATAGATTAATCATGTTTATTTCCGGTTTTTTCTGTTACATTCCAACTTTGACATGTTATTATAACTAGCTTGGGGGCTTCGAAGCTCTCCTGTCAGACTTGGGCTGGGGCGGCAATTCTCCGATTTCAAACAGAGCAGTTGTTTAGGTACCTCTTATTTTAACTCGTAAGGTCTCCAGGAACATGTCAGAAATCGGCCTGGTGTTCCCCTTTTTTGCCTTTTCGTGTTGGGATCTTGTCTTGCGTGCGTGCCCGCGGCTTTGGTTGGGGCTCGCCACAGAATGTGGCTTGTGGCTAATTTTCGCCCCAACTTAATTCACTGAATAAAATAACTGTCATGTTACACCAAGCGATGATTCTCGGTTAACGTGACACTTAAGCACTTGTAATTGGTTTGTAATAAACGCCACTTGAGGACCAAATTATTCCAAATACGTGTCTCCTTCATTCAGTGAATCCTGGCTGCGTGCACGAACGCAATTATAAATATTTCAGTCTATTGTCTATATAGTTGGTATAGCTGAGCCGCTCTCGGCATAAATTAGTTTTTGTGGTCAATAATATCAAAGGCACTTCGATTTGCTGTTTTACATAAAGCTTTTGCAAAACCCTCGGCGCAACTTTCGTTTGGCTTGAAATTTGCGCCTTGTGTTAAAAAGCTATACCTTGTCCAAAACGGCTTGCGCGACTGTAAGTTTATTTAAATTGGCTTGTTAGGTCAAAAACATGGACATATCTTCAAATTTGCTTTTTTTGTGCAAAGCAGTGTGCGCAACTACGAATTGCTCGAAATTAGCATCTTTTGTCAAAAACATGAAGAAAACAACAACCTGGCAAAAAATTCTTACCGTTTGACCTGAAGCTTGTGGGAAAAAACGCCGCGCAAGTGTAAATTTACATAAATTGCCTTAATAGGTCACAAACGTGCAGATAACTTTGAATTAGCCATACTTGTGCAAAACAGTATGCGCAACTACGAATTGCTTAAAATTATTGTCCTTTGTTAAAAAGGTGAAGAAAATAACAACCTGACAAAATATTCTACTGTTTGACCTGAAGCTTGCGCGCCAAAGGGTGCGCAACTGTAAATTTACCCAAATTAGTGTGTGTGGTCTTTGATATCCAAGGAAAATCGATTTGCTGTTTTAGATAAAACTTTTACAAAACAGCGTGCGCAACTGTGCTATTGTTTGAAACTAGCCCCAAATCACACTGCGCAACTGTCGTGTTGCTTGAAATAGGCGACTATTGCTAAAAAGCAAGAAATTGTTGAAAACAGAGCGCGCAACTGTAAATTTACTTAAATAGCTTATTAGGTCAGAAACGTGCAGACATCTTGAAATTTCCCATTTTGTGTAAGTTTTCCTAAATTTGCTTGTTAGGTCAGAAAGGTGGAGACATCTTCAAGTTTGCCGTATTTGCGCAAAACAGTGTGCGCAACAAGGAATTGCAAAAACTTAGCTTCTGTTCTCAAAAACGAGAAGAAAGCAACAATCTGCAAAATATTCTTACTGTTTAACCTATACCTTGTGTTAAAAAGGGCGCGCAACTAAATTAGTTAAATTAGTTTTTGTGGTCAATAATATCAAAGGCACTTCGATTTGCTGTTTTAGATAAAGCTTGTGCAAAGCACTCTGCGTAACTTTGGTTTTCTTTGAAATTTTCGTCTTTCTTTAACACCATGCGCTAGAAATTGGCGTAAAAAACTCTGCGCAACTGTCGATTTGCTTGAAATTTCGTTTGTTTTGTTAACAACAGGCGAAAAACATAAATCTGACAAAAAGTTTAACTCTTCAACCTAAAGATTGTGCAAAAAAGAAGGTACAACTGTAATTTTGCCTAAATTGACTTCTTAAGTCAGAAACTTGCGGAGAACTTTGAAATGTCGTTTTCGATAAAACTTGTGAAAAACTGCGTGCGCAACTGTGCTGTTGCTCGAAATTGCGGTCAATTTACTCTTCGCAACTGTCGTTTTGCTCCAAATGGGCAACTTTTGTTAAAAGTAAAGAAATTGTTCAAAACAGCGCACGCAACTGTAAATTTATTTAAATTGGCTTGTTAGGTCAAACATGGACACATCTTCAAATTTGCTATTTTTTAGCAAAGCAGTGTGCGCAACTACGAATTGCTAGAAATTAGCGTCTTTTGTCAAAAACGTGAAGAAAACAACAACCTGACAAAATATTCTCACTGTTTGACCCAAAGCTTGCACGTAAAACGGCGCGCAACTGTTAATTTACCTTGTGTTAAAAAGCTAAATTTTATACAAAAATGGATGCTCAAAAGTAAATTTTCTCTAAATTGCCTTGTTAGGTCAGAAACATTCAGACATGTTCAAATTTGCTATATTTGGGCAAAGCGGTGAGCGCAACTACGAATTGCTAAGAATTAGCGTCTTTGCCAAAAACGTGAAGAAAACAACAACCAGGCAAAAAATTCGTTTCGACCGCAAGCTTGTGGGAAAAAACTCCGCGCCACCGTAAATTTTATATAAACTGCCTTGATAGGTCAGAAACGTGCATGCCATTTTTGTGCATAACAATATGCTCAACTACGAATTGCTTAAAATTATTGTCTTTTTTCAAAAACGTGAAGAAAACAACAAACTGAAAAAATATTCCCACTGTTTGACCTGAAGATTGCGCTACAAAGGGCGCGCAGCTATAAATTTACCTAACTTGGTGTGTGTGGTCTATAACATCCAAAGAACTTCGATTTGTTGTTTTAGATAACAATTGTGCAAAAAAGCTTGCGCAACTGTGCTGTCGTTTCAAATTGGCCCCAAATCACACTACCAACTGTTGTTTTGCTTCAAATTGGCCCTTTTTGTTAAAACGATAAAGCTTGTGCAAAACACCGTCCGCAACTGTCCTGTTGGTCGAAATTGGCGGCAAAACAATCTGTGCAAATTGGCGCCTTGTGTTAAAGAGGTAAAAATCGTGGAAACAGAGAGCGCAACTATAGATTTACCATAAATTAACTTGTTATGTCAGAAACGTGGAGACATCTTCAAATTTGCCATTTTTGTCCAAAAAAGTGTGCGCAATTGCGAATTGCTAGAAATTAGCGTCTTTTGTCAAACACGTGAACAAAACAACAACCTGATAAAATTTTCTCACTGTTTGTGCGGAGACTTTAAAATGCCGTTTTTAATTAAACTTGTGCAAAACAGCGTGTATAACCTTGCTGTTGCTCGAAATTGGCGTCAAAACACTCTGCGCAACTGTCGTTTTGCTGGTGTCAAAAACATAAAGAAAGTTAAAACCAGATAAAATATTCTCAAAATATTACCTAAAAATTATGAAGAAAAACAAAGCACAACTATAAATTAACCTAAATTGGTTTGTGTGGTCAATAATATCCAAGGAACTTTGATTTGCTGTTTAAGATAAAACTTGTGCGAAAAACTCTGCTCAGCTGTGGTATTGCTGAAAATTGGCGTCAAAACACTTTGCGCAACTGTCGTTTGGCTAGAAATTTGCGCCTTGTGTAAAAAAACTAAAAATAGTCCAAAACAGAGCGCACAACTGTTAATTTATTTAAATTGGCTTGTTAGGTCGGAAACATGCAGACATTTTCAAATTTGCTATTTTTGCTCAAAACGGTGTACGCAACTACGAATTGCAAGAAATTAAGAAAACAACAACCTGACAAATTGGCCCGTATTGTTAAGAAGCTAAAACCTGTGCCAAACACTGTGCGCCACTGTCCTGTTGCTCGAAATTGGAAAAAAGTCAAAAAACGTGCGGAGAACTTTGAAATGTCGTTTTCGATTAGGCTTGTGCAAAGCAGCGTGCGCAACTATGCTCTTGCTCGAAACTGGCGTTAAAACACTCTGCGCAACTGTCGTCTTGCTTGAAATTGGTGTCGTGTGTAAGAAAGCTAAAAATAGTGCAAGACAGAGGGCGCAACTGTAAATTTGCCTAAATAGGCTTGTTAGGTTAGAAATGTGAAGACATCTTTAAATTTGCCATTTTAGACATCTTCAAATTTGGTACATTTGTGCAAAACAGTGTGAGCAACAACGAATTTCTAGAAATTAGCGTCCTTTGTGAAAAAGGTGAAGAAAACAACAACCTGAAAAATATTCTCACACCGTGATCTAAAGCTTGTGTAGAAAAAGGGAGGGCAACTGTAAATTTACCTAAATTGGTCTGTGTGTTCAATAATATCCAAGGAACTTCGATTTGCTGTTTTAGATAAAACTTGTGCAAAACAGCGTGCGCAACTGTGCTGTTGATTGAAATTGGCCCCAAATCACAAAATGTTGCTCCAAATCACACTGTGGACACCACACTGCGCAACTGTCGATTTGCTTCAAATTTGCGCCTCTAGTTAATAAGCTAAACTTTGTGGTCGAAATTGGCGTCAAAACACTCTGCGGAACTGTCGTTTTGCTGATATTTGGCGACTTTTCTTAAAAAGGTATAATTGTTCAAAACAGCGTGCGTCACTGTAAATTTACTTAAAAGTGCTTGTTAGGACAAAAAGGTGCAGATATCTTGAAATTTGCCATTTTTGTGTATATTTTCCTTAATTGGCTTGTTAGGTCAGAAATGTGGAGACATCATCAAATTTGGTAGATTTGTGGAAAATAGTGTGCGCAACAACGAATTGCTACAAATTTGCGTCTTCTCTCAGAAACATAAAGAAAACAACAACATGACAAAATATTCTTACTGTTTGACCTGAACCTTGCGCGACAAAGCGCCCACAACTGTAAATATACGTATATTGGTGTGTGGGGTAAATAATATCCAAGACACTTGGATTTGCTGTTGGAGATAAAACTTGTAGAAAACAGCATGTCCACCTGTGCTGTTGCTCCAAATTGGCCCCAAATCACACTGCGCAACTGTCGTTTTGCTTCAAAGTGGCCCGTATTGTTAAGAAGCTAAAACCTGTGCCAAACACCGTGCGCCACTGTCTTGTTGCTCGAAATTGGAGAAAAGTCAAAAACGTGCGGATAACTTTGAAATGTCGTTTTCGATTAAGCTTGTGCAAAACAGCGTGCGCAAATGTGCTGTAGCTCGAAATTGGCGTTAATACACTCTACGCAACTGTCGTTTTGCTTGAAATTGGCGCCATGTGTAAGAAAGCTAAGAATTGTGCAAAACAGAGGGCGCAACTGTAAATTTGCCTAGATAGGCTCGTTAGGTCAGAAATGTGAAGACATCTTTAAATTTGCTATTTTTCTGCAAAGCAGTGTGCGCAACTACGAATTTCTAGAAATTAGCGTCTTCTGTGAAAAAGGTGAAGAAAACAACAACCTGATAAATATTCTCACAGTGTGACCTAAAGCTTGTGTAGAAAAAGGGAGGACGACTGTAAATTTACCTTAATTAGTTTGTGTGGTCAAAAATATCCAAGAAACTTCCATTTGCTGTTTTAGATAAAACTTCTGCAAAACAGCGTGCGCAACTGTGCTGTTGTTTGAAATTGGCTCCAAGTCACACTGCGCAACTGTTGTTTTTGCTTCCAATTTGCCCGTATTGTTAAGAGAGTGTCTCTGTAAGAGCGGTCCGGTCGATTTTTCTTGAGACACAGATTTAGCTCATTTCTTGTGTGTTGTAAGACATTCATGTACCTATACTAAAACCGCAATCCGTTTGATCGGATCTCTTTATTTTTCAGAGTTTTACGGAAATTAAATTTCACTCGACCGAAGGCCTGTCGTGACACTTTTCAAGACGTTAATTTGAGGCAACTTTGGAGGACAATTTACAAAAAACTGCGAGACTCAGCAAAAACAAATACTACAGCCATGTATATTAACTCTATCTTATCCATCGCGGTGACTTTCGTGAACATCACCTTTCAATCAAGCAAACAGGAAGACTTGAACGACACCTTATCGGTTCGCTTGTCACACTCGCGAAAACCGATCATATTCAAGGTACATTTTTGAAAAAGTGAGGCGTTCTTAACTGATCCAACTAATATAGCTAGGAAGTAGGTGCCATACTGCGTCATCTTCGAGGCCATATCACACTGGTATTTTGATTTTCTGATCGACGAGAACGGTGATCAGGAGGTGATCGCCATGTTTACCTCATAAAGGTGACCGCTGACCAGCCGCTGAGTGACAACGGTACGCCGCGGGGTGGTGTGGGTGGCGGACTTATCGTTTTAAGATATTCGAATACATGCTAAAAAAGCTTTAGGACTCTCAGTCTAAACAGTCAAGGCATGCTTCGTGGTACAGACAACGTTTATTTTATTCTCATAACTTTTTCCTTTAAATTAGAACTGGTATTAATTAATAGAGTTATTTAAATATTTTTAACCGAGGTACCCATATGACCTTTTGGCTTGTCCTCAGTGGTATAAAATAAGGTGTCTTTTCTTCCAGAACCTTTTATTCATGCGTTATTGCACGGAATGAACACTATACTTAGAAGGTTTGTTCTAAGTCATTTTTGCTGTTCCCAAGAATGTATGCAGAATCATAGCTCTATACATATCCACATATCTTGCGAGATTTGTCGCAGATCCTCTTTCCTTCCAGATTGCTCACCAATTTCAAACTTGGAGGTGAGATACTGCCTTACTTTCTCTTAGAAGCGAACAGCGCCACCTTTTGGCTTATGAAGTGCGCATCCTTCACTTAAATTCGACTGAAAGGTTCGCTACCCTGTCTCTCGATAACATTGGTACTGTCGTCTTCTGAAAGGGTAAGGGATGAGGATTTTTCAACCCAGCTTTAATTTAGAGATTTCCAAGCTGTTCTAATGTCAAAAATAAAGGAAATGACCCATGAATTCCAGTGCTCAGTGGAAGGATAATGACACCATCAAGCAGTGGCCCAATAGCCCTTGTAGCTGTCTATAAGGGAGAGATTGTAAGTTGGCTATGAAAATTACCCTTTTTTCTCTTTTGCTTTGACTTTGTGAGGTGGTTTTGTCGGTTATTAGAACGGACACGCGTCACTCTTACTTAATATTTTAACGGGAAACCAAACAGCATCATTTTATTTCCAAGTAGGTATATATTCAGCCGTTCTTAGCCACCATTTTGCGAGAACAAAGTATATGTATATATTAAGAGTGGTACAAAAAAAACAGTTTACTTGTAAAAACCTTTGTGTTTTTTTATATCTTTACATACTTATAAAAAATTGTAGAGGGTAAATGAAAATGAAGGAAAAGAAAATGTGTCCTGCATAGCAGTCTTTCAAATCGCCTTTTAGCCGACAGGGAGTCGCGCAGTGGCATGGGGCGAAGGCAACCCAAAAAATTAGTAGCAGGAGGAGGAGCTTATTTAGCCGGCCTTTAGTATGTATTTGAATATACAATGTAAGAAGCGTGGTACATCAAAATATCGGTTTAGTTATAAAAGTCTTTGTCGTTGTCATATGAAAAAAAAAAGTACAGGAAAATTGCAAATGAAAAGAATGGGGTTTAGTGGTAAAAGGTCACATCGAATCAAGGAATGAGTTGAAACTAACATAGTTCACTTGACAATTGTACATCAGGCTTATAAGTGGAAAACGCTAAAAATTGTACATTGCTAGTTTTATTAATACCTTACCTAAATGACATTGGTTACTGTTACGGAAAATCATATTTTAGAGTCAGCTTTGTATAGAGCTATGATTTTGCATACATTCTTGGGAACAGCAAAATGATTTAGAACAAACCCTCTAAGTATAGTGTTCATTCCGTGCAATAACGCATAAATAAAAGGTTCTGGAAGAAAAGACACCTTATTTTATACCACTGAGGACAAGCCAAAAGGTCATATGGGTACCTCGGTTAAAAATATTTAAATAACTCTATTAATTAATACCAGTTCTAATTTAAAGGGAAAAGTTATGAGAATAAAAAAAAAGTTGTCTGTACCACGAAGCATGCCTTGACTGTTTAGACTGAGAGTCCTAAAGATTTTTAGCGTGTATTCGAATATCTTATGAGATTATGACGATAAGTCCGCCACCCACACCACCCTGCGCCGTACTGTTTTCATTCAGCGGCTGGTCAGCGGTCACCTTTATGAGGTAAACATGGCGATCACCTCCTGATCACCGTTCTCGTCGATCAGAAAATCAAAATACCAGTGTGATATGGCCTCGAAGATGACGCAGTTATGTTGTTTGATTCGTATTTCACATTCGAGTCGAAGCTTGGGTGGCACAGGTTATTTTTTACGGTGGAATCGACAAGGGAAATTCGAACACTAGTGGTCACTAGTTGTAGTGTTTGAATTGTTGGAAGAAATGGTCGCATTGGGATGTAGGAATGGTAGGTTTAACGAACAATTTCAAATTTTGCCCCTTGAATTGAAAGTGAAGTTCATTTGAATGCTTTCGTATGTATTTTGACTGTTTTAGATCTACCTGCTCGATTTATATCTGCTACGCTTCATGTTGACAAGTCCCTCAAAATGGCGGCAAAACTTGGAGATTGCCAAAAATTAGGTAAGTTCACGGAGTTATAAAGTTTTAGTAAAGGTCGGGCCGCAAAGTTTTTTTCTGTAGTTACCTTTTCTATGGCACCTACTTCGTAGCTATATTAGTTGGATCAGTTAAGAACGCCTCACTTTTTCAAAAATGTACCTTGAATTTGATCGGTTTTCGCGTGTGTGACTTAAGCGAACCGATAAGGTGTCGTTCAAGTCTTCCTGTTTGCTTGATTGAAAGGTGATGTTCACGAAAGTCGCCTCGATGGATAAGATCGAGTTATTATACATGTCTGTGGTATTTGATTTTTGCTGAGTCCCGTACTTTTTTGTAAATTGTCCTCCAAAGTTGTCTCAAATTAAAGTCTTGAAAAGTGTCACGACAGGCCTTCCGTCGAGTGAAATTTAATTTCCGTAAAACTCTGAAAAATAAAGAGATCCGATCAAACGGATTGTGGTTTTAGTATAGGTACATGAATGTCTTACAACACACAAGAAATGAGCTAAATCTGTGCCTCAAGGAAAATCGACCGGACCGCTCTTACAGAGACACTCTCTTAAAACGCCAAAACTTGTGCAAGACACCGTGCGCAACTGTCCTCTTGCTTGAAATTGGCGTCAAAACACTCTGCGTAAGCGTTGCTTTCCTTGAAATTGGTGCCTTGCGTTAAAAAGCTAAAAATTGTGTAAAACAGAGCGTGCAACTGTAAATTTACCTAAATTGGCTTGTCACGTCAGAAACGTAAGGACATTTTTAAACTTCCAATGGTTGTGCAAAACAGTGTGCGCAACTACCAGTTGCTAGAAATTAGCGTCATTTGTCAAAAACTTGAAGAAAACAACAACCTGACAAAATATTCTCACCGTTCGACCTGAAGCTTGCGCGAAAAAAGCGCACAACTGTAAATATACTTAAACTGGTATGTGGGGTAAATAATATCCGACGAACTTTGATTTGCTGTTTTAGATAAAACTTGTGCTCAACAGCCTGCGCAACTGTGCTGTTGTTTGACCTTGGCTGTAAATCACACTGCGGAACTGTCGTTTTGCTTCAAATTGGCCCGTATTTTTAAGAAGCTAAAACTTATGCCAAACACCTTGCGCAACTGTCCTGTTGCTCAAAATTGGCGAAAAGTCAAAAACGTGCGGAGAACTTTAAAATGTCGTTTTCAATTAAACTTGTGCAAAATAGCGTGCGCAACCTTGTTGTTGCTCGAAATTGGCGTCAAAACACTCTGCGCAACTGTCGTTTTGCTTGTGTCAAAAACGTGAAGAAAACAACAACCAGACAAAATATTCTCAAAATTTTACCTAAAGCTTATGAAAAAAAAAAGCGCAACTATAAATTTACCTAAATTGGTTTGTGTTGCCAATAATATCCAAGAAACTTCGATTTGCTGTTTAGGATGAAACTTGTGCGAAACACTCTGCGCAACCGTAGTTTTGTTTAACTGCGCGTCAAAACACTTTGCGCAACTGTCGCTAGGATGGAAATTTGCGCCTTATGCTAAAACGCTAAAAATAGTTTAAAACAGAGCGCGCAACTGTAAATTTGTTTAAATTGGTTTGTTAGGTCAAAAACATGCAGACCTTTTCAAATTTGCTATTTTCTTTCAAAACGGTGTGCACCAATACGAATTGCAAGAAATTGGAATCTTTCTTCAAAAACTTGAAGAAAAACAACAATCTGGCAAAAAACTCTTACGTTTAGACCCAAAGATTGTGCGAAAAAAGGCCGCGTAACTGTAAATTAACCTAAATTGCCTTTTTAGGTCAGATACGTGCAGACATCTTTAAATTAGCCATTTTTGAGCAATACAATGTGCGCAACTACGAATTGCTTAAAATTATTGTCTTTTGTCAAAAACGTGAAAAAACAACAACCTGACAAAATATTCTTACTGTTTGACCTAAAGCTTTTGCGAAAAAGGGCTCACAACTGTTAATTTACCTTGTATTTTAAAGGTAAAAATTTTGCAAAACAGAGCGCGCAACAGAAAATTTACTTAAATTGGCTCTTTAGGTGAGAACCGTGCAGACCTCTTCAAATTTGCCATTTTCGGGCAAAACAGCGCAACAGTAAAATTACCTAAATTGGCTTGTTAGGTCAGAAACGTAAGGATATTTTTAAACTTGCAATGGTTGTGTAAAACAGTGTGCGCAACAATGAATTGCTGCAAATTAGCGTCATTTGTCAAAAACTTGAAGAAAACAACAACCTGACAAAATATTCTCACTGTTTGACCTGAAGCTTGCGCGAAAAAGAGCGCACAACTGTAAATATACCTAAATTGGTATGTGGGGTAAATAATATCCAACGAACTTTGATTTGCTGTTTTAGATAAAACTTGTGCTTAACAGCCTGCGCAACCGTGCTGTTGTTTGAAATTGGGTCCAAATCACACCGCGGAACTGTCGTTTTTCTTCGAATTGGCCCGTATTGTTAAGAAGCCAAAACCTTTGCCAAACACCGTGCGCAACTGTCCTGTTGCTCGAAATTGAGGAAAAGTCAAAAACGTGGGCAGAAACTTAAAAAGTCGTTTTTAATTAAACTTGTGCAAAACAGCGTGCGCAACCTTGCTGTTGCTCGAAAATGGCGTCCAAAAATCTGCGCAACTGTCGTTTTGCTTAATCAGTGAAAGGTTCCGGCAATTCTGCTTTTTTACAAAAAGACCAACTCTGCTACTTGGAAAGAGCAGAAAAATTAACTTTCTGCATTTATTTTTCATAGAACAACATGCAAAGTTGTTACCTTTTTTGTTAATGCTAGTCGATCAGGTGAAAAGTGAAAAAAAGGCGGGTATCTTAAGCTCTCGGGTGAAAATATTTTAACGTCAATATTGTCCGCTTTTCATCCATTACTCACTTTACCAAACAAAGCTTTAAAGCGCGTTAAAAAAGTACCATTTTTCAGTTTGAAGCGATCTCTTCAAAAGCGCGAAAAAGGTACCTTTTTTTCGGTTTAGAAACGTTCCTATGAAAAGAGCAAAAAAGGTACCTTTTTTGCGATTGGAACCGATGTTCTCATAAGTGCGAAAAAGGAACCTTAAATTAAATAGCGTTTTCAAACTATATTTACACAAGGCGCCAATTTCAAGTAAAGTAACGGTTGCGCAGAGTGTTTTGACGGCAATTTCGAGCAACAGGACAGTTGCGCACGATGTCTTGCACAAGTTTTATCTAAAACAGCAAATCAAAGTTCCTTGGATATTATTGACCAAAGTCACCCATTTAGGTTTATTTTTCTAGTTGAGCGCTGTTTATCCTGCAACGTTGTGATCAAACAGTGAGAACATTTTGTCAGGCTGTCGTTTTCTTCACGTTTTTGACAAAAGACACTAATTTTTAGCAATTCCTACTTGCACACACTGTTTTGCACAAAAATTTGAAGCAAATTTGAAGAGGTCTGAACGTTTCTTACCTTATAAGCCAATCTAGGTAAATTTACTGTTGCGCACTCTGTTTTGCACAATTTTAAGCTTTTTAATACAAGGTGCCAATTTCTAAAAAACGACAGTTGCGCAGAGTTTTTTTGGCGCCAATTTCGAGCAACAGGACAGTTGCGCCCGGTGTTTTGCACAAGTTTTATATAAAACAGCAAATCGAAGTTTTTTGGATATTATTGACCACATACACAGAGTGTTTTGACGCCAATTTCGACCCCCCTAAAGTTTAGATTTTTAACTACAGGCGCAAATTTGAGGCAATTCGACAGTTGCGCAAGAGGCCTACTTGCCAAAAATGAGCATTTGGGGGCAAATTGTCTCGGAGATCGTAGCCCAGTTATGCTTACAAAACTCCATACAAACCCTTCTAAATTTTTTTGGGGTCGACCCAAAAAAAAATTAGGTTTTGTATGGAGTTTTCTGAGTATAACTGGGCTAGGATCTCAGAGACAATTTGCCCCCAAATGCTCATTTTTGCAAGTAGGCCTCTTGGACATTGTTCTTTCAGAATATCCTGACAAATCTCATAACTTCAAAAATTTCATTTTTATGACGTCATCACTTTAGTACCATGTTGAAGCAAAACGACAGTTGCGATGTGCGATTTGGGGCCAATTTCAAACAACAGCCCAGTGGCGCACGCTGTTTTGCACAAGTTTTTTCTAAAACAGCAAATAGAAGTTCCTTGGGTATTATTGACCAAACACACCCATTTAGGTAAATTCAGAGTTGCGCGCTCCTTTTCGTGCAAGCTTCAAGTCAAACAGTGAGAATATTTTGTCACGTTGTTGTTTTCTTTACGTTTTTCACAAGAGACGCTCATTTTTAGCAATTCGTAGTTGCGCACACTGTTTTGCACAAATCTGGCAAACTTTAAAATGTCTGCACGTTTCTGACCTAACAACTTCATTTAAGGTAATTTACAGTAGCGCTCGGGTTTGAACAATTTTTAGCTTTTTAACATAAGGCGTAAATTTCAAGCCAAATGACAGTTTTGCAAGAGTGTTTTGACACCAATTTCGAGCAACAGGATAGTTGCGCACGGTGTTTTGCACAAGGTATAGTCTGGGAGAGACTAAGGCTACGGTAGTAAACACCACCTTTTTAGGGACTGGTTTGTCCAACGGAAAGATGTTTAATGCAGACAATTGATGACACCTGGCAAGGGTCATAATCTCCATCCAGTCTTGTAAAGTACCCAAGGGCCAATGACAATGGCAATACCATTGGTACAACAAATAGATATGGGCTTGCGTAAAAGCCAATCCCTCTATGGCATTTTGCTCATCCCCACGCGTTAACATGTTCAAGAATGAAAGACACAGAGTTGGGTACACACATTTATTGCAAATCATAAAAATAGCAAAAGGTGCAACTTCTTACATTGGGTTATTTTCAACTTAATTCTTTTCTAGACAGCTGTGTCTTAATTAGACGTTGAATCTTTTCACCCGCACGACGATCATTTAATACTAAATTTTGCGAGTTCCATTGCGCTAAAAAATCTTGAAAGGATTCATTCCTGGCTTTGGCTTTTAAAAACAAGAGCGCATAATGTCCACATGTTTGACTGTTCTTGTCTTGCAGGGTATGATCACTGGTAATGACTTCTTTCCATTGCTTGAACCAAGCTTGTAACTGTAGGTTCTTGTAACTGGATAAGGGCAAACCATAACTATCAAAGACTTCACACACTCGGTTTCGCGTCCAAATGGCTAACCAATGTTCCCCAGGTTAACCTTCGGGGTCTGTGTTGACAATGTAAGCATCACTCAAGACTCTCGTTTTGGGAACGGTTGGTAACTTGTCCACGGTAATGTTTTGACCGACCGCTGCCCGGAAGTCAATTTCATAGCGGACATTGCCTGTGAGTCTGAGATTTCTGTACTCAGGGTCATCGGCATCGCCTGGAACATTGTTGAACATGAACAGGGTGCAATTTTTGCCTTGTCCCAATCCCCCGGCCGCATCATAGGTATTTTATTATGTTTGTAGGCCCCAGAGGCAGTAAGGAATCGGCCATACCCTACCAAATATTCTGCTTTGGTATTGCCTGTAAGTTCCAACGATCTGTACGCGTACTCTTCGCCGTCAATCGTCTGTCGGACTCGGGTCACCCCAAACTTTTGATAGGCAAAGGGGTAGTGTTGCAGACTTCCATGGTAATTGGTGGAATTCATTAATCCTATAATGACCTTCCCCGGAACCCTGTTCACGAAAACGTTGTCTTGCGCCCACTGTGTGCTGTTACCATCAAAGGAATACGGTTTGATTTCACTTCGCACGACAGGATATTGCACTTTCTTGGTTTTACTCAGACTTCGCTCTTTCTGCAGTCTGGTATATACGGAGGCATTGAGAGTGACGTTTTTCATCCACAAAGTGACAAATATGTCATTGTCTTCTAGGGTGGGAATCTTTTTGCCTACGGAGGTGGTCTTGTCTGGCGTTCCAAAGAGAAATATGTTACTGTCGTTCACATAGAGTTCTAGATCAATTTGAACCCCTTGCACAAGACATTTGCCTGTTCTGAACACGGGGACATGAGGTTTGATCATAAAGTTATGATACGCTTTGCCTAGCAAACGGCGGGTTAAGGCCTTGAGCCCTGTTTTTCCATCTCAGTCATCGGGATTGGGCTTATCATTAGTACCAGCATTGGTAGGGGTTAATGAAGCACGCACATTCAGTTCATTGACCCATCCTTGAGCAGCCAGGGTGGTTTTTCCTTCTTCACGACTTTAATTCAACACTGTTTCTACGTAGGCTTTCTGGTGATAGGCATTGCTTTGCTCCGTCATCAATACGCCGTGGAAGGTCACATTCATTTGATTAAAGAGGGTATGCCCAAAATTGTTGACACAATACACATCTTTTGTGTCATTGCGATCTGAGGCATCTGTTTGATCATCAAAAAGACCTCCTGTGCCTGTGGTATTCATACGTACTTTCACTTCCAACTTGGTTTCATTTAGATCATAGTAATCGTCGGAGGAGGGGACGGTAAAGACAATAGGTCGTCTGCCAGTATTGGCGGGTTTAAAAGGAACCCATCGTTTGGCTTCATAGCGATAGTCAATGTCTGGGACGCCGAAAAGATTCAAGAACATGTTGACAGAGTGATGGCTTAACGTCGTCTGCGACGCCTTTTATACTGTCGACCTTTGGTGGTCCATGGACAAGTGACTTTGTGCACACGTCCTCCTTTCTGTTTAGCGCGTCTATTCGCCTTTTTTCTTAATTGACGTAGCCTCAAAGGGTCTACCCCATAAGGTTTGTAGGAGGTCATGGCCCAGGGATTCATGGGGCTAAAAAATAGTGCCACCCCGTTGGTAGGGTGAATTGTAACGACCCACCGATCGCTGGTTTTTCACACGCGATTGCGATTTTTGTCCACGTCTAATGATTACACGCCTAAAATGTGTTTGACACGTTGTCGTTTCTTTTTGCAGCTTTCTTTAGCTTTGGTTTTGGCATAAAGACCTACGGCTACGGGAATTTTACGTTTCAGACCTCGTTTTAACACTTGGCTTGAGCTTTTTACGGTCTCTGCGGCAGACGCCCCTTTTTCATACGCGTCAAGGCCATGTCTAATGGATCGAAGCAATGTGGGTCCAGCTAATTTGCCTAACTCTTGTGAAAATCCTTTTTCTCTCAGAGTGGGGGTATGATATCGTGTGAGTGACCCACCCAACATGATGAAAGATTGTGTCATCAGAGAGGAGAGGGTTCTTTTATACTCGTCGAAACCCTAGGGTCACGAGTGTTTTGCCAGCAGGTGGGGCCAACAAGGATCCATGAGGTGTAGCGAGGAACACTTCAATGATTTCCACTCGTTTGCTACGCAGTCGAATTCATTCGCGATGAAGGGGTTCTACCGTAGCTCGGCCTGACCCCGACGTTCCAATTCCACTTTTCTCAACAATGAATGTTTTTGGGCCCCAACGATGGTTGATTCGACTACATCGCAATACAACATCACCGTGTGTTTGATGGTTCCCGCATGTGTATAAAACAAGGCATTTAAGTTTAGAAATTGCCAATCGACGTAGCGGGTGAGATACATATACTGCTTTCCTTCCTCGGTCTTGACTTTGAATAACTCATTCCCTCCCATTAAATCGTGTGGTTTAATCCCCACAAAGTGTTCTCCTAACCACTGATACCTTTGATTGGTTCTCGGAGGAAGTGTGGTATCATTATAGGTGCTGGTGGGTAATGCATAGTCTAAATTGGGCCCTAACTGATACTTGTCGTTCTTGTCTTTGGTAAGGAGGCCAAACTTTTGAGCAAAGTCGACATGAATCCCAACGGTTAATAATGGTTGCACTTTATTGGCCGCATCGCGAGCATAGACATCTTGAGGAGGGACGGTTTTTAAAACCAGCGTGTCTTGTTTCCATTCAAACGTGGGTTTCTCAGTGGATTTCAAGGACACAGTGGCTGCATCATTTTTGGCTGTTTTCCAAGCGACTGAGGTGGTCGTCACATCTTTCATCATGGTTTGATCCATGTGGGTGATAATATTATGCCATAATTGAATACCTGAGGTGACCGGAGAATCGGTCACGATTTGTCCATCACGTCCTTTAAGAACACCTCTTTTTCTTTGGCTTTAAAGTCCACCAACCATGAATTATCCGCTGCTTGATAACGTTGGGTGAAAGTATAACGATATTTGATTAACCCTATATCCTGATTAGAGGAAATAACGGTGGGACTATGTCCCTCGTCAGCCACGGAGACACTCCATAAACTCGCTTGCCAAGTGTCTCCCGGTAAATTCAATATGGTGGGTAAACGGACTTTAAAATTGTTGTTTTTATTGTTGGGAAATTCATCAGTGGGATCACTGATGAGAGTGATACGAAATTCATTCATAGTACTTGCAAGTCTTTTTTCCAAATCCAACTGTTATACTCCTTGGGCCACCCTTTCCACGCAACAAACACTTGATTTTCTTTTCGTTTTAACACTTTCTCCACCTGAAATAATGCCTCATCGGGGAGTACCACCTTTTGAACATCTTCTTCATAAAATGTGCCTTCTATAGGTGTTCCATTCCATTCTGTGAGGATGTGGGTGACAACGGGGCGGATGGTTGAAATCCCATGGACTAAAAAGACTTCTTGTGTCTAACCAGGCAAATACCCTTTTTGAAACACCCGATGTTTTTTGTTTAATCGTACTTTATCTCCCACACGCAGTTTAGGACGACCCCGTTTGCGTAACCGCTTTTATACAATCGATTCCAAAGCAAATATTCATTGTCCGGGGTCACATGAGCAGGTTTTTCTTGAATACTGGAATGAACCGTGTGATTGTATTGCTCCACGATGAGGGGAAGGTGAGGGTATTGGCAGCAGTAGTAAAATAGCGATACAGTTTGGTTTTTAACGTTTTAATCAACACTTCAGCTAAAGCGGCTTTTGTTTCCCCTTTGGATGGAAAAATGGTCTACTTGTTGTTTTTTTTAAAAAAGGCTTGCACCTTAGCGTTCATGAACTCTGTCCCGTCGTCTGATTGCACCCGTTGAGGTTGTCTGGGGCTAGCTTGTTTCCATAACGTCTGTAACGCTTGCACCATCACCGCACCGGTTTTGTTTTTAATGGGAATGGCCCAGGCATATTTGGACAAGACATCCACCACGGTTAAAATGTATCGGTGACCTTTATTCCATTTGGCTAATTTCTGGACGTCCATCAGATCCATCACCCACTGTTGATCGACTTTAAAGACCATGACGGGTAAGGTAGGAAAATGGCGACGTCGGGGCTTGTGTAACGTGTAACTCAACAAAGTTTTTAAGACTTGACGGGCTTTGGATTGAGTGAGTCCATGGGCTTTGGCAAATTTAGCCACACTTCCTAACGAGCCAGGTTGGGAAGGATCGACACAGGCGTTCGACAGTTTTTAAGCCATGATACATGAACCACCGTGCTAACAAATAGGACAATGAATACGTCAATGAAGAATAGTGTCTTTAAATAGCGAAAAATCCAAGACCCCTGAGTGGGAAAATGACGATGCAACTATGTCATGTAAATAGCGTAACGACCCCAACTGTGATGGGTCTCCATCATATACTCAAATAAGGCAATAGGTTCACAGCGCTGTTCTGGAATGGGACTGTCTTGGGCTAGTTTTTGACAAATCCACATAGTACATCTGTACTCTAAGGCTTCCATGGTGAACAATGATATCTATGAGGAAGTGGCTGTGCTTTATACTTCAAAAAAGTTTTTGGCATGCCCTTCCGTTCCAATACATGAAGGACATGGTATGGCCAAAATGGTATCACCGGGTTGTTTTGAATCAAGATATCTTTGACACTTTGGACAGAGCAACTCGTACCGCAATTGAGCAGTATCTGTTTGTAATGCAGCTATTGCTCCTTTCATGACCTCAATCTGTTTATCGCGGGCTTGCATAAGGTCACGGAGTTGATTCAATTCCACTTTACATTCATGCCAAGGCTGGGTCATTTCTAACAAGCGCCTAGCTGTCATGATAAACTAACAATGAACGCTGTAGGGTAAAACGTGTGGCTTTATAACCCAAACCCTAACCTCATGGTAGTAGAGGATAATGGGGGTTCTGGGACAGGAATACCCTCATACACAAATATAACCCTAACCCTAACCCTAACCCCAAGGGACTAGGGTTTAACGCTAACCTGATTAGCATTTTACCCCTAACCCTAACCCTAACCCTAACAAAAGAACAAACAACAATATGAAGAGTTTAAAGGGTGTTTTATTCTATAAAATTAACACATCTTATAGTAGGACCTCCGTTGAGGTCATCTTGGTGCAAATCTACTAAATGTTGAAAAGAACGTTCTTGGGCTGGGGTTAACGGTAACCCTTGTTGTTTTCGTTTACGGCAATAGGACGCCAAACTGCACACTTTTTCCGGCAAGTCACCAAAGGGCCAGGGTCCCTTCATTTTGAGGCCAAAATCCTGTGACGGGTTTGCACTGTTGATGACAGGCTTGCAAATACTTTTCATCTGCAGGGGATAAGTGTTTGCCTTGGTTTTTTCTCTTTTGCAAGTAGGACGCTAAACTGGCATCACTAGGAGGCAAGCTTCCAAAGGTCTTCGACACAGAGGTTTGAAACTAGTTGTTGGGCATGGCATTGATGTCATCCCATTGGTCTCGTTTCTTGATTACCTCCGCTATCTCGGGATTCCAATGAAAGGCAGGGATTTCCTCCAAGGATTTACACTTTGTTTGGTCTGCCGCTGCTGCTCTTGTTGTTTGGCAGATTCTGCAAACTGGTTGAACCAGGCTTAGTCGGATTGCCGCTTTTTCCACTGCTCGAAATTTTGCTCTGCTTGCTTCATCCACTCTCGATTTTCTTTAGTGAAGGATTTGAGGGTTCTTGGTTTGTAGGTTTTTCGCAGCCAGTCTGGCATGGGATCAGAAGGCAATGGATACAGCGGTGTATGGATCCATTGAAAATACTTGCAACGAGCGTCTTGAGCGGAACCACCACAGGTAAGAAACACTTTGTTGACATTTTTGGCAGTTTTACTTAACTGCATCTTGGGCAGCTTTTGGCAGTGACACATTAGATTACCCCATTTGGCATGGACTTCAGGATGAATCTCTTGTTGAAGGACCATTTTGACTTTTTTCTTATCTTCGTCTTTTCTATAATACGAGGGGCAAGGTTTCTCTTGATCCCCAAATACTAGGAGAAACTCGGTGGTTAATGGTTCATTCCCGTGGAAGTTCATGATGACAACTGATCATGGTTCAACACATGCCGTGTATTTAACAAAACCCCTATGACGTCAACCCCTCCCTAGGGAGCGGGCAAGTCTGGGTCATGACGTCAATGATCATCCCAAGGGAGAGGGAAAGATATGACAAACAACATGCAATCACGTAGCAAAAACAACTTTAATGAATCACTCACGTTTTTACAATGCTTTAAGGAAATTGAAATCCTCCTTCGGTTTTCTGCTTTTTCTCCAGGCTCATCCTGTCACTTACCATGTCCGCCTGTCGTTTCTTTAGGGCTTTTCGGGTGGCTGTCTTGGATACATAGTTGGGTTTGCGGGCCTCATGGATCCACTGAAAATACCCACATCTAGCTTCTCGAGGTTTGGGACAGCCTAAGAAGACTTTGTTCGTGTTTCTGGGTGTTTGACTCAACTGAAATTTGGGCACTAATCCACAACGACAGCTAAGGGTTCCCCACTGACTGAGTATTTTGCTGTGTATCTCGTTACACAAGGCTTCCGCCACAATATGCTTGCTCTGAACACTTCCAAAAAAGACCGAACAGGTATAACACAGGGCTAGTCCTTGGTTAGGAAGGACAAAGTTGGTATGCAGAGGTTTGTTTTCATCTTCCAAATACTCCAACATGTTAGCCATTTGCTCTGGTTCCTCCACAGGCCACCATTCCACGGTTCGACTATCTTGGGTCACTGCTACTCCCTCTTCCAACACTTTCGCAGGCGCTAGGTCAGGTTGTGTTTCCATAGAGCTTGGACCATTGAACATGTCATCTAGCATCCTCTCTTCATAGCTTGGGAGAGACGGTCTAGGATACTCTTCTATGTTTCCTGCTAATGACAGGCCAGGCATGAGAAGGTTAGTGGGCACTGTGGGCTGAGGAGGGATGACTCGCAGTTCATCTCCAGCATACGATGGACCCTCGATCACTTCTTGGGACTGACTGTTTTCTCGTTTTTCTTCTTTTTTGGACGTTAGTTGCATCCTTGAATTAGTACTTGAGGTTGAATCATTCGTTTTTCCAAATTCGCCATCTTGGGGTTGTCAGGACGAGTTATGGACTTCTCATCAGAGGAACCAAATATAGCCTTCATGGTATTCTGAAGTTCAGAAATTCTGCTTCGTTGCAATTGCTGAACGGTCGGTTCTTGAAATTTGCTCATAATGACTTTTTTCACTTGAACACATTACTTTATTGAGCATTTGGGTCCTAAGGGAATTGGGTCATGACGTCAATCTCTCCCTGGGGAGCGGGCAAGTCTAGGCCATGACGTCAACACCTTGTTTACGCTTGGGTGGATGACGTGAATCTAGTCACGTTCGTGTTCCTTTTAAATAGTACGACTCTACCCAGAGACTTCATTCACTCTCCAAGTATGGAGACTGTTGGAGTTGTTGCTTTCTGTCACGGTTTCAAAATCAACTATGAGTTTTTTCTCTATCGAGAAATTGGCTTCTGGCGTCAAGATGGATATCATCATCTTTTGTTGTCTTATTCTCTTGTCTGCTTTTTCCAATGAGACCCAAATGAGTATTGATGAGCAAATGAAGTACGATCATGGCCTAACCTTTGACGACACATCTGGACGAGATCACAATTTGGTTGCTGCCGATGTCAAACAATGGTACAAGACTCATTTTCCCTCCGATTTCCCCGCTGTGGGTTCGCTAGATCTTACTCCACCGCTGAAAGAGCTGTTTCAAGCCACGGATATCCCTACTGTGGACCTTCCCATCGGTTTAAACGAGATCCATGAACTGCCTATAGGTACCACGAATGTCATGTCACCTAGCGATTTTATACATTGGTGTAGAAATCACAGTGATGGCAATCTTCCTGTTTGGCATGATTATTGTGCCCGCGTCCTGGTGTGTAAGCTCAGTTGGTGGTTACGCAAAACCTTGCATGTTAAACCCTCGGTCCAAGAAGTCAATGCTCAACGTGTTTTGTGGCAAAAGCGTTGTGACGAATTGTTGGAATGGATTCTATGTGACTATTGCATTCAAGAAAAAAATATGATGCTTTTGCCAAGGGGTTAGGATTAGATTGGGTGCCAGACAATTGCGATGGCAAATGTAAAATAGTGCAGTTCATCTTTGAAAGAGAAATAACAGACCCTAGATGGGATTTTTCTTATGAGGATGAATTACCCGTATGTATGCGAAAATTGGCGATAAAAGTGTGATGTGTAATAAAATTTCATTTGACCACCATGACTCAACCGAGTGACATTGTCTACCCTGTTTTTCAAAAAGAAGTTAGAAGAGTCCCAAAGGAAATACATTAGGGTGGACAAGTCAGTGAAGCGTGAACTGTCGATATAAGCAAGTGATGTTGTTGACTCACCATCAGTGATGACTGACAACGAGTGGTTTGCTATTGTGGGAGAAGCAGTGATTTTTTGCGCTAGTTTAGTTCAGAAAATTAAGACGTTAAAGGAGCAACTTCAATCTGCTCAGGAGGAAACCCGATGACTATGCTCCTAAAAGCCTCAAGTCCTGTGGGAATTGAACATGTCCGGGCAATGACGTAATTGCATTGTTCATTCTCTGGACATTGACGTCAAGGCATCATTGTTTGGTCTGTTTATATTTCCCTTTGACAATGTGATTCTTTCATTCCATGAAGCAAGATGTCGGATGTGAAACCTTTTACGATTATTAGTGGTGGCGCTAACGGAGTCGATTTAGAAGCAGAACGCTTTGCCAGAGACTTTGGTTTACCTGTACAGATATTAATTCCACCTTGTCACCCAAGAAGCAAATACCTGTCTCCATTAACTCATTCACAGTTGGGAGAAGCCATTCCGATCGCGAACCAAGTGTCTGCTCGATTGAACAAACATTTGAGCAATCCCATCAGCTTACAATACATTTACCGAAATTATCATGTGGTGCAACAAGCAGAAATGGTACTGGCTTTTACAAGCTTTCAACCTGAAAGTAACTTATGCTTTGGAGGTACCGGTTGGGCAGT
Organism: Porites rus; assembly: GCA_964035705.1. NCBI lineage: Eukaryota > Metazoa > Cnidaria > Anthozoa > Scleractinia > Poritidae > Porites > Porites rus. Next base: position 13,962,680 of record OZ037992.1, on the reverse strand, counting down.
AGAAATGGCCAAACTTCTCAAGAAAATCCTGTACGTTGATGTGCAACGCAACATTTGGTTTTGGTACAGACAGGATCAAGATCTATTCTACGCCTGTGATCAGATGTCTGAGGAACAGTTTGCTTTACCCACCTTTCTACCCAAAACGGCAATTGTGGGGATCAGAAACATTTACGATTTTCCAGACGCTTTATTAGAATTTCAAGATACTTCTCAACATTTCTTTATAAAGTTCCACATTTTTACACAGATTCTGTAACTTGGTCTCGGTAGCATAATGGTTAGTATCTCTGCCTGTCACGCAGAAGATCTGGGTTCAATTCCCAGCCGAGACGTTCTTTTTGCAATTAGCATTTCTCAATAAAGCTTCATTTTTCATTCTCATTCTTTCTGGTTGTCCCGATTGTATAGTGGTTAGTACGTCTGTTTGTGGCACAGAAAGCTCGGGTTCGAATCCCGATAGGGACCTTCTTTTCCACGTGGATCGTTTATCAATGTCGAAAAGCCCTTTTTATTTTTTCTTCTTTTTCTCACCCGGGAACGCAGTGGTACCTTGTATTACTGTTAGTACCGATTTCTGAAACAAGGGATATTACTTTTCCGTTTTTTTTAAGCAAAACCATTTTATTTTTGTTTAGCAAGGACCGTTTTGTTAGCGCTGAATATTCTTTTCGCTTGGAAAACCCTTTGCCAATTTAATTTTTCCCTTATTAATCCTTCCATTGTCTAAGGGATTAGTCGGCCATCTTGTTGACGTCAGTGACTATTAAACAACCTTCTTGCCTGCACGCAAACAATTTCAGCATGCAAGTTTAAATAAACGAAGAGACATATAATCGTTGTTTATTTTACACCAAATATTCCAACAGTGGATGGTTTTTTTTCACTTCTTATTGTCAGCAAGGAGAGAAACACACACGGCTCTTTGAGACTTAACGTCATGACTAATTCCCTTGACTAGTTTTTGAATATTTTATTACCTTTGACCTATTTCACTTTAGATCCTTGAATCTTTCACCTGCAAAGCGAACGCTCTCCTGTTTAGCTAAAAACGTGTCGACAACTTCATACAAATGGTTGGCTATAATTTTTTTCCCTTTTGCGCAACGTTTTAGAACGTCTTTTCTTCAAATTCATGACTGCGCCTGCGTTCTGCTTTGCGTCTGCGCACTGAGTAGGGACTCTTATCTCTCCCACATGTCTGCCTTGACCAAACCGATTACACATATAAGTTCGATTGTTCCTATAGTATAATAACTAGTCAAGTGTCCTTCCTTTATGCTTTATGATGTCATCCCTTCCGATGATTTCTGACCACCTCTGATGACTTCCGACGCTTGTCGAGTACCTCTGATGATACCCGACGCCTTCAGACGATGACCCGAGCCTCGTTTTAAGATATTTCTGATTTCCTTTCGATCAGAAGGCTGCTAGAACAATGGTGACCCAAGTGCCCCCCAATGCTGCTAAAAGGCACCAATTTCAAGCAAAACCACAGTTGCGTGGAGTGGTTTACGCCCGTTTTATCTAAAAATGCAAATCGAAGTTCTCTGGGTATTGTTGACCACAAAAACCAATTTAGGTAAATTTACAGTTGCGCGCCCTTTTCTCGCACAAGCTTTAGGTTAAACAGTAAGAATTTTTTGCCAGCTTGTTGTTTTTTTTCATGTTTTTGACAAAAGACGCTAATTTCTAGCAATTCGTAGTTGCGCACACTGTTTTGCACAAAATGGCAAATTTGAAGATGTCTGCACGTTTCTGACCTAACAAGCCAATTTAAATAAATTTACAGTTGTGCCTGCTGTTTTGCACAATCTTTAGCTTAAAGAGTTCGACTTTTTGTCAGATTTATGTTTTGCGCATGTTGTTAACAAAACCATCAAATTTCAAGCAAAACGACAGTTGCGCAGAGTGTTTGACGCCAATTTTGAGCGCATGTTGTTAACAAAAGACGCAAATTTCAAGCAAAACCAAAGTTGCGCAGAGTGTTTTTATGTCAATTTCAAGCAAAACCACATTTGCGCAGAGTGTTTTGCACAAGTTTTATCTAAAACAGCAAATCGACGTTCCTAGGATATTATTGACCACACAAACCAATTTAGGTATATTTACAGTTTTGCGCCCTTTTTCGCTCAAACTTTGGGTTAAACAGTGAAAATATTTTGTCAGGTTGTTGTTTTCTTCACGTTTTTGACAAAAGACGCTATTTTTTATTAATTCGTAGTTGGGCACACTGTTTTGTACAAAAATGGCAAATTTGAAGATGTCTGCACGTTTCTGACCTAACAAGCCAATTTAGGTAAATCTACAGTTGCGCTCTCTGTTTTGCACAATTTTTAGCTTTTTAACACAAGGTGCCAATTTCAAGCAAATCGACAGTTGCGCAGAGTGTTTTGATGCCAATTTCGAGCAACAGGACAGTTGGGCACGGTATTATGCACAAGTTTTAGCTTTTTAACAATACGCGCAATTTGAAGCAAAACGACAGTTGCGCAGTGTGATTTGGGGTCAATTTGGAGCAACAGCACAGTTGTGCACGCTGTTTTGCATAAGTTTTATCTAAAACAGCAAATCGAAGCTTCTTGGATATTATTGACGACACACAATAAATTTAGGTAAACTTACAATAGCACGCCGTTTTTCTACACAAGCGTTAGGTCAAACAGTGAGAATTTTTTCTCAGGTTGTTATTTTCTCCTCGTTTTTGACAAATCGCTAATTTTTAGCAATTCGTAGTTGCGCACACTGTTTTGCACAAACATGGCAAATTAAAAGTTGTCTAAACATTTCTGTCTTAACAAGCCCATTTAGGTAAATTTACAGTTGCTCGCGCTGTTTGGCACAATTTTAAGCTTTTTAACAAAAGTCGCTAATTTCAAGCAAAACGACAGTTGCGCAGAGTGATTTGACGCCAGTTTCGAGTAACAGCACAGTTGCGCCCGCTGTTTTGCACAAGTTTTATCGAAAACGACGTTTTATAGTTTTCTGCACATGTTTGACTTAAGAAGTCAGTTTAGGAAAAATTACAGTTGTACCTGCTGTTTTGCACAATCTTAAGTTTGAAGAGTTCGACTTTTTGTCAGATTTATGTTTTCCGCACGTTGTTAACAAAACAAGCAAGTTTCAAGCAAAACGACAGTTTCACAGAGTGTTTTGACGCCAATTTCGAGTGCATGTTGTTATTAAAAGACGCAAATTTTAAGCAAAACCAAAGTTGCACAGAGTGTTTTGATGCCAATTTTAAGCAACACAGTTGCGCAGAGTGATTTGCACAAGTTTTATCCAAAACAGCAAATCGAAGTTCCTTGGATATTATTGACCATACACACCAATTTAGGTAAATTTACAGTTGCATGCCCTTTTTTCGCACAAGCATTAGGTGAAACAATGAGAATATTTTGTCAGGTTGTTGTTTTCTTCACGTTTTTTGACAAAAGACGCTAATTTCTAGCAATTCGTAGTTGCGCACACTCTTTTGCACAATAATAGCAATTTTGAAGAGGTCTGCATGTTTCTGACCTAACAAGCCAATTTAAATAGAAGTACAGTTGCGCACGCTGTTTTGCACAGGTTTTATCGAAAACGACATTTTAAAGTTTTCCGCACGTTTTTGACTCAAGAAGTCAATTTTATAGGCAAAATTACAGTTGTGCCTGTTGTTTTGCACAATCTTTAGCTTGAGGAGTTCGTTTTTTGTCAGATTTATGTTTTCCGCAGGTTGTTAACAAAAGACGCAAATTTCAAGCTAAACGAAAGTTGCGCAGAGTGTTTTGATGCCTCCTGAAGAAAGGATGCGGGTGGGACTGACACGTCATTACAAAGAGTAGATTGTTACTTTGGAAAAAAATAATTTGAAAATTTGGAAAAGTATATTTGTTTACTTTGTAAAAGATCTGAAACGATGTTAGATGAAATATTAAAACAAACTAATTCTAGCAAATAAGGCAAAAAATGCTGAATTTCGTGAAAAAGAACAAGAAATTTGAGTCGCAAAAGTTTTGGTTGTAAACAATGACGAATGCATTCGTAGAAGTATAGCTCTTAACTTTTAAAAAAAAGTACTGATAGGTTTTCGGTATCTTGTGGGTAAGAATTTAACCCAAGGTGATAAATAGCGTTTCAGTTTCTGAGCAATGAGAGAGTGAGACCATGAAAAGGAAAATATAGGAGGGATGGTGTCCGACACATGATAGTCTCTTCGAGGAGGATGATGCTTTGGGAAACTTATTAGTGGCAGCATTTGGACTGTTACTCATCTAATTTACGTCAGCTGTTACTAAATTTCTTTGAGCAAGTAAGGGTGGTCCAACATATACGAGATAAATACTGATTGAAATAAAATAAAGCAACGTTCAAGGGCTTCAGGGAACATAAACTGGTAGCAAATGTTTTGTGAAATAATCTAAAATTTTTGCGCCGGGGAAGGAGAGGAAGATTCAGTGTGTCTGGCCAATTGCGTCTAGAGAATCCAAAAACAGAGGGATGGCATGTCTAAGTGATTGGGAGTAAGGAATGTTAATCTTCACAGAAGTTTTTACTATATAACATTAATTTATGAAAAAGTCTTTAAGCCCTTTGGTTTCTCCTAAGGCTTCCTTTACCCGTTCTTTTTAATCTGTTTTTTTTTCTCTTCGTATTATTCGTAACACGCGTGTGGTGAAATAATACTAGGAAATATATAACGACCAAACACGTGGTCGTTTTCTCAGTTATAAGACGCCAAACATATGAAAAACTTAACGCAAATTTAAATAAAAGTAAGTCTAATATTTGGATTAGGTATAACAGCTGGACAAAATACGCTGAACAAACATATAAGTTTGATAATATAACTTTATGGAATCGTCGCTTTATTATCCGTTATTTTTTTAACTAACTAGTTTCATTTTTTAGTGATGTTATTCCCACTGCAATTAAAATAGGTTTAATGTATCAAAAGACACTAAAACAACTTTCCTGACTCAGAATGGATTTGATGGCATTGGGATTGGGACTGAGACTGATATCTTTCAAGCTTCAGGGAGGTTGTTGTTTTATAAAATCAATAAAAGATAAAAGTTGAGATGGCAAAGTGTAAACAACCATTCAATGTACAACTAATAGCAGAGTTACATCTCATCAAATATTCCCCACCCAAGTTTGTTGATTTTTCTTGCTGGAAATCAGCTGTTTTTTGAACGTCAAATACTTAGTCTTCAGCTTTAAATATTGCTTTCAGTTTAGCCTTTGTTTTTCTTTACGTATTGTTCGTAATTTGCGTGTGGTGAAATAATACTGAAAAATAAAGAATGGAGAAACACGTGGTCGGTTTCTAATAAGACGCCAAACACATGTAAAATGTAACACTAACTGAAATAAAAGTAAGTCTAATATTTGGACTTAGGTATAGTAGGTGGACAAAATACGCTGAACGAAGATGTAAAAATAACCATCCAAGATGCGCAACCAATAGCAGGGTTACGCGGCAGCATATTACCAACCCACGTTTCCTGATATCTCCTCCTCATTGAACTAGAAGAAAATTCTTCTTGCCTGGTAGGATCAGCTTGAAAACTGGTAGGTCAGCTATTCATGAGTTGGCATTTTAAACTAAGCTCGAGACACTTTGTTTTATTTTATCTTTCCAAGCAAGGTGTCTTGCTGTCCATTCTATTTTGCTCAGATTGGGATATCCAGGGTTAGTACGAAAAACGATAGATATGTTCGGAAGGTAGATGATTTCAGCTTCAAAAATTATACACTTAAATGGTAAGAACTAAATTTTTCTCAGCAGCTAGAGAGGAAGTTTGCGCGTCACATTTCAAACAGTCATGGAAGATGTGAAGTAGCTATATAGTTTGTCAGAGTTTAGCGATCCCATCAAAATTACTTGAGCTGGATATTTGAAAAAACGTTTCACCAATATTTTGTTAGAAATAGGTCAACAGTTCTCCAATAATTACATCGTTTCAGCCTTCCGTTTGTGTGAATTTTTTAAATGCTATGGCAGGACGACGATAGTGTATCCAAATATGCAGTTTCTTAGAAAATACTTAATGTATACAGGTTTGTCAACTAAAGTATATCATGAAGGAAAAAATATATTGATTTCACACATGCACAAACATACTATACAACACCAGGGACATATGTCTTCTAAAGTGCAGTGGAAAACGCATCGTCTGCCACATGCAGTGAGCAAACATACTCGCCTCTTTTTAAACCAGCCAGAAGAAAAAGCCAAATCAATCATATAACATGATAAAATTCCTAGCAGAAATCATGACGGAAGGAATATGTTTGCTGTAAGAAAAGGCTCGCTTGTTTATACGTAAGAAGACCAACAAATTTTGTTCATGTATGTGAGAGGGGTAACAGTTCAGTTAAACTTGGAATATGAAATATTATTATACAGACAGGATTGTTTTACTGAAAAATGTACCACTTGTAAAATTCATAGGTAACTACATCCGCGACACCAGTCGCATATTTTTCATATCCTCACTAGTGAGGATATTAATGACATCATTTCCCGCCTTTCCACGGTTGTTTGTGCAGTCGGTGAAATATGTCTATATAATATAAGGAAAATAACACGGTGGCTTGAACTTATGAATTTTATTTTCTCGTGTTAAAAACAATATTTTACTCACTCACTGCGCTCGTCATAAAATATTGTTCTTACCACTTGCAAATAAAATCCATATCTTTGCCCTGCCGTGTAATATCCTCTGTGTATTGAGTAACCCCCTCCCCCACCATGTGCATAGGAGCAAATAAGAAGTGAGATAAACAACTTAATGAGAAAGTATGGAGTATGCATGTACATAGGCCAGCATTATGTAACGGAAGGAACATAATGGTTTTTATGTTGGGACCAAAGATAAGCTTATCAGTAGATAACAGCTAAGGAGCGGCATTGCGATAAGCAGTTCTCTGGGTGGCCTCTACGGTCTATTATACTGTCTTTTATTTGTCACGTGGAGAGACATCAGCTATGTAAAGGCTGCGACAAGTGAGTTCTTCCCCTTTTTCTGTGAGCAAGCTCAGCGAACACATCTCAGCGAAAGTGAAAGTCTATCGCAACTCATTTTTGTTCCCAGTTTATCAGGCAAGTTTCATCATTTTGTCCTGTTTTTTATTTTCGTCTTATTGTTGTTGGGTACATGGAGCCACCTCAAATTTTAATCCTGGGACACTCCTTTATTCGTCGTCTTGCTGGGTTTTTGCAAAAAAGGGGGCACGAAGACCTCATGGCCAAACTCTCATCTCTAGGGTCCATACGTTTTCATGGTGTAGGTGGCCGTACAATTGCGCCATCTAAGTCCTGATATTATAGTCTTGGGGTTGGGTTCTAACGACTTAACCAAACTGCCGGCACAAACCGTCGGTTCGGAGCTTGAAACTTTAGTGCGATATCTGCACGACGAGTTTAATGTGAAAAGCATTTCAGTATGCCAAGTTATTCGGCGGCACTCCCCTCAGTGTACTGCGTACAATTTAAAAGTTACCAAACTTCATTTGTATCTTAAGGCTGTTCTCGAACCAATACCTTACTGCTTGTACTGGAAACACAGGGGTTTCTGGAACTCTCGGGAAAACATTTACTTGCCGGATGGAGTTCACTTAAATGATTTAGGCAACTTAAAGTTGTTTCGAAGTATCCGGGGTGCAGTCATTAAGGCCGTAGGCCTACGGGGCTTATAATTTCACCATTTTATGAATACCAAAGTGCATACTTATGTCGTTGTAATATATAGTAACGTGTGAGGCATTTTTCTCTTATAGTGTGACTAGTGCCAATTTTACTTATGAGTTATCGGTGCCCGACACATGGCGTAATTAGTGTACTTATTTTTTGGCGGCTATCACGATAGTGTGCCCAGTGCACTCAGGTCATTATAGGACGTTAGTCCTCAATATGTCCATGCACCATATCCTCTCTATTTTGTTTGTCGCTTGCGACAGGCCTGTCAGAATTTTTGCCTCAAGTCACATGTTCATTTTGTGATATAGTGATACCCGACACATAATTTTTGCGCCCGGTGAACCTTGGTGCGCCTATCTCTATTATTTTGTGTCCATGTATCATATATCCACAATTTTCCTCTATTGCATTCGATCGGTTGCTTACACCAAAATTTGGCCGGCTGACTGCAACCCGTTTTTACTCTCTTTACTATGCTTTGTTTAATTACTTATGTTAGTCGTCTTAGTCATGCGTTACTGGTCATTAATGTTGTGCGGTTTATTTAAGTCATGCCTCCTAAGAGAAAATCAGCTAGACAGGCGGGTAGGTCAGCTGCCAAGATCACAAGACGAGAGACCCCATCCTCTAGTACCTCGAGTGACCTGGCCGAGGTTTCAGCAGCGCAACAAACAGCTGAACCCGTGAACATCGTGGACTTAACGAGCGTGGTCACATTGGCAGTGACAGAGGCCCTGAAAGCTGTTGGAGTTGGGCAAATGATCCCATTATCCAGTCCCCCCACGGTTAACCCAAGTCACGGGTCAGTAGATGCTTCAGCCACAGTGGCGACCGCCACAGCTGCCGAGATAGCCAGCTATTCATCCCTGTCGGCGGGTATGTCAATATCAAATTCCAATGACAAACCTAGTGAAGTGAACTTCACGAGCGTAGCAATTGATTTGGAGGCACGGGTGTCGGCTAAGCTCAAGGCAAAGATCTGGGCCGATGAATACATTGATTTTGGGGCGCTACTATCGTCTTTTCCTGACGATGATAAATTTATTCTCTCTTTTAACAATGACGGAAAATCGCCAAGTTCTTTGCCTCGAACCATCCAACCCAAAGCCCAAGTTTTTATCCTTGGGGCAATGGCAGACGGCCTTTAACACCTTTGTGGCTGTTTTTACAGTTAAATACCCGCTAAAGGTTGCGGCTTTTCTCAAATATTGTGAAGTTGTCAGAGATATTGCTAATAAGTCAGGAAACTGGCGTTATTACGACCAGCAATTCCGCTATTTGCGTCAAACAAATCCAGAGAAATTTCCCTGGGACAGGGTAATGTGGGAACTTTGGAATCAGGCCATTCACGTAACATAAAAATCTCACCGAATAATACACGGAATAACAAACCCCAAACCCGGCCATTTCTGTCCTTTCCAAAAGGTGTGTGCTGGAAATTTCACTCCGGCGAATTCTGTGCCGGCTGTCGATTCAAGCACACGTGTTTGAAGCGCGGTGCCACGAATCCCGCAACTCAGTGTCATGCCAAGCCCAGTGTTCAGCATGCATCCTCAAGTGGAGAGGACAGAAAGGATCCGCCCCACTTAAATTGCGGTCCAACTCCAGTAAAGCCGCACAGGCTGGAACCGATCCTTAGAGGGTATGATCCGGCCATAGCGACTTATCTCGTAAATGGCTTCCGTTTTGGTTTTTCTATTCGATATTTTGGGGATAAATTCAACTTTCGATCCAAAAATCTTAAGAGCGCTTTTGAAAACCCACGGGAAGTTACTGATAAGCTTAATAAGGAGGTATTGTCAGGACGAATAATTGGTCCTTTTGACACCCTACCTTTGAGAATTTTCGAACTTCCCCTCTTGGCCTGGTTCTTAAAAAAGTTCCTGGGGAATTCCGTCTCATACATCACTTGTCTTTTCCGGAAGGTTCTTCTGTAAATGACGGCATTTCTAGGGAGCTGCCTTCTGTACATTACGCTACTATAGATGACGCGATTAAAAAAATTAGCTCATTAGGTGCTGACTGTTTCCTTGCAAAAACTGACATTAAGTCGGCTTTTTGCATAATACCTCTCCACCCTCGAGATTTTAACTTGCTTGGTTTAAAATGAGAGGGTAAATTCTATTTTGATCGTTGCCTTCCAATGGGTTGTTCGTCTTCGTGCAACATAATTGAGACATTTAGCACGGCGCTTGAATGGATTGCCACAGCCAAATTACAAGCTTCCGCTGTCATACATATCTGAGACGATTTTCTGCTTTTAGCACCTTCGTAAAACAAGGGTCATAGTGATTTAGATGAGAAAACCGTCGGTCCCGCGACCTGCTTACAATTTGCTGGGATCACTCTTGACATAATTAACATGCACGCCCGTTTGCCGGAGGATAAGCTCGCACGTTGCCGGGGGTTGTTAACGGAATTCTATCACAAACGCAGTGTAACCCTCAAGGAACTGCAGTCGCTTATAGGGTTATTGAATTTTGCGCGTATCCTTCCCGGTCGTGCTTTTCTCCGCAGAATGATTGATCTGACTAAAGGTGTGCGTAAGCCCTATCATCACATTCGTCTCACGAGACAGTGTCAGGAGGACATTTTGTTATGGCTCAATTTTCTAAATTCGTTTAATCGGAAATCGTTTTTCTTATCTGCGAAGTGGCTCACATCTAGTAACATTAAACTTTATACAGACTCGGCGGGCTCTCTAGGCTACGCCGCAGTCCTAGGCAAACGTTGGTTTTACGGACATTGGCCGGATAGTTGGAAATCTCTGAATATAACCATACTAGAGCTTTTTCCTATTGTTTTGGCAACCGAGATTTGGGGCGACATCATGCGCAATCATTGCATTGTTTTTTTTCGGACAATCACGCTGTGGTCGATATCATCAATCAAGAGACCTCCCGTGAACCAAAAATCATGGTCTTAGTTCGCAGACTCGTGCTAAATTGTCTCGAATATAACATTCTTTTCAAATCTGAACACATACCAGGCATTTTAAACCGAGAATGTGATTTACTGTCTCGCTTACAGGTAGACAAATTCAAGCTTCTTGCGCCACACTCGGACGTTCAACCCACCCCGGTTCCGAGCAGCCTACTACCGCAGAATTGGGAGCTAACTTAAAACGCTTAATGCACTCTGCTATATCACCGGGGTCACGCAAAACGTACGAACAAGCATGGAATCATTTCTTAGATTTTTCCACCAGATACTGTGGCACAGTTTTCCCACAGTTTATCTGCATGCCTTTTACATTTTAAGGTGAACAGCACGACGGGGAGGACGACTTTTTAGACATCTACAAAAGATTGGTGGAAAAACATGGCTCGGAATTGCCCAATTTTAAGCGCCGAGTGTAGGCTAGGATGCTGGTAAGTCCAATAAAACAAACCAACTACCTTCTGATGTCAACCTTTCAGCTCTAAAAATACTAAATAAACTCGTAATGTAGAGTGGTTTATTATTTTACGACTTGTACGCAAGCCTAAAAAATGCGGATGGAAGGAAAGGCGGCGACAAGGGCTGGTAAAACGTTGCATAAAAGGTGAATTCGCGCTCTGACTATTAATCTTCATCGCGATTATCCCAATTCTCTTACTTCGGTAAAAGTAGGCAAACTCTTCTTAGAGTTCAACTCCTAAGAACCTTATTCAAGTTAAGAAAGAGAAAACATTTCGCCGTCGCTTGCTTACGTCCTCTACAAAACGTTAAATTTAGCATTTTGACGTCGCAGTCGTGCAGTGAAGGCAAAGAAATGTACAAAAAAACGTGATGCACGTGCAGAGTTGTTATTTTGCTAATCACTGAACCTATTGTTTTGTTTAACGTTCTTGTGGCATCGCCTACCTGATGTGCGAGAAAAAGAAGATTCGTTGAAAATTTGCTTAAATTTGCATATTTACACAGGGCAAAACCTGGACTTAAATCTGGCGGTAAAAATGGCTTTAGCAATGGCTTCAACATTAGTGGTTTGAAGTTTCTGTAGAACCAATTAGCGGTTTCTGATCGAACAATTTTTGTGGTTTACAAGATGCTTGTCATTTGTACATTCCGTTCTTTTGGCACGCAAATAAAGCGTGGAGCAGCGAAGAAGAATGTCCTCAGCATTCGTTTTTTATGGGCAGAAAGCCGAAGCAACAGCAGGGGCCTGCTGCACACACCGCAAACCAGAATAAGGTGAAGTATTACCTAAGAGTCACGGCCTTAAGAATTTTTAAAACTTAATAACATTTTTTTGGGGAAGGGATGGGGGGGAGATAAGATCCACAAATATTGAAAAAGGTGTCGTGAATTAAATAGGTTAGGAATACGATTATGATAAAATCCCCCCTCCCCCATAAACTGAGAAACCTTTAAACGAATGTATTGCTTTTGCCTATTTCAAGAATTATAAATTAGGAATTTACGTCTTCTTTTTCAGGTGCAACTTTGTGGAGAAATACTAAGACAGTTACGGGAACTGAAAGATTTAAAGGATGCCGATGTCTTGGACTCCACACAATTTGAGAATCAGAAACGCATCCTGTTAACGGAGCTGAGTGGGCTGCAGTAAACAGGCATAATTCTGCGCTTCATTACATTGTTTTGTTATACTGTGAAATCGATAATTCTGACAACGATTGCTAATATTAAAACCAAATTTATGTCGGGAAAGTTAAAAACACAGAAGAGAAGACACTTTTGTTTTTGTGGGCATAATGATCATGAATAATAAAAATCGTGAAATTACGTGAAAAAACTCGGCTTTTATTTCTTGGTCTATCAAACACAAGAGTTAAATGTCAATTGTTCACAGCCTGGCCTAAATCTTGTCACTTTGATCAGGGAGGGTTAATATGCGTAGTGGCTTGTCGCCGCCGTTGGGCCACTGAGGCAAGAGGACGGGACCCGCTTAATGCTAAGTACAAATTAAGCACGGCAGGCCTAAAACATAGGTACTAGTGGGCTAACAAGTCAGTTTAAGGGCTGGTTGACTAATTACGTCCCTGTAGAGTGCATGTTAGTTTACAGATATTCTGAATGTCGAATATAGTTTCGCACTTCCTCGTCGAAAACGCTTAAAAATCCTTCCATGACCATAACATTTAACGTTTTCGGGTTGATCACACATTCGCCATTCTTGATAATTCCAAAAAGAAAAATAAATTTTAAAGCGATATGACTGTACATGTAAATCAGTCCCGTGCCAACTTACAAATTCACTCTCGTCCAAAAACACCAGCATAATCAGCGTCAAACAAACAAATATTTGCCCAGTACATTTGTCGAAGTTCTTCATTTCTCTGCAACCCAATCTGTCGAACCTATCAATTGGACAGATCGTTAGGTTAATATAAGACAATTTAAACCACGCAAGCGGAAGGCAAATATTAAGATTACCTTTTTGCGTGTTATTCCATTGCGTTGGAAGTAATAATGAAGAGAGGAAAGGGCGAAATCGGAACCTGTGCTTCTGTAACTTTGAATCTCATTTAAGGACACTGTTGCATTTTCCACTACTGCCTCCATAATTATAAGCTCTTCTGGCGGCTGGAAATGCAAGCTTCCCAGAGGTCTTCCGATCTTTTTTGCTTTCACATAACCAGAAACAAAATAACCATGTAAGTAGCGCCTAAGAGTCCATTTGGATATCCCATGATGGAAACAGGTTTCTTCCTTTGGATACCCACAAAAATGCCTGATCCAAATCGCCCTCCAACGGAGGTCTACGGAGTATGGTGCGGGCATGTTACAAACTGCACTTGCTCCCGTAATGCACCGCGCGCTATGAAACATGGATCATGCATCATGAATCATTCTTCGCCGAAGCAACCTTAATTGAAATAGGTGAAAGTCTGCATGATTTTCGCTGGCAAAGCAGTGCATTTCCTGTGATTTGATTTCCAAACTCATGGTTTTACCTTATATCTAGCAAGAATTGCGTCGTAGCAATGCTCAGCTGCTTTACGAAAAGGGAAAAAAAATTTTACTACGTGAGGTTTATTTATTAGTTATTTAGATAAATTTTCTACCTGAGTCAGTTTACATTTGGCGAAGGAAGCATTAAATGCTTTGCGCAAAATACAATTTACAATCGGAACGAACTTTTGAAACACCCTGTAGTTTTGATGTTAAATTCCAGTCCTTAAATGTAAGAGGATTGAATAAGTCAATCAAACGTCGATCAATCTTCCGTTGGTTACATAATCAAAAATTTCATTTCACATTCTTACAAGAAACCTACAGCTCTAAAGAATATCCTTTATGCAACCTTGAAAGTCAATCTCTAAAACATATGTTAATAAATTGTAGTGTATCCTCTTCGTTTTGGACTTGTTTTTCTAACTGGTGGCACAAAAAATTTAATCAAAAACTGACTTTATCTGAAAGCACTATTTTTATATGGTTGGCACAAAGAGTCAAATAACTGGAAGTGCTAAAGTACTGTTTGATTGTCGCCAAATATAGTGTTTTTGTTACAAGCGTATGCAACAGCGTCCTGGACTTTGACAGTTTTCTACTGTGTCTCAATAACAAAATTGATATTCTTCGCACCATAGCTTTTAGATCTAACCGCTTATCGCAATTTAAAAAAACATGGGCCAAATTTCTTTAGATATGTGAATGCTAGTGTCATTTCCATAATACTTATTCCTTTAGGCTACACTTAACTGCTGTACTGTTTCACTTATTAGCTTTGTGTCTTTTTCCTTTTAATTTAGTTTCTTTCCTTTACAAATTTAGTTTTTTTTCAGTATATCCCTATATATATTATTTTCAGCTCGCCGCGAAAGTAGAAAATTGTTTTGAATAGTTAAAAGAACACTTATTTGTAATCATAAATTTTTTTGTAAATAAATAAATAATTAAAAAAAACAACAACAAAAACAAATACAAATGCCTCTTTCTTAAATTTAAACAAACACTGCAGGCGAAAGAAGTTATATTTTCATTGCTGAAATATTTTTCTGTTACCTGCATAATTTAGTGCCAATTATTTTCCCGTGATCAACATAGATGTATTAGCTGATTGTCAATGAATCTTACAATGAGGTTACCCTATATATTGAGTAATTTTTATTTGTGTTACGTTTTGATACTTCTTATAATTACCTTGGGTATTTCATCCATCCAATCCCCTTCGTTGAAGCATCGTCCCTTTCTCATCATCTCTTTAATTCCTTTAGAAAGTACCTTCAACATAGCATTATACTATTAAAACATCTATAGATTTCAAATTCTGACAAAAGCAGTCATACTTAAAGTTTATTGATATTTTGTTTAAAAAAGGTATAATACATTAGATATTCTCACCTGATGTTCTTGAAGAAGGCAGGAGAAATAATTTGTTTCCCATCCCAGTATGAGATTGTTTTTTGTTTGACATCCACAACCTATGAATCAAGATTTATTTTTTTAAAGTGTGAACACTACAGAATAAAGAAATATGATCATCATTACTAAATAGAACTATCTATTCTTTAACCATAATAATAATAATAATAATAATAATAATAATAATAATAATAATATATTCAATAAAGAACAGCATACCCCAAGAGCCCAATGACGAGGGAGATGCACTGGTATCAAAAATAAGTCATAGTCCATAATCTGCAAAAACGAAAAAGGTAAACCAATTATCTTTTTGGTATATTTTAGTTATGCTTTCCAACAAAACAACCTGACAGTACTAAAAAATAGTGTCTGCGTTATTTCACCGATTCGGTCCAGTTGGCCATTGTGCACCTTGCCCCACACCTCGATAGCTTGTCATAGAAGAATGAATTAAAGCAATAGGCTCTTGGGAATGCTGAAGACTAAACAGTAAAGGTAAGACAGAAGTCACGCAGGTTTTATTAAAATGAAATTCAGTAGTACAGGCAAAGACTCGGATATACAGGTAACTGTTATGCTTATGGTTATGCTCAAACTAGTTTGTCTTTTCCTTTGGCTTGAGTATTAGTAGTAATATATATCTGTCTGATTTCATTAAAACGTGGGCACTAGGCTTTTGCCTGCACTCCAGTGTCCAAAAGATTAGGGGGCTGTCCTAACAGTGGGTGGGTGGATCAGGCCAGGGGGTCAAAACTAGTGGGGTAGGAGGGGGCTGTTTTGACACAACCCCTCCAGTAGTGTTCAGAAGAGGTTTTGACCGGCAACTACCTTTTTCTTAATTTCCCCTAGCCAGCTGAATCAGGCCTCTGCTGAGAATGATTATCCTGATAATTGCAAAGCTCAGTGGGAGGCGGGGACAGTCACCCATTGTCCTAGGTGGGGAAGTTCAAGTCAAAGACTTGACACCAAGGACACACTGAGCATAGGACCTGTAGGGCTCCGACTACTTGACACTCACTAAAGCCATGTTTTCATAAATTCAGTCAGATATCAAACACCTGAAAAAGGAATTTGTCGGTGAAGAACATACAATACGTTTTATTTCTTTGAGGGTGTAAAGGTTTGTGATTGGGGTATGGGGCAAGGAAAAGTTGGAACATGCATTATAGACCGGCTGTATATTTAACAATTATTCGCCTCACGCGATACTAAGGGACCGGTCATTATTTATGTGGGGGGTGGGGGGGATTTTTTTTGTTTTAGCATGAAAGAAAAAACGTGACCCACCCCTTTAAGCCCATTAGTTAATTCTTGACCCACCCCCATATAACTTTATATAAGAGGTGACCCACCCCCAACCCCCTTCAATCTATACCTATATAAGGAGTTCCTGTTCACTGAACGAAATCAGCATATCTTGTGGACCAGTGTCCTACTCTGTGGCCACTTCTTGTTGATGTGCCTTCTTGTATTGTTACAGTATAACTGTCATCATCAGATTCACTTTCGCTTTCACTTTCATCACACAAAACAAGGTCATTGTCACTGTCACTCTCATCACTATCCTCACCAACACTGACGCTTGAAGGAAATATAGATTCCTTTGAAGTTTCATAATAGTGTACTGTGATTCGCTTGATTTTGTCGATTTTCTTTCCGTTCTTGCTAAGTTTATTATGCTCAATGTATTTGTCCAACTCGGGGACATGTTGTTATTGGACAGTTGAAAATCCTTGCTTTTTAGATAGTCACAAATAGGAGTTCAATAGCTCCATATTACAGTCAAACTACCTGAAGCGTGAACACCTAGCTAGACATCATTATTGATTCCATTAATCGATTATTGAAAAACTAAGTTTTGCAATATTCAAATCAAAACCAGTTTAAAAAAATTTGCTTTTTTATTGAAGTCATTGAACAAAAAATAGTAATTCATTTAAAAAACGAATTTTCAAACTGTTTTTGATTTGAAAATTGGAAAAATTTGATTTCACTAAATTGAAAAATGAATTCAATAATCCTTATTGAAACCAATAATGATTTCTAGCTGTTCACGCTTCAGGTAGTAAAAGTTCCCAGACAGTTATATTAAGAAAAGGAAGCATGCAAGCCTTCTCAATAGGGCTTATGTTTATTTATTGATATTTAGTGCCCACATCTTTGATTCTCCATACGTAGGTTGGATTGCTACATGTGACATCCAGTTGTGTTATATTTTATGTCCAGCATTGCATTATAATTTATTTAGATCTTCCACATGAATTGTAGTGAGTGTGATTCTTTACAAAACACACAATGACCCACCCCCAATCATCGTGAAATTCTCTTTTGGCCCACCCCTTTTCTCTAAAAGAAATAGGCCTGGCCCACCCCATGATTTTTCCCCCCCCACCCCCCCACATAAATAATGACCGGTCCCTAACTTCGCCTGCGGCGAATAATTGTTTTAGTATATTCACACGAAGTGATCTCAACAGAATCAGAAAGGAAACCATTAAAAAACGATTAGTTTGATTGACGGATGAATTCATGCGTGAACACGAAGCCGTAAACAGTGGATACGCAAAAGTTAGATCTTTACAGTATCTTCAAACATGGCAAATGATAGTTTTAATCTTTTTGTTTCGAGTTTTTTAAGCTTTAGCATCAACAGTTTAAAAGAAAACTCCGAAAATTTAAATTTCTACCCAATTCTGAGAAGAAAAGTACAGCTTTATTTGTTTCTGTCGACTCACCGTGAATGAGAAAGTTTTCTTTGTCGCTTTTGGCAAATGCTGTCAACAGCGGCTACGATCAAGGTGAGCGTTGTTTATCTCCAATGTTCTTTGCCTTGTTAACTTGCTGGCACGTACAATTTTCGAAAATATTTGCCTTCCTCTTTTCTCCATAAATTAACTTCCATTTATAGGGAAAATTGGTCTTGCGAGAAAATCCCGAAATCACAAAACAGTGACAAAGCGACCTCGTTTTCCTCTGTAGTGATAAACATAGCTTCGAGCGAACAAAAAGTCAGCTACAGTAAACCACTTCTCAGTAAATCACGCTGTTTAAACACCATGAAGTCTTTTCTTGCCTTCAAAGTCATCAGCACTTGGATATTCGTGTATTTTCAAAAAGGCCTTACTATGAAACTTTGGCAAAACACCCTGCCCAGTTCACGACAGCGATTTTGTTCTGCTTTGTATTCACCGCCTAGCGGGGTAAATAATATATAGATTTAGCCAGGGCTAAAAACCAAGCTCCTATTAACTCGAATTTATAATTTAAATCAAACAATAAACTTGTATTCCACAAATCAGTTAACTTTAGAGCACATTCATGTGACTTTTGAGGGAAAGGCTAAGTGATTTTAGAGAAAAAATAATTTGCAAACAGTCCAACAAATTCTTGGAAAACAAATCAGTCCGAATTTTTTGCGTTCGACAAGTTTACTTTACAAAATCTTGCCAACAAGTCTGAGGAGGTGTAAACCAACCTTTTACACTTTTCATACATCACATCTGAAGTGAAACAGTACAATGAGGCGCTGTTTTTATCATACAGACCTTGGATAGAATGCAGTATTTCACAATTTTGCAATACACATTGCACTCATTCAATAAGCGCTAAACTCGACGGTTTAAATTAAGATTAATAGGGTTATACGCTTCAACTTAATAAAGAATTTATTATGTTTATTTTTCATCTAATGGTTTTATAACGATGTGTAATCTTCAAAAGCGTTTGATACGCGTGGCATTTTGACTACTCCTGCAAGCGATGTTCATGAGCGACTGAAAACAAACGGCACAGCGATTAAAATTGCAAAGAGACTACTAGAAAAATATACAGAGACAACAATTTTCATTCACGAAGACAAGTATTAAGAGCGACTGTCTGTAAATATCGACCAAAATCGACTTTTTGTGGCACATGTTCAAAAGTCGAACTTCGCTCATTTTTGGCTCATCGATAACCCTTAATGTTTAATGAAACATGCGGTAGTTAGTTTTCCCAAATAACGCGTGTTTTTTTTAAAATTCGAGACAACTCATTTTGCCCGTTCGGAGCTCAAAATCCTCTTCCGGTAAAACGAAATTGTACACAAATTTCATTGACTCGTACGTCAAACCACAACGATTTGGCAGCCTTTGAAGAACACGAATAGTTTTTATGACCCTTTCTTTCTTATAAGAAGATAAATTTGTGAAAGCTATAATAAATTTGTGGTCAAAAAGGTATTGTTAATAATAGGCCCTTTTGACAATTTCTGCCGTTCAAAATTATAAGGTTGAAATAATGTAAATTTTTACAATGCGCTATAACTTAGAATTTCGCAAATTGACTTTCTACGGCTTAACTAGGCCGCAATCTATCAGAAAATAGAAACAAATCTCTGGGCAAACGATTTTAGGTAGCCCGCAAGACGTCGAGTTCAACCCTAATTTTGCGAAAAATCGCGACATTCCAGTGGTTAAAAATAGCGTGACAAGGCCCGTCACGCCAGCGGTGTTAGCGACAGATACACTTTCAACATTCTATTCAACGCTGATCACATGCCAAATTCCAGCATACAATCTATATTACATCTTTCAATACA
Organism: Porites rus; assembly: GCA_964035705.1. Taxonomy (NCBI): domain Eukaryota; kingdom Metazoa; phylum Cnidaria; class Anthozoa; order Scleractinia; family Poritidae; genus Porites; species Porites rus. The sequence continues at coordinate 13,943,097 of OZ037992.1, read as the reverse complement.
CTTATCTTATTTAGAAAAGTCATTTTTTTTGGGATACAGTATATAGTGTAGAATTCCCCAAAAGTCGGCTTTTTTGAGCGACGTCGGCAAGACGTCGACGACCGAGCCCAACGAAAACAAACTTTAAAGAAGTACAGTGGTGTGTTTTATTGATTGAAGCATCCGTCAAAAGGCATAAATACGTTAAATTTAAGGCGGGGATAACAAACATTAACTAATTAGAACACTTTTTGTTCTTGCGGGTTTTCTCTTTTAAGTAATTATGTATAAGTATACATGTACGTTTCGATGTATTACTATCACGCTTATAAAGCCGGTACACTGTAAAAAACATTTTAACTCGCTTTGATCGACGATCAAACACCATCATCAAAAACAAATCGCCAAAAAACTTTCCTCTACAGCAAAACGGGCAATAGAAAAAAAAAGTGGCGTTTTACTAATGCTAAAACAGGAATAGTTGCAGCGTGAGTATGAGCTTTTAAAGATGTCAGATGCTCCTAAATGGACATCTATAGATCCCTTGCATCCGCATTGGAAAAAAAATTCTCTGGCCCACTAGCCTAATCCAGGCGTAGTGGACAGTGGATAGTGGACAGCGGCGCGAAATGGGGAACGGAGGAAAACAAACGTGGAAGAGAGTAACCGGGAGAGTAAGAAGGAGAACCTTTTGCCCTCACTCCCTAACCCTGCCCCTTCGCCATTTTTTCTAGCTCACTTTTCTTTGAGTTTTCCCAACTATCTGAGGGCCTGTTACAGATTAACTACGTCCTTCATTTACAGATTTTAATGGTATATTTTCAACTTGAGCATCGAGCACTTTTGGCGCTTTGTTATTTATCAGCAGAAGCGGATTTGGTAGTACTAACTTTTCAATTGCTTTTAGACTGCGAAACTGTTACTTTTTTTTTTCTTTTTTTTCTTTTTTCGTTTATTTATTCTATCGTATTTTATTGTTTGTATCGTATTTTTTAGACCTATTTTTTGATTCTCTCCCCAGTGTCACTCACTCACCCCCCTTCCCCCCGCCGCTGCCCCCATCTGCTCCAGACAAGAGAAAACGACCGTTTTGTTCCGCTCCAGACCATTTGTTCGAATATTCCGCGTTCTTGGCTTAAGCAAAAAGTACGGGATGCTTTGTGGTCTGAAAGACTTTGCACTGGTTGACGTTTTAGTATCATGGAAACTCTAGCTGTAACACTGAACTGCAGATGAGAGGTTAAAAGACTGAAAGTTCCTTTCAACAGTGTTTGAAAAGAGAAATAAATAAAGTATAATGCTAAAGCTAAGAAGAATCTTGTAACGAACGAAATGGAACACCTAAAAAGGAAAGACAGACTTAAGGACTTTCCTCATCCTCTGTAGCGTTAGTCCTCCAAGGCCTTACCTTTGTCTTTGTCACAAACCGAATAAGACTGAAAGCCTTAGTCTGCTTTACGTAGGTACCTTGTAGATCTCCAGAAGAATTGTTTGCAGCCGGCCCTCAAAACCCCAAGAGACTTCGCCTGCTGCTAGTCAATATATAGGAAGGCTATTCCAAAGAACTGCTCCAGAAAAACTATTTTGCTTAACATTTGTCTGGGGTACAGGAATAGCGAGTTTTCTGTTGATGTCTCTTAATAAGTAATTAGAGATATTGCAACAATCTGCCATTGCTACGATCTACTATGTACTTAACAAGGCCCTTCAAGGTACTTAAGATCTATGACGCATAGTCTGCGATACACCCGCCTCTCACCGCTCTTTGACGAAATGTCCCTAGCGGCAGATAGCGATGGGAGGAAGCTGTATCGCGGGCTTTTGGACAAAAGGCTTTTCTACTATTTACACGGGCAAACCGGTCGGTTTGGGCAAATGGTGAGGAGAACTGATTCAGGACCGATAAATTTTGATTCCGTTCGGTAATCGCGTTTCCCATATCATTTGCCTAAGTCAGTTTCGTTTAATGTTTATATACCATTTCTTGAGGGAAATCGCCATTCTGAAACTGAACTTGAAAGTGTGTGACGCTATCCCTGGGACCCTATATGTTGTATCTGACGAAAATGCTGCAATCAATGAGTGTAATAGGTTTACTGAAAGATTTAATTTCGAATTCGCTTTTAATCTGCCTTTAAGTAAATTGTTTAAAGCGTATCTATCGGTAACACTGGCGTGACGGGCCGTGTAACGCTATTTTTTTTAACCACTGGAATGTCGCGTTTTTTCGCAAAATTAGGGTTGAACTCAACGTCTTGCAGGCTACTTAAAATCGTTTGCCCAGAGATTTGTTTCGATTTTAGGATAGATTGGGGCCTAGTTAAGCAGTAGAAAGTCAATTTGCGAAATTTTAAGTTATAGCGCATTGTAAAAATTTGCATTATTTTATCCCTATAATTTTGAACGGCAGAAATTGTCAATAGGGTCTATTTTAAACAATCATGCCTTTTTGGCCACAAAATTATTACAGCTTTCACAAATTTATCGATTTATAAGAAAGAAAGGGTCATAAAAACTATTCGTGTTTTTCAAAGGCTGCCAAATCGTTGTGGTTTGACCTACGAGTCAATGGAATTTTGTGTAAAATTTCGTTTTACCGGAAGTGGATTTTTAGCTCTGAACGGGCGAAATGAGTTTTCTCGAATTTTAACAAAAGAACACGTTATTTGGGAAAACTAACTACAGCATGTTTCATTACTCATTAAGGGTTATCGATGAGCCAAATATGAGCGAAATCAAATTTTGAACTTGTGCCGACCGTGGGGTCGATAATTACGGAAAGCCGCTCTTAAAGTGGCTCTGAAAATCCTTGATTATGTTTTAAGCCGGCTTCCCGGTCTTTGCTTTTTCCAAAGATAAACTCGAAGCAAGAAAATCGCTCAAAGCTTTCTTTTACAGCCAGAATTATAAATAAATATTCTTTGGAACGTTTTCTTTCTATTTGCGGTGAGAAAATGTGTGAAGGCTTTTTAAAGTTCTATTTAAGCAATAGAAAACGTTTTCCTTGTTAGCATAACCTGATATAAACACCAATTTATTCAATTTAAGGACAGTGTCACTTGAAGAGGTTCGCCGAATTGTAACATCTCTCCCAATGAATAAATCTCCGGGACCGGATAAGATCAGCGCTCGTGTACTAAATGACTGGCTCCCTGTCATACTGGGCCCTCTTACTGACATCATCAATTGTTCTATCCTTACTAGCACATTTCCAGACAACTGGAAAGAGGCTGAGGTGATTCCGATTCTTAAAGACGGTGACCATGAAAAAGCTGCCAACAACAGACCGTTATCTCTGCTAGCCGTAGCTTCAAAGGTCCTCGAAAGGATTGTTTTGAATCAGTTCAGCGCCTATCTCACGAAAAACAACCGCCTTAGCTCACACCAAAGCGGCAATAAAAAAGCTCATTCTACAGAGACCTTAAACATCCTGCTCACGGATAAGATACTCGAAGCAATGGATAAAAAGCAGATAACAGCACTAGTACTATTAGATCTATCCAAAGCCTTCGACAGTATAGACCATGCAAGGTTGCTCCACAAACTCTCCATCTTAGGAGCCTCACCCTCTACTGTCAAATGGTTCAAGAGCTATTTAACTGGTCGCAGGCAATACGTGAGAATTGGTTCCACCTACTCTGACACTCTACCTATAACTCACGGAGTTCCTCAAGGCGCAATCCTATCACCATTGTTGTTCTGCATTTATCTCAACGATTTACCCACGTCACCGACGTTTTGCAACCTAGAATCGTATGTGGATGACTCAAAGCTATTCATGTCATTTCCTCTCGTTGAGCTTGATGCTGCCATTGAAAAGCTCGAACAAGACCTTCACAGTGTAGCTCAATGGTGCTGTGAGAACCATCTACTTATGAATCCCGATAAAACTAAACTCCTTTTCCTCGGTACCAGACAGATGTTAAGCAGGTTACCAGAAGACCCTAGAGTGGTATTCTTAGGTAAAACACTGAAACCAACAGACTCTGCCAAGGACTTGGGAGTCTTTCTTGACCCCCATCTGACCTACGATCACCATATTTCATGTGTAGTGTCATCTTGTTTCGCAAAGCTTTGCCAAATAAATAGAGTCAAAAGGAGCTTCGACAAGGAAACACTAGAGTTGTTAATAACATCATTAGTCTTTAGCAAGATGCTTTACTGCTCATCTGTATGGTCTAATACTACACTCCAGAATATAAACAGATTACAATCTATTCAGAATTTTGCCAGCAAGATCGTAACAAACTCTAGGAAGTTTGACCACGTAACACCTTTGCTTCGAGAGCTAAACTAGCTTCCTGTTAAAGAACAATTATTCTATAGAGAGTCCGTTTTGACCTTTAAATGTCAGAACGATCTTGCGCCTCAATACTTGACGAGCAAGTTTACCAAGCGCTCAAATATACATACTCGTAACACTCGTACACGGAACTCTTTGCAGATTCCGCTAAACAGAACGGCTATAGGCCAGCGCACATTTTCCTACAGAGGGGCCTACATAGGGAATAACTTGTATATGAACTTAGGCAAAGTGCCTCATTGGCATCTTTCAAGCGCGCCCTGAAAGACACACTATTGAGGCAGACATTTCCTTCATAAGCTTTAGATTTTAGTAGAATACCATCATAAATTGTCATTTCGAGTTTTTATTGTCATTTTTGCTTTTATAAATTGGAAATAGTTTGTAAATAGTTCCTGAAAAACCTCACGAGGATGTTACTATTAAAGTTATTTAATATTTATTTAACACGAGAGGGGTTGGGAGAATTCGAGAAAGTTATGCAAACCCGAGACGAAGTCTAGGGTTTGCATAACTGTCGAGAATTCTCCCAACGCCTCGAGTGTTTATATCAGGCTATGCAAACACTGGAAAAATGTTTTCTATTGCGTTTATAAAATAACTTTCCCGAGAAAAAAACGCAAAACTCTTTGTATGGCACCGATTAAAAGAGAAATTCTTACCAGTCGCAAAATCTTGTCCACGAAGTCTTGCACGCGTGATCAGCTCTTGTTTTGCAAAAAGATGCTTTGCAAAAAACGGATTTTTGTCGCTTAACATGTCAGCTTAAGCGAAGAAAAATGGACTTACCTTCTTTGTAATGATTTTCCATGTTTCAGCCGACGAAGGAATGGGTAAATAAAATAAACTTGTCGAGTTTTGAACTCGAAAACTTTTTTTAAAATTCGTGGTTGCGTGATTAGCGCGCGAAAAGCCAAACAACTTGAAGTCACAACCATGTTTACATACTCTCATGTAAACACTCCTCTCGGCCAATCAGAGCGCCCGTACTATCTTAGTTATTTTATAAAACCTTATAATCAAACCTTCGTGATACTCGGTCAGATCATTGTCTCAAATCTTACAAACCTACATAAACTAAATAGCCCCATAAACTACACTAGACTTCATTAAATTAGATGTAAAAAACAAACATCAAATAAAATTAATTACTCAGGCTTACCATTCGAGATGCACTGAAAACTATCAAGTAAGGCCAGAACCGCTTCAGACTTTTCAACCTTCTTACGCATCAAACAAGGTGAAAAAAGGAAAATGGTGCCATCCGAAATCGGATTTCAGACTTTGACAAGCGACGTATTTCTCAACCAAAAACCCAATAAACGAACTAGCCATGAATAACAGGAGACCCTTGATAGCAGATGAATTTCATTTTGTACATTCAGTGGAGAAAGACAGTTAAAAACATCACAAGTTGACACAAAACTCTGTCAGCTTCAGCTGTCAAAGTAAAAAAGTTTCAAGATGCTGCATAAATTTTCCGCATGAACTCACCTGTCAAGTTTTGTAAACATGTTTTTGAACGCTACGACAGCCACGCCATTTCTTACGCGATTTCCCGCCAAGAGAAAAGCGGGTTGCACAAATGCATCGCGCGATTTATAACATCGCGGCATGGTCCTGCCCCGGACGGGCTGACACCTGATTCCCTTCCCTCCCCCGCAAAGAGTGTACGGGCGTACGCTACGTCATAACCAAATTTTCTCGGATGGATGGTTTACCAAATTTTCTTACCCATGGTGTTCCGCTGGCGCGCTTCACGTGCCGGAGCTCCGCTATAACGTCATAGTCCGAGATAGCTAACCAATCAGATCGCTTGAATTACCAAGATGGCTGTTTGTGTATATACTAAATGTTAGTAATTTTATCTTGCTTAAACCAAGGATCCTCTTGTGCAATATAGGCCGAGGGTACTTCCCTTGAACCATAAGGGGGTGCTATGCACAAAGACCTTAATTACCGGAAGACTTATGACTGAGATCTCCCCTTATGCCACTTGGTCAAGTACCCTCCCCTGGATTGTTAAAGTAGAACTTTACTAATACATTTTCCGAACTTTTTAAACTTGCTCTGAAAGTCGAAAAAGCTGAAATACAACTGTTTCAGACTCTAAGAAGCAATAAACACACTCTTGCTCGATTTATTTTATTCAGGTTTTTTTTAAATTTTAATTTAATTTTTTTTTTAGAACCACTGCAGAGATCCGGTTAGGTTTCGGTCGATGTTAGATAGTATTTCGTGGCGTGTCGACACTAAATAACATCGACCGATCGAAACCAGCCTCAGCTAAGTTCCTCAGAACGACCATAAGCCACGTAATTCGGCGCAATACTGCTGAGTCTATTGTAGATTTAACAGTGTTTAGTAATATAAACTGTTAATGTCAAAAATTGACCCTTTCTTTGTTAACTCAAATTAACATTCTCGCAGCGATCGATCAAATGAGCGGAAGTCGAGGGTTCATTTTGGTAGATACGTGGTGTAAGCATCATATAGTGGTTCCCCGTTAGTCACTAGAAGCAGTGTACATAATCCTACATAGCCCTACATAACCATACACAGCCATACATAGCCCTACATAGCCCTACACAGCCATACACAGCCCTACATAGCCCTAAACAGCCCTACCTAGCCATACATAGCCCTACATAGCCCTACATAGCACTACATAGCCATACATAGCCATACATAGCCCTACATAGCCAACGTTTACTGCCTATGGGGTTATTTTCTGCGCAATAAACCCGGCGAAAAGTGCCAGACGATATAATTCTAACATGCATCTACGCTATTCATCCGTAAACTCGTGATTGAGAAACCCGACTTTTCCCCAGTCTGAAATAATTTAGGCAAAGTCGAAGTGATCAGCGTTTTGGGCATCCCCCACCGGGGATGCCCAAAACGCTAGGGATATGGGAATGGGGATGCCCATATCACTGTGACACCCCGAGCCGGCCTTGTCATGACGCAAGTTAAAGAAAAGCCATAAAATTACCTTCTCATTGTAATCTCCCTACTCCCAACATTTCATTTTCTCCCTCCTCCCTATTATGTACCTCCCCCCTCTTTTAAGCTAGCCCTGTGTATGCGACGGAATTGTCGTGCTTTCAATGAAGTAGAAACGCGCAATGAAATTTTAAAATACAAGTCATCGATAATCATGAAAGTTACAAAAACCCTTTGAGTGCAGAATTATCAAACTCAGGAAGAAATTAAACACTGTTTGGCAATCACACTATTTCTCAAGATGCTACAAGATTTCATGGCCGCAGCATATACTTGTAGACCTCAAATAACCGCAAAAGAAATATACAGGAGGACGTGACATGCCGAAACATATAACTTCCGCTGTGAAACCTTTGAGAAGTCGCTAGCCCCATCGGCTCGCTCCTTTTTTAATTTTATGACTGCCTGTTATTTTCCTTGTTTACATGTTACTTAGTTTCTTAGTAGCAAGAGAAAAATACCAGGCTCAGTAGATTCTGTATCGACAGTTGCTGTATTGTGTGAATGAAACCCTCAGTATGTTAGGTACGCAACAGTTAATTTCGCTTTTAATTCGATTTCATTCCTGTTGAACATCTCGTTTGTTTTGTTTGATATGTCCACTTGAAATATTTGAAATATTTGCCGTTGAGATTGTATGTTATCAAAAGCCATTTTCATCCACAGCCACATTAATTTGGCTTATAAAAGTCCGTTCATAATTCGCGACCTCAGATCTCGCACAATTACAGCCGCCGCGCAAGCGAAAGATGCAGTCCGTGTTCGATCTGTAACACAGTTGGAACAACATACTTTTTACTTCAAAATTAACTGTGAGATGATGCAGTGTGGTCCTTTGCATTAGTAAAAAGCTCCAAAGCATTGCACAAGTGAGTTAACCAGTAAAGTAAAGTAACTAAAGAGCTTGATTTTTCAATATTTATTTACCCGCTGTCGAGGGCCGGGACTGGGTTGTTCGTGATAAAACTTATGATATGCAGCCAACTGTCAAGGTTACAAGTAAACCTGAAGACGTCGCATGAGTGTATCACCTTTTTCTTTTTGTTATTAGGCTTTAAGCGAGTATTTTTAACCCGATAGAAGATCAGAACTATCATCAGATAACTCGTCCACGCTGGCTACCGCCATTGTTGGCAGCAATTCAAATCCCGCTTCTGTGACTCAGCGTGTGACGTATGATCATAGCTCTGCTCTGATTGGATATAACTGAGAAGGCGTGAAAATATTCCGCGAAAGCTATTTCTATAAATTATTTTTCGTCGGAAAGGGTTGACTCCAAGGACTTCTATGGGAGATGGAGGCTCCAAGTAATCCGCTCCTGACAAGGTACGTAGGCGCGTAGCTAGAGTGATAATTTAGATGGTCGATGCTATATCCTGAGTCGCGCCGCAATAAAAAACTCCTTCAATTACCAACGTTAAGGTTCTTTAGCTTAAAAAGTATATCAGTGAATAAATTTGAATCAACCTGAAACACAAAAGGAACGCAAAACCAACACTTATCGGCGCAGTTGATGGCGGCAGTGGGATAATAGGAAGTCATGTGGCGAAACGAATTTTGTACACATCTTTATCCCTAGTGTGCATTCAAACAGAAATCAGAGGTTTCTGCGCAAAAAACTTTCTTCACAACGGCTTCAGCGATTATTTCCTATTTTGCATGAAAAGGGGAGCTTTTATTCACGAACAGCGATCAGATCGAAGCAGACGATTATGCTAACTTTCAATAAAATAATATGTTTCGTTTTTCATCGCCTCCATCTCATGAAGATGGGTCGGGCTGCCTAGCCAAAAACTGGGAAAAGTTGGAAGGGTTAGGTTAGCTCCTAGCCTTTATCGCTAATTTAGCCGCATATCCTTTATTTGTTATTCTGCAAATTCCTACTTCCACGGGCAGCCAAGCTCATTTTGACAGTAATATATCAGTTAAATCATAGCCTGCGTAGCTGGCGGTATTGTGTTGGTGCGAGATCGAAGTTTTGGCGGTGGAGCTGTGTTCCAAAAAAAGGGAGTAGGGACGAGGCGGTTGAAATTTCTCGCGGCTCCGCCGTCAAATCTCACTCGACTATGTTACAACGGCTCCGCCGCCAAATCTCACTCGATTACTACACAATACCGCCAGCTACGCAGGCTAGTTAAATTAGTTTTTTAAACATTTTTTACGACATTTCTTACTATATGGTGGCTCGTCAACAGAGCAGAGGACGTTCTTAGGCAGTCACTCATATTGAGAAACCTGTTATCAAGTAACATGTTCTGTTCCCCCCCCCCCCTCCCCACCCAATAAGTAGAACTGATAAGGATGGAGATGTCCACGCGCCATTTGTTTTTTAAATTCTTCTTATTTGTTTTCCATTTTTCAAAAAAAAAATTAAAAAAATTGTTACCCTCGACCCTCGACCCTCGACATGGAACCCTCGACCCTCGACCCTCGACATAAAGATAGACTCGATACATTACTGGAACAAATGAGAGCACAGGCAAACAAATAAAAAAAGTGAATCTTATCCTGTTGTCATATCTTACCCTTTAGAAATAGGGGAAAAAGGGAAAAGAAACAGAACTGACAGCAAAGCGGTTAAAAGCCGCAAAATAATCGACAGGAGAAAAATCAAAGAGAAAAAGCGCTTTCTAAAAAACATAAAGTCACGCAACCAGCATATCAAAAACCTGTCAAATTCACAGCTGACAGACGAGCAAATTACATTACTATCCCGTGGTTTAAAATTAATTCCAGCCCTCAGTTGCTCTTGAGACCTTCCTAGAAGAAGTCAAATTCTTAGCTTGCTAATATCAAATTTAACAGGCCGAAAGACAACCTGTCAGAGGGAGAGCGAAAAGCTCTACAAGAACTATCGCGTGACAAGAACATTGTGATAAAAAAAGCCGATAAGGGAACCACAACCGTCATAATGAACAGAACAGATAAACTTAACGAGGGTCAAGTCCAAATTGATGATATACATAACTACCGACCCTTAGACAACCCTATGGTTGGCACCACAGCCAAAAAGGTTCATCGATTGACTCAATCACTACTTCAAGAAGGCCACGTAGACGAAATGACGGCTAAATGGCTTTCCCTTACACCCGATCCTCCGCGAATACCAGTATTTTACACACCTACAAAGATTCAATAACCGACACCTGTTGGTAGACCTATCATATCAGGGTGTGACGGCCCTACAGAAAGAATCTCAACTTTTGTTGACCACCTCATTCAGCCAATAGCACAAAAACAAGCCCCGTATCTCAAAGATACAACAGAATTTCTTAACTTCATCGAGAAGACTAAACTGCCTAAAAGTATAATTCTTGCCTTAATGGGCGTCACCAGCCTCTACACGAACATACCCGAGGAGGAGAGTATTACCACTGTATGCGAAGCATGCGAAGAATTCTGTGAGGAAAACCCTCCCACTCCTACCAGGTATTTAAGAGAAATGCTAAGTCTGATTCTACAAGAAAACTCGTTCCAATTCAATGGAAAAGATTACCTCCAAACTCATGGAACAGCCATGGAGACGAAAATGGCCGTAGCTTTTGCTAACATATTTAGCAAGATTCCTCATTTTAAAGATTCCCCGTTTTAAAGATTCCCGCTTTTAAAGATTCCCCGTCTTAAAGATTCCCGCTTTAAAGATTCCCGCTTTTAAAGATTCCCCGTTTTACAGATTCCCGCTTTTAAAGATTCCTCATTCTAAAGATTCCCCGTTCCCTGTTCCCCGTTCTCCACTCACATTCCCCCATTACCTGTTCCTTTTTTTAAAGATACCATTGCCCACATAATCAGTATAATCGTCTGGGTCAAAATTGTTGCGATAATGCTTTTCAAAATACAAGGGTTCAGAATTAGTCGTAAACACTTTGCCAATCTGATCAGTACTAAACTCAACTTCATACTTGTTTGGGTATTGATACTTAGGGTTAGTCATAAACACTCCATCTGTATTGATCGAATAGAGTTGTGACTCGTTAGTCCAATTATCATAAATCAAATTCAGACACGATAATATTGCTTGTGACACAACATATCTGTTAACTGATGTATTGTCTACGAAAATACGCTCAGTCTGTCGCTCTCTAACCAAAAACAATTTGGTCCTGATCTGTGTAACTATTCTTATAACTATCAATACTAATATTCTTTCCTGTTGCTAATCCAGCTGTCCATATGGCTTGAGCTGTATCCATAGATCTACAAGTGAACCGGTGATCAGTTTTCTTATACTTCCAGCCTAAATCTCCGATAAACCCGTTAGCAAGATGTTTGGCTTGTGCTTCTGGAAAAGTATCAAATATGTAAGTCAAAGTAATGTTTCTCTGGCTCTGATAAACCAATTGATATTAGTATAGAGCATACGGGCATTATTGACCAAGTGTTTGACTAAGTTTTTACTATAAAATCCAGCCTCAATCTTAATATCAGCACCAAACTGGTTGATTATAGACTCATCAATATAAAATTCCCCGAAATAGTTCAGTTGATGTTGCTGCGTGAAAGGCTCGATGATATCATGTATGGTGTAAAGCGGTATTGGTTCTTTGTTATTGATCAAGATTGATGGATAACATTTTGAAATTTCAAGTGAAACTAAGTTATCTGGTTGATCGTCAGTGGAACACCATTGAAGCGCTGTCACGGGACGTATCTCCCCGATTTATGAAAAATATTATAACTTGATGGAAGTTCTATATATCTTTCCAGTGATCTTTAAAACGAAGCCGATACTTGACTTAATTTAGCTAAATGTGTCCTTTGCGGAATAAGTAAAATATGACGCCAATAAACAATGTTTAAAATATGAAAAGATAAAGCATGAAACATGGAATCTGATTGATTTCTGACAATTGTATCTGATTAATTCGACATAAATACTGATATATATCGTTGTAGGAAGCTTTCTAGGTTCTGGAACATTTTGACTGTTTATTAATAAGTATCAAAGAAGATAAATAACATTTGCTAATGAACTTCTTATCTAAAAGATTAAAGATTAAAAGTGTGCCTTCTTTCACCATGCACGAAATCAGATCATGTGCATCATTTCTTAGTTGGTTATGGACCAAGGACAACCCCATCTGCACCATCATGTATTTTAAGGTTATTCCTTGTGCATTCTATGACTCTTTAGGAATGTTCTGACTAAGTTAAGAATTTCTCGTATCGTGTGTTCATATAGGAATGAAGTTTTTGAGCGTTACATCTTGTCTCCGAACTTGACGTCCCTTCGAAGATGCTTATCCTTTAAGTGGACATATCCACATTTTTAGTAATTGACTTAGCTAGTTAAGTTTTTGCAGCTCGATTTTGTCGGTAAAGTTTTCCCTCTATTTATCTTGTTCTCACATTTATTGATATGGGAGTTGATCTTTGTTTGTCATTAACGAAGTTTGCACTTTTGGTTTTTAGCTTCAAAGAACCAAGTAACTTAGAGGTAGTTGCGTAAAAGTGTGTTCCTTTCACTGAACTTTGCTTAGTTAGTTTCCTTCAGAACCAAAGAAAGGCTTTTAAAAGGAATTTTGCGTAACAAATTAATATATGTTAGTAAGAACATAAATATATTATTGCCCCCGCAGGGATTTCGCCCAGAAGGCGAAATCCCGAGGAGGCACTCTAGTAACTCGCGCGTATATTAAAGAAAAGTACTTACAGTTGAAATATACAGTCATACAGTCAATATAGAAAAAATCTCGATTTGCTTGAACAGGGGCCGCGAGGAATCGGTAGGTAATGATGACGTTTCTATTGTTTGCGCCCGCAAGTACGAAATGGTTAGGATGACGTAAAACACAAAAAAATCCCGAAGGGACAGCTTACAGTAGGTAGATTTTGTGACATTAATTATGCAGTCATACTTCGACACTCTTTTGCGTTACGTGTTATCAGTGACATTCTGTGGAGCAGTTGTTATGAAAGTTATGGACCAAAAGACACTCGTTAAGCGCAGATGAAGTTATTAGGTGCGTATAACAGTGTATATTTTAACACCAAGTGAGTTTTGCCAGACACTCTTTCTCTTTCTTTGACCGGAATAAGACCCCAAACAAGCAAGACGAGTGAATGATTCAACGGCTAGCTTATCACTAGCAAAACGATGGACGATTACAGAAATTCGCCGATCATCAAATTCTGTGCTGACTTATTCCCTGCTCACAGATGTCCCTCCGCAAAAAAGTTTAAAATAAGACTAGAATGCGCGAGCGTGATTTGATCAAACGTCCTTTTAATTTCTAAGGCTTACTTTCCGGCAAATAAAATGAACTAAATGTAACTAAAAGTGAAATAGAAATAGCGAAAAATTAAACTTCTAATTAAATCTTTTCTTATGGTTTAGAATAAACTATTCTCAAAACTGAGAAGGTTTTGATCAAAGCTGTGTAAATCGAACAGAAACTGTGCATGAAACCTTTCGTTTCCTGAATTTATCTCACCTATTGTATGGAATAATATGTGTGAACATCTTCATTATGAAATCGGTATGTTTCAAAGAGCTACACAACGAAATACTATAGCCCGACAATAAACAGAGCGGGGCAGCTGTAGTGTCAACTATTACTAGTTAACGTAAACATATGGTCAACGACCAACAAACAAATAAATAGCTAGATGCGAAGGAGTAGATTTTAGAGAGAGAACGAAAGTGAAGTACAGAGGACACAAGATTAATTGAAGAAAGACTTTGCTAGAAAGAAGTTGTTGAAGAAGTTGTGTAGAACTGTGAAGAGAAGGAGTAAGTCTCCTTATAATAAAAAGTTTAATCTTAAGACGTGTTTGGTTGTGAGAGTCACTCTCGCTAGAGGAACTAGTTCCCGTATCAGCGCTTTGGGGTAAAAATCATCGAGTACTTGTTGCGTCTTAACATCATAGCTACTCTCAGGCAGATAACTCCACATTTGCTTACACAAACTGACAGCCATATTAGTGTAACTCTGATTGGACAAAACAAAGTCCGACGTTTTGAACGTGTTAAACAGACTTTCACAAATCTGTTTTCTTGTCTCATACTAGTCATTTAATACATACATATTAGACCGGTGATCTATAAAGCCATCAAGCCTACCATTATTATTAAAATGCAAGTATTCGACAAAGTAGTTAGTAAGATAAATGTAACGATCTATAACTGGCTGTATTTTCTCATCTTCGGGCAATACGATCATTTTATTACTAACATCCAACTGTGCCTCTTCCTTCAAATCATTAATAACCGCAAAATGCTCGTATCGCCTGCTCCATTTCATCTCACCCATAAACTTCCACAAATTGTCAACACCACCCTGATTTGCTTTGGTGACTAATTTCTTGAGCCGCTCATCTGTGATTGGATAACAATGATTATCTTCAATGAAAAATACAAGTGAGATATCATGCCTGGGCGTTGTTGCGAGGTGTTTCATAAACTTCTTATATGTTGAATCATAAGCGTGAATTGATACATTAGGATGAAAGGCGCGAGCCCAGTCAACTACCTCCTAAGTACTCATAAATGGAAAACTGGTTGCAAATTCAGATAACTCGTCTTTTAACTTCTGATAAGTGTAACGCGTGAATCCGTTTTTGTGCTGACACTGGTGCCAGATGAAATCAATCATACACGTATTATCTCCTCTTTGCTTAATAGGAAACTGTTTATCAAGGAAAAATGAGTTGAGCTTTAAAGCGCCAACTTTATACGTGTCTGAACTCTAATGGTTTATGTGTCAGTATTTTAGCTCCAATATTAGTCATAGTTTGAGTTCACAAAATACTAAAATCATACTGGAGTAATTTGTAAACCAGAATTTTGTATAAATCATATACATCATTACTCATTTTGGGCATTTCCATTGTAAACGGGCTGAATGTCTTTGGTGTTATCATCCTAGTTTTCCCATTCCAGTTTTCCACATCAGCATTCATCATAACCTGTACCCTTTCCTGTTTGCCTGGTATTTGATCTAGCCTATTTTCGAATAAATTCTAAAATGTACTACCGGGTGCATTCTGTGAAATTCTGCTCTTAGCCATCTCATCTTCTCTCATATCAGCAATATTAATTGGCTTTTTATCTAACGTAATAATAGACTAATTTTCGTTTGCTTTCTTCTCCCAATAATTAATCTTGTCTTTTACCAGAGCATGAGCTGCCAGAGTTGTTGGCAATTAATTATTCTGTTTTGGGAGTACGGCTATTTATTAATTGCTCCTTTGATAGTTTTGGTAGATCTCCTCTATTCATACTAATAGGGTAGATAAATTCAATTTCTTTCTGTTTGGACTCCATTAGTAGTATAAAGCGCCTTGTCTTTATATCTTATTCGTTTTTGCCAATTAATTAGCTAAAATGGTGCTGCTGAGACCTCCCTGTGAGGGGTATACAAGAATTAGGACTTACAGCCGGCCTACTAATTAACAAGGGATCCACTGTAATTGGTTAGGCTGTAGTGGTCTCCCTGCCTAATAATTTTTATGTATTCATGTATAAAGATTGTATTCTAGTTAGGCGAAGCTAAATAAATAAATAAATAAACGAATAAAAGAGTGGCTTCAGGAAAGAATAAGGCCCGAAGATGATAATTGGTGGAAGAAAGGAATAGTCTGTTGAACGTTGTGCTTCCCTTTGCAACAACGAATAAATAAATAGATAAATAAATATAAAACTTATATTGCGCATATACAATAGAAATATTTTCATATGCGTATAACAGACGATGACATAAAAATAAGTCAAATTAAGGTGGCTCCCTAGAGTAAATTGTCCGTGCGCAGCCTGAGCACTAGTATGGCGCGAGCTCTAAAATCCGCGCGACGTCCACGCAAAAATAAGACAAACATGGCCTCTTTGTTTCGAAATATTCCCCCCAAAAAACTTTATTAACCTTCTTTGAAGCTCATTGTGCAAAAAGTTTGGTTAGTGTAGGTAAAACATTTATGAGAGGAGACAATGTTACAAGTCACTATCGATCTCCATAAGAGTAAATTGTATGTAAAAACGAAGCAGAAACTTTCCAAAGATATCAATTCTTTCCCTTCAAAAGTAGACAAAGGTAAAATAGTGCAAGTAAATGGTGAATGGAAACTTCACAAAGAAAACAAAGAAATAAGTACGCTAACCCTAAAGGAAGCAATATTACTGTTTCTGGCCTTTGGTTCACGGTCAGGGGAAAGATCTGAAAGATCGAGCCAAATCCCGAACAACCACTGAAGAATGTCTTCACCGGCAGCGCTCCTCGGTCACTTCATTTCTCTTACATTTGATTTATTTGATTAAGAAATTCTAGAAGTAGTGGCTTTAAGGCAAGATTACAACAAGTGTAAATTTTTTTTGTTTTGCCGACTCTATCACATTGTTTAAAAAACTTATCAGAAGAAAGGTTTCCTACTTAACTTGCATCCTGATCGAAGGAACCTTCCCATCGACGAACCAACATCCTTGTGCGTTTTCCTTTTCAAAAGTTCTTTAACGCACAAGGTGCACTAGAAAATGTTGTTGCACAAAGAAAAATAATTTTTGAGTCACAGATTGACCCTTGACGAAAGCAATGTAGGTTTTCCGTCGCTAACTACGGTCTTGTACGTGCAGCTGAGGACGTGATGTACTTTTTTTAGATCGGCGCCATCTTAATAATAATAATAATAATAAAATATTTATATAGCGCCTATACTTTTCAGTGCTAAGCGCTTTACAATGCTTCAAAAATCCTAAAATCATTTACGTATATATATATATATACATAGTCACAAAAATACAAAATAAAAAACCTAAGATAATTCGTAAACTGGCTCAAAAAGAATGGTCTTCAATTTAGATTTAAATTATTTGCAACACGGATCGATCTAATTTCAATAGGCAAATCGTTCCAGAGTACATACATTTATATACAAACATACCCTTTATTGATGCTCCCTAAGTGGGTTTTTCAGCTCAATAGAATAAAAAATACAAATTTATATAAATGAATTAAGAATGTAAGTACAATAATATTATAATTACAAAAAATATATCAACTTAATAAAACATTTGCAAGATGACGCCTAAAATTCCTGGGGCATTTTAAGGACTTAATATTATCATTCAAGGAGTTCCAGAGTTTGGCTCCTCTGAAAGCAAACGAGCGCTGCCCTGTTGACAGGCGACATAAAGGTGTATCCAAAGCACCAGATGATCGAGTTTGTCTATTATGGACTTGAGAACGTGATTTAAACATATCAGCAAGATAGTCTGGAACAAGCTTGTATAGGGGCAATGACTGAAAAAGCCCTTAAACCGTATGTCTTTAAGTTATAGGGTTTAATAACAAGACGCCACTTGTCCCAAGATGAGCGAAGGTACCTTGCAGGTTCATAAGCATGGATTAGGTCAACCAAATAATCAGGAGCTAAATTGTTGAGTATTTTAAAACAAATAAGATTAATCTTAAGATTATTCTTTGCTCCAGTGGTAGCCAGTGCAACTCCTTTAGAGTATCACTTATGTGATCAAACTTACTTAAGCAGGCAATCACACGCGCAGCAGCGTTTTGGACATTTTGCAGTTTGTTAATTTCATACTTGGGAAGACCATGTAAAAGCGAGTTGCAGAAATCCAGCTTTGAATTTATGAATGCGTGCACAGGAACTTAAGCCGTTGTGACATTGATATACTTACGAATCTTAGCTATTTTTCTAAGGTGGTAGAATGCCACTTTAACTATGTGGTTAATATGAAAAGACCTTGTTACGGTGTTATCGAAAATGACGCCGATATTACGCGCCTTATTTGTAGGCTTGATGATATCAGGTCCTATCTTAATAGAAGGTAGCCGTGGAGGCAGTCTGAACCTAGAATAGAGAATGAGAAGTTCCGTTTTGTCACTATTTAGTTTCAGTTTGTTAGTAGTCATCCAGTTGGTGATATCGACAAGACAGCTTTCAATCCGGGAAATTGTAGTGTAAGATCATCCTTATCATCGCAACTGAAGGTGGTGTGCAGTTGAGTATCATCAGCATATAGATGGAAATTCATGTCATGCCATCGTATTAGGTCACCTAGTGGGGCCGTATACAACAGATACAGCAACGGACCCAACACGGACCCCTGAGGTACACCAAATCTGAGCGGACGAACTGAAGAGGTAAATCCATCAATCTGAACTGACTGGGAACGATCCGTAAGATAAGACTGAAGCCACGCGAGCGCTTTTCCTTTTATACCAAACCTGTATCGCAGTCTGTGTAACAAGATCTTATCTTTTACAGCAGGCTTTTAAAGAAAAACTTCGCCGTCGAAATTATCCCTAAAGAAGAACAAGGTTGAAAAAGTATCCAGAAGTGGGCTGGCATTTGAAGATCTGCAAACAGTCGGTAGAGCAGATTATGAAATGAAGGCCTTATCGCGATTCTTGCAAAACCGCCGTCTTATCTCCGATGATCGCCATCCGCACGAAAAGTGACCACCACGGCTCGAATTTTGGCTACAATGGTTAAGTATTTCGAAGAAAGCATCACGTGTTTGGTACAAAATTGAATCCGCTATCTCTCCTTTTTCAACTGTCGAGATATCAACGTTATAAAACTGATAAAGAACTTTAACAATTGCTTTCGCACTTTTCGAAGAAATCACATGTTTTCAGCTATGTGCGTTATGCGCTTGCGAGCGTGATGGCTCGAGCGCGTATTTTGCTCATACGACCTCGAACCACGCGTGTTTTTCGGATTTTTATGACGTCAGCGCAGTTAATTAACCGTGAATTTCTCCCGTTTCCTTGGGTAAATTTGTTTAAAAATCGCCTTATTTCTTAACAGTTGCAATACCTTTGTACTGTCCTTTTCTTGTTAAAATCTGTAAGAGCTAAACTCCTCCATTAAGAAAAGTTACAAATTTCAAAATATTGGCGAAACCGTCTTAATGACCCCATGTTTTTTCATCTTTAAAATGTTAAGCAATATCGTTAACATAAAGTGGCAAAGTTTAAAGACATTTCACCGAGGGAAATGAGAAATATTAAGAAACAATGATCAAAAATGACAAAATTACTTCCTGTTTAAGGATGCGATGTTGCCATGGCAACGGCCTTAATCCAGAAAATGAAACTTGATAAAGGAGCCTTTTTACACGGGTAAACTTAGCGGTGAATTTCGTGAACCAAATCGCAAAGACAAAGTAACTAGATTTCCTTCTGCATCATATGCTAGATAGCTAGGGATATTGGTAAATACTCTAGGGAGCCACCTTAAAAGCTGTCATAAAAATGTAAGTCGATAAATTCTATGTTAAAAAATAACAATAATAATAATAAAATAATAAAAAATAAAAAACAGTTTAAAACTAAAAACTTAAAAATAAATGTATAAGTCAATTAAAAAGCTATCTTTAAAAAAGTACGGTTTAAGAGCTCACTTAAAAGATACGAGACTGAAAGTTTTTGATCTCCACCGGAAGACTGTTCCACAGTTTGGGAGCAGCCGACTGAAGGGCTCGGTCACCAAGTGTAGGTAGTCACGGTGCGTTGGCTGGTACCAACCAAGTTGCATTCCTGGACCTAAGATTATACATTGACTGGGCAGCGACAGCAGTAAGGTCAACCAGATATTATGGTGCAAGTCCGTGGAGGCACTCGAATGTTAATAACACAATTTTAAATTCAATTCTGTATCTGATGGGCAGCCAGTGAAGATCTTTTAAAATGGGAGTGATGTGACAGATACGAGAAGTGGTAGTTACAAGTTTGCCAACGGCATTTTGAACTCTTTGAAGTTTATTAATGTGAACAGTAGAAAGGCCATATAATAGGCTGTTGTAGTAATCCAATTTACTGGTAATAAACGCATGGATAAGGGATATGGCGGTTTGATGAAACAGATACTTTCTGGTCCTACGTCTATTGTAGATAGAATAAAAAGACGAACTGCAGATATTATTTACATGGCTGAGCATGTCAAGATTAGAGTCAAACCAACAACAAGGTGTGAGGTAATTACTTTCTCAAGTTGCTGTCTTGTTCCAAGGATAAGAAATTCTGTTTTGTCAGGATTAAGTTTTGATCTATCCATCAGCATCCAGTTCTGTACATCACGGATACAGGATAGTATAGATGACACAGCAGCAGTTTCGTTGGGGTGATCACCAGGTTTAAAGGCCAAATATAACTGAGTATCAACCATCACTGTAACTTTCTGAGAGCGACTGATTTGATAAGTACGAGCCCCAGTCTGGGACTTTTCCAGACAAACCAAATTCTGCGCATAGACGGTTTAGGAGAATTTGATGACGGCGCTGAGGTCCAGAAGGATAAGTAGCGTAGCATGTTGTTTGCCCATGTTCATT
>OZ037992.1:13902521-13907521 GCA_964035705.1 Porites rus | reverse complement strand
TTTGGAAAAACTGCCGCAAAAAATTTACGTTGCCACGTCACATGAGGCGCAAAAAAAATAGACCCAAGGATAAGTACTATTGTTTTGAAATTAAGTATTCGAAGACATCACTGACAACAACACTGATTTGGCGGCCGTTCTATAAACTTACTTTGAACTTTTATAGCCTCTTACTGTCTCAATTGCCTTTCTCTTCTTCCTTTGAGTCATTATTTTACAAGAAAAACATCCGGGATTCTGCAGTAATTCGAGCCTAGGCTTTTTCAGTTGCCCAGAAAAAAGTGTTCGCAAAGCGTCAATAAACGTTCGTTTTCACACGGAACAGTCTGTACCGAAAAGTTCAAATACCTTCTGGGTTCAAAACCTTCTGGTCTTCAGTGTTATTACGACTTTGAAAATTGTATCATCAAATGCAAGAGTGATGGGTACTCATTGTCTTTACCATTTACTTTGATAACAGTCTTTTTCTTAATATAGGTCCAAAATCCTCTTAATTCAACACACCTGGAGGAAATGATATATTTGTAAAATTAATTAAATTCCTGAATCACCGCTTAATCGGATAAGCTGATTACCATATCCAGCATTTATATTGAATCAGGTGAAGCTCATGTTGATTATTCTGTTGAGGCCAATAGCATACTCATGATTATTGGGTAAGACTATTTGGTAACAAAGTTTCCAGGCTTATTATTTCCCTCATTTATAACCGAATAGGAGGATAAATATATTTCTCGTTCCATATGTTATATAATTAGACTAGATTTAAATATTACTTGTACAGTTTGTTTTGCTGGCTTTTATTGATAGTTGAGGTTCTTAGAGGAGTGTCCAATATTGAAACTCCCATGTTACGCATTTTAATTGATGTATTACCTGCCATTATTTTTCCTAGGATCAGTTCCAACTTTTTTAGCAAAGTTTTGGGTTATTGAAGAACATCACACTGCCACCTCTTTTTCTTCTCATCCCAGAACCTTTTATTCCCTCTCTCCTTTTTTCATAATGTTTGATACATTGATTTAAGACAACTCTTGCATCATCTATTCTTTGATTTTCCTAAGCCCTCTCTGCTTCTCCTATCTGACCCTGCTTATACGCCTTTGTAAATTTGCATTAACTATTACCTTATTAAGATAGCTTCTTGTCTTTTGGGGTGTCATTTCAGGCTGGCTTAGAATCTTATCAACATTAACATTATCAGTGATTTCCAGGTCTTTAAAAATTTCAGCAGTTCTGTCTTCCTCAGCTAAAGCATAATCAGGAATTTTATCCTCAACATATTCTGGAGGCAAATCTTCTGGCTCCGGTGGTAAATATTGAGGATCAACACAGATTAGTTTCCCCTCTTTTATCTTATCCGCTAAAGATTCTTCATAGGTAGGTGGTTTTGGCACTAACTGCTTATTTTTTTCTGGCTGTATGCGTTCATCAAATAGATCGTCTACATGCACAACCAGGAATTTCTTGATCTTCAATAGCAATACCATAATCAGGGACTTCCCTTCTTTAATTACCACGTTTTCTTTGCAACGCTGGCAGTTTCAGATTACCCAACGCAACATCATCTAGTTTGGAAGTTATTGGTTTGAACTTCTTTTGAAAAGATGTCTGGTCCATTTGTTCTCCCAAATGATTTTTCAAGATTGCATCCTGCACAAAATTAATCTTAATACCCAGCTCTGTTTTTCTCTTAGCAAGTTCCTTCCACTTGAGTAAACTCGTTTTTTATACTATTATGTTAGACAAAATTCACAAATCTAGTATAAAACCGGCAGTTGAACTAATAGTTAAACTAGTGTAACTAATATGTTTAGAACAGGACCTGAACAATCGATGAAAGCTGATGAAAATCGATGATCGGAAAATCAATCGATGACAATCGATTAATTACTGTTGATTAGCATCGATTGGCATCCGCTAATAGGGATCAAAACTTACCTTTTCGAAAATTTCAGCCAGAAAAAAGGTTCCCGAAAAGTCTAGGTCACCTTTTTAGGGTAAAAATCCGTTCAAAATAGGCAATTATACCATTTTTTTTTTTTTGGGGGGGGGGGGGGGTTCGAAAATCCAAGGAGAGGCAGGCAAGCAAGAAATTTAACAACAAATGTTCCGAAAATTCTAGATCTCAAATCGTCTTCCGAATAGATACTTTCCACAAACTGTCGTTGGGTGCCCCTGAATATTTCACACCTTGCCTAATTTGTCAGCTGTTTCGTTGAAGCATAACAGTGGGGTTTGTTTTTCTTACACACAAATCCGTAGTACGTTTCTATGAATTTTAAACTCGCGCGAAACGTGTGGGCGACTAAACAAGTTTACCCATTGCTACTCGCTAGTGTTTACTCAAATAAAAAGCAATAATATCAAAATGTGTAACTTTATTAGTATTCGATGAAATTGACAGTTGAAATGTTTGACTGAATAGGAAATCGATTGATATTGCATATTGATAACAATGTACTATGTTAATTGATCGATTCCCATCGATTATCGATTGATATTGATAATCGATGATAATCAATAATCAAAAAAATTTCAACGAAAGGATATAATATAATCTAATATAAATATATATGAGTTATTCAAATGGATCAGTACTAAATTTTAATAGCCAGACTTCCGGTCAGGGTGAGAGAGGAAGACCCGGGGTAGGTTTAATCTAACAGCAGATGGGAATTATGATATGGTAAATAAGAAACTGGTAAATGTTGCTAAAGGAACTGCTTCCAGTGATGCCATAACAAAAAACCAACTTGATACAGCCTGTGGGTAATAAACACGATAATGACCAAAATATTGATCTTAAGGATACTTATAATGTCATCAATAGCAAATGGCAGACGTTCAGTGAAATGAACGCGAACAGAAATACCCTAGTGTGTTATGAGGATGTTCGTGACGTACTCGTGAGCCGTAAGGAATCTGTATTTCCAATGGCAACTCATTTAGATATGGGAAACAATTATATTTATAATGTCAAGACACCGGTTAATAATGATCAAGGGGCAAACAAGTCTTATGCTGATACTAAACCATCACTTACTGGTGGTAAGTAAGGCAATTTAGATATGAATAACAATGGGATATATAATTTGGCTCAACCAAATGGAAACAACCAACAAGCCACAAAAAATTACAGATACTAACTTTTTGTTTATTAATGGCAATAGTGCCATGGCAGGACCTCTTAATATGTCTAATAATAAAATTACTCATCTTGTCAATCCCACGGCCAATGGGGATGAAGTCCTGGAGTGAAAGTAGCTTTTTAAAACTATCTGGTGGAACAATGAGTGGAGTTTTAGCCATGGGTAATAATAAAATAACTGGCCTACCACTGGCAACACAAGATGGAGATGTAGTAGACTGTAAATTTTGTAATAGATACACCCCAGCTAGGTATAGAAGTGGTAGTCATGTATTTCGTTCTAACAATATCGCATTAGTAGGTGCAATACAGACTGGATATGACCATTATAATGAGAGTGCAAACATAGGGTGATCTAATAATAAATTTTTTTAGAGGGGGCACTAATTCTATAACTGGTAATTTAAACGTCGGCAATAATAGAGTGATTAATGTTGGAGATTAATGTAAGGTATTCTCGGCGAAACAATGGATTTAGATCCAAACAAGACATATGATTATCATACAGCATTTGATATTCAGCCTACAAAAGTTGTTTACAATGTGGACCTTAATATGAAGATACTAAATATTGCTTTGGATAAAAACCGTAGTAATAGTGCGGCAACTGTGAAAATGGTTAGTGATTTGGAGACAAAATTGGGCCCTTATACAAAGAATAGTGTGTGTAGAGAAATATTTGAAGAATTTTATGATTTCAGTGATGCTATAGTAATTATAAACTGACATTAGGAGCATCAGGTATCACATTTATAGGTATAAATCCAAATATAACATTTCCCCAAAAGACTATTGCCAATGTTCAGGAAGGAGGATTGAGATTACAAAATCAAACATTGGACTTAACATTATTCAGTAAAAAGAGCTTTACTATTTGTGTTGTTATGCAATTGTGGCTGAATAGATCACATCCTCGGAGACCCAGGGGCAGTAAGTCGGGTCGGGAGAAAAGGCGGGAAAAAAGTTTTCAAGAAAGGGCGAAAGAGCCCCTGGGTACCGACTCTCACAAATCAAAGCGGATGCCGGCTCCTGATTGGGCACAAAAAAAAGCTTTGTATTATTGTGCCCAATCGGCGAACACATCTCCTGAGTTCTTTTCGTGTTTTCGTACACGACGGCTATTGTCTCGATCACGGCTTGTCTGTCTCATGCACCAAAGAAATGCACGCAGTCAGGAAACTTTCCGTTTTGATATAAAATACCCATCTGATATCAAAATACTGTCTGCCCGAAAACTAAAGACGCGTTTCCAAAAATACAAGCTTCAGCTTACAACAGGTATTCACGCTTGCATCGGCCACGTCTTGCGTAAATATTTATAGAGAGTTTTCAAAAGATACCACCACGGCTGACTGCCACGATAACGTCGCATGGAAAAGTAAATTCATATTTTTTTCAGTCTCTATCGTGATTATTCCAACTCGCTTACTTTTTCAAATGCAAGCGAACTATTCTGGAGCTGAATTTCTACAACCGTATCCAAGTTCATAAAGAGAATAAATTTTGTCATTGCTTGTTTACGTCCTTCACAAAACGTGAAATTAGGCATTTTCACCGGTAGTCTTGCAGTTGACGGCAAAGAAATGTACAAAAAAGCGTGATGCACATGCAAAATTGTTGTTTTACCTTGTCAAGCTATTGCCTGTTTGACTTTCTTGTTGCCGCCGCCTTCCTATTATTTACGATACATTGTGATCTGTCAAAAACAGAATACTCTCGGGGCAAATTCAATTGCTCCTGCTGATAGCATCCCAAACGTTTTTTCGACTCATCGGTAGTTCCTTCGTTTCTGGATAGGAAAGTAGAAAATAAAGGTTTCCCTTGCACGCACAAGCTTGGTGAACGAACC
>OZ037992.1:13850021-13900021 GCA_964035705.1 Porites rus | reverse complement strand
AATATTATCTGATTACAACCTACAGCTTTAAACATTTATACATTTGCCGTTCTATTTTTTTTAAAGTTTGCTTTTCTAACCTATTCTGTTTCACATCATTGCTGCGGAAGAGCGCTGTATGCATGGATACTGACTGTGTTCTATAGCTTTCTATGGAAGAGTTCGTTTTTTTGAGTAGAGAGGCGCCGTTCGACTGTGCATGTCGAGATCTGTCAAAAGTGACATGTTGGTCTGGATGGTTTCCGTTGATACCCTGCAATTTGTCATGCAAGTTTTGCTAGTTCGGTTTGCTTACCCACGAATTAGCTCATTTAAAAAATTAATTTTGCTTGGCTTCGTCAGAGACTGGTGTCGCTGTCGTTATTTGCCTGACTGTTTTGTCTCTAGCGTTTCTCGTTGCGAACTTTTTAAGCTTTCGATTGTCTCTGACGTTCTTTTAAGTGTCATTTATCAATTCCACATCATCTTCCATCACGGGCCGCAATGCGGCCGAACTGACTAGATAAGCTTGGATAATTTATGCCCGACAAAAATCTGCGGGCGGTTATCTGCTTGGTTAAGACTAAACAAGTGAATCTTCACGAGTCCAGCTGTGCCTTCGGTCTCGAACCAGAGAACAATTAAAACTTATTAAAAGGGTTCCAGATGACCATCGAACAAATTACAAGAAGAATGATAGAAATATCTTATTCAATTGTCCATGTACGAGGCACTAGGGCACTGTTAGGTGTAGCCTGCGTAGCAAGCGTTTCCAATCGAGTTATTGCGCGGAAGTTAGAGCGGAAGCAAAAAAAGAAGGTTGCTCTTGTCCCAGCTTTCTAGACGAACCTCGCGAGGAAACGCTTGCTACGCAGGCTATGTTAGGTGAGTAATAGTAACTTTTTTGTTTTACTGGGAATATTTGTGCTTTTACAGTTCCACAGGGGACAACCGATAAGTTCTCCGACTTCGTGGGTTTCATCATGAGCTATCGTGGGTTGTGTGGGTTTCTTCATTCCCCTTTTAGCCTTTTGAAGAACCATTCGCCACCCCTATATGAGTATATTTAACTTTAATCACATTGATAAGACCAAAACAAAACAAGAGATTCAGGAAATTAATCCAGCCACTTTAGGATATATATCCGGCGCTGGTTTAGCACTGAAGACTTTCTCTGAGACTAAAGATTATAAACGTAAAATTGAGATGAGTAAGTTTGCCTATACAACGTACCAGAAAGTGTTGCTCGATCTTAGAACTTCTCTAAGAGGGGGCTCATTCAATAAAAATGATTTCCTAAAAGGGTTGAACATACTTGTTGACACCATTACTGATGTTTGCTCATTGGTGACAAAATTTGAATAACAATACACTAAATAATTCCTCTCCCATCCAACAGATTCTAAATCTAATTAATATCCTCCTTGATTAGATAATAGATTTGTGCCCACCAATCAGCATAATACTTCAATGTCTTCTTTGATTTTGTAAGTGGGATGAATTTATATTTTATCCCCAAGATGTAAAATAGTTGCTTGAGAATAACACTAATCATCCGCCTCCGGTCTGTGTCAATTCGTTTTGCCACTTGATCAATTAAAGCAAATATTCTCAGAATTTTCTCTCTGTTATAATATCCTATTTGGATGTTATTCTTTTGAGCAGCATCATTCATGACATTCAAAATATATTTTCTGTGGTATACAGACTTCTTTCTTATCCTACTCTATTCTCATAAAAATCCACAAATTCATTCGCCGATTTAAACCCGTGGACAGAGCCGCAATTAGTACACACTCGTTTGAAACCGTCTACAGTTATATTTGGCTTCTTACAGCACCTTGTTTCCACACTTTTAACATCCGTCAATTGCTCATCACAAAATGGGCATTGCACCAGATTCTCTTTGTTTAATAAAAACTCATGAATATTTCCACACTCCATCTATACTATACTTTATAAAATAACCAAGATAGTACGCGCGCTCTGATTGGCCGAGAGCAGTGTTTGCATGAGAGTATGTAAACATGGTTGTGGCGTCAAGTTGTTTGGCTTTTCGCGCGCTAATCACGCAAGCAAGAATTTTAAAAAGTTTTCGAGTTCAAAACTCGACAAGTTTACTTTATTTACCCATTCCTTCGTCGGTTGAAACATGGAAAATCGTTACAAAGAAGGTGAGTCAATTTTTCTTCGCTTAAGCTGACATTTTAAGCGAGAAAAATCCGTATTTTGCAAAGCATCTTTTTGCAAAACAAGAACTGATTACGCGTGCAAGACTTCGTGGACAAGATTTTGCGACTGGTAAGAATGTCTCTTTTAATCAGTGCCATACAAAGAGTTCTGCGTTTTTTTCTCGGGAAAGTTACTTTATAAAAGCAATAGAAAACTTTTTTCCAGTGTTTACATAGCCTGATATAAACACTCGAGGCGCTGGGAGAATTCTCGACGGTTATGCAAACCCTCGACTTCGTCTCAGGTTTGCATAACTGTCTCGAATTCTCCCAACCCCTCTCGTGTTTATATCAGGCTATGCAAACACGGAAAACGTTTTCTATTGCTTAAATATTAATATCTCTTCATATGTGTTTTTATCTAACCTAATATTAGTTGAACTCGATTGTCAATTCCGTGATCAGTTCTTGTTGCTTCTTAGTGAGTTCGGCTAACGCTTCATCTCTGGTACACTTACTATATCTTGACTTTGTAGTATAGCGTTTGCCATTTACTCTACCATCATAGTAAAGGAACTTATCAGCGGGATTGTCCTTGATTCTTAGGGTCATTCCAAGTTTAGTTAATCTCTCATAACTGTTTTTCGGTTTCCATACTGACTTGGAATTTGACCTCCTTTTTCTTCAATGGATTGGCTTTGATGTTGAGCAATCTATTGCCATATTTTGTAGTATATTCGTGTATCCACTTATTCTCCACTCTTACAAGCAATTTCCTGCTTTCACAACAAGTTCTATCTTGGGGTTATATCGTTTGTTTTTGAAGACTTGGCTTGTATTGTTAGATACATGCCATTTCAGCCGTGTCTCTAGTTCTTCTCATGTAGACCCAATATAGACTTTATCGCATTTCTCCAATGTTATTTTGTATATTTTGCCCTTCAAATAATCACTGTTAAAATGGCTATTGACTAGCTCCAATCTAGGCTGCTCACGAATTCTATAACAATAGTTCAATTCATGGCTATCCAAATGGATATACTCATATTTTGTAGTTCGCGATAAACATGTGTACAATTGTTTCTTATCCATCCTATTGACATCATATATGTCAATGTAATGTTGGTCAATATCTGCATGTTGATATTTGTATACCGTACGTACAACAGAATCCTGGGATAA
Source organism: Porites rus (assembly GCA_964035705.1). Taxonomy (NCBI): domain Eukaryota; kingdom Metazoa; phylum Cnidaria; class Anthozoa; order Scleractinia; family Poritidae; genus Porites; species Porites rus. The sequence continues at coordinate 13,896,689 of OZ037992.1, read as the reverse complement.
AACTCTCCCTAAAATCTTTCATATCAAACCATATATTATTTACCATATCACTGTTCTCACTAATACTTCCAATTGTGAATTCCATCATATTGTACATCTCATGTTTCTTAAGATTCTGTGTAACAATTATGGGCATATCAGCAGCTAGTTTGTACTGCTTCACTTTACCGTTATACTTGAACTGCATCGGTAAATGTAAAACTGTATGTAAATGTTGGAATGAAGTGTCCTTAGTAAATCCACTAATACCGGCCAATTTGAGTTCTTCAAAACGGAATTCAAGAATGGAAACAGGCTTCTTCTCATAATATACTATATTCGGCTGTACCGGCTCAGGATTCATCTTAGATCCACTTTCAAAAAACTATGTCAGCCGCTTTACATTTAAGAATTTGTTCATGCTTAGCGTGCGTATATCGAGTTATGGATGCACGCGGGAAGTTTGGAGAGCACGACAGATGCGTAAGAGTTGCACGAGGCGATAGCCGAGTGCAACTCTAGCTTCTTGAGTGCTCTCCAAACTTCCCAACTGCATCCATAACTCGATATACGCACAGCTAAAAGCATGAGCAAATTCTTTTATAACATAGCTCACAAAAATGCTTGCTTTTTGATTAACTGCAAAATTCTCGTAACGCGCGACACAATAACAAACGGTTCTATTGGCTGATTACGAACACGCCACAATCGTCTAGTTTGAATGAAAGTATTCTTTCTGTAAAAGTGAGAAAGAAAATTTGCTTCTTTATTCGTTGACGATCAATGGAAACTAAGAAGAAACAAAGGTAAAAGAGTCTTAAAGTTCACCTAAAATTAAAACTAACATGTTCGTAAGAAGTCGTGGAGTATGGTTTGGATTTGCTGAAAAGATGTTTACGTTTTGTTCGGCGAAATCCAGAAAACATGTTTTTAGCGAAGACGACTGTCATCCTTCTTTAAACTTATATTCATTTACGAACATTGGCTGGTCATTACGGCTTCTTGAGAAGACCTGGCAGCAGTTGTTTTTGTGAGTAATAAATTTGTCTTCTTGTGTAATTTGTGTTGTTATTGCGGTAGAAATTTTCCTGCTTCAGTCGGATTGTCCGGAGATAACAAAGTGCATAACAAATTTAAAAACAATAAAAACGGAAATTTTGCCTTTAAATGTTGTTGATGACCAGTTGGTGTCTGTTCTGTTCCCAGTGAATGTCTTTCGGCCCAAATTTGTTGCAGCTGGTCTTCGACAAATCTGTGAAACGCGCAACTTGCGAGTTTTTTTAATTCGGCTTTATTTTTGCTGCTTGTTGGATCAGGTCCTAAAAGGTCAATGCCGATAGAAAAATTGGGCAGTTCTTCGCTGGTTTCTTTCGTATTTTAAAGAGAAGGAAAAGTGCACTGCAGCTTAAAAGACGACAACTTTGCAGCCAGGTAAAAAAAAAATGCTCACGTCATCTTATTTACGCACGGGCGTGCGTAAATAAAGATTTTGATCATAGCGACACAATAGGACTTATATAGGGCAAGTACGCGCGCTATGTTATAATACTCTTTTTTGTCTGGCTCTGGCTTTGGTGAAATAGGTGCATTCACACCTTTATCATTCGAATTAACTCAGCTTTAGACATATTCATAAGTTCAGCATCAAACATATTCATATCTATATTATTAAGGTAGATAATTTGTCCAGTCATAAATATTACATAGCGGTATCTCCTTATATGTGTTTCGTTTTTGCCAAATAATTAGCTAAAATAGGCCGCATGAACAGTAGAAGTCGCGCTGAGGTCCATTTTAACAAAATGCCCGGCAGCAGTAGTTGAAAACCCTCGCTGAGACCCATTTTAACGAAATGCCCCGCAGCGCTAGTTAGAGAGAAATTGGCCGGAGCAAATTGTAGATTTTTGGAATTGGCCAAATGAGGGCTCTCCAGGCGAGAAAATGTGTCATATGGGGGTTCTCCGGGGCATATACGCGAAAATCGATGAAATGGGCCGCAGCGGCTGGAAGAAAATGGGGCTGAGCGAGAGTAAAAAGTGGGTGTGGAAAATCGCCGGCACAACTGCTCTAGTTAGAATAAACCCTGGAAGCTTTTAGAGTTTCAAAAGAACTTGTAAACATACAACAATCATGGGAATCAGTGAAATTAATAGAAAAGAACACTGACACTAAATCCTTTACTTCTTCCGTGACAGTAACTACGATTTCCTATCCTGCCTGTAGAACGTTATTCATTTCACTTTTTAAACAATGCATTGCCGTTACATACACCCTATAAGCTTTTGAAATTTCTCGTCTCGTGATGTTTAAAATGTATCTCTAAAAGTATTAGAGTTTCTTGGTAAATCAGTAATAAGCTACCTTAAATAAGACTTTCGACTCTTTTAAAATGTTACTTAGGAGGATATTTCTGGTTACGACGACTGGTTAGTTTTGAACGACAGCTCCTCCCTTGTATGAGTTCTTTTGTGCTGTCGTAGAACTCCTGCCCGTGTGAAACACCTGCCACATTTGCGGCACTTAAAAGGTTTCTCTCCTGTATGAATTCTTTCATGCTCGTTCAGATGTCCTTTGTGACCAAAACACTTACTACAATACCGACACTTGAAGGGCTTCTCTCCTGTGTGAGTTTTTGCATGCTGGTTCAGACTTCCCTTGGTAAGGAACCTCTTGCCACAGTAGTTGCATGTAAAAGGTTTTTCGTCCGTGTGAGTCCTTTCATGTGCACTAAGCCAACATTTTCCTGAAAAACGCTTGTTACAATGCTTGCACTGGAAAGCTTGTCTTTCTGCACGTTCTGTTTTGCTGCACTTCAGGTTTCCTTCATTTAACAAAAAAAAGTTGTCGTAGTGGTTAAATTCCATTGGGTTTTCTCCATGTTCTTCGTGTTTATTTATAGTTCCCATTTGACTTGTGCATATCTCGCCATCTTCACAGAGTACGAGTGTTTGCACAGATGAAGGTAATGCCACAACATTCTCAAGCACTGTCAAAGACAATTCAGAGAGTAATCGGCATTAAGCTCCTTTCGGTTGACACGCTGCAGGGATAAACGGCGGGTAAAAGGGGGGTTTTCTGCGCAGGTTGGTGACTGATCGCTCCATACAAGAATTTTAATTCCTTTGCAAGTCTGTTTGCAAGATTAAATATGTGCTTTATATGCTAAATTATAGAGATGTGATGGTGAATTTTGAACCTGGTGAATTCATGAGAAGATTATTTTTCAATCAGTGATACAGGCGGCTCGTAAGAAAAAATCCGAGTATTCCCAATAGGAGTCCAACCTATATTCACAAATAAATATAGGTAGATTGCAATTAAAACGAGGTACATCTCTGTGAAAGGTGTTAAGGTGGATCAATGTCATCTGGTCGTAAAATCACGAATGATAGACTGAAATGAGTCCAATGTACAGGAAGTATAGGGCAAGAACGGAATGCCTGAAACAGACTAAGTTGAAGCAAAAAGGCCCTGCTGCGGAGAAGACTTCAGTATACAGCAAATCAACTTGCAGCAAAATGACTTTGTAGCAAAACGACCGGCAAGCACTATAGCTGGCCACTTAAAGGAGTACTAGATAGTCACCGCCTTTTTGAGGAGGAAGGGGGGCGGTGGGGGTTAACTGGTGGTGGGGTGTACCAAAAACAGATATCGACATTCTATTCCTAGTCTCATTCTCCCTATTTGTATCTTGGGAAGAAATGCCGCCATTCACTTGGGTTCACAGATGCATCGGTTTATGATTGTGGCCCCAGGAGCTTGCATAAAGCGGGCGCGTTCCGGCTCACATGAGAGGGCCCTGATCTCCATTTATGATGGAGAAAGTACCAAAAAGGTTGAAAATAATAAAGCAAATTTAACTTACGTGACGTTTCTGTTATGTTTGTACATTCTCTTTCCATTTCTACTACAACCCTTTGAGGTTCGAACATGTCATTTGCACCTCTGGACTTGCCACGTTCACCTGTAAATTTGTTTGTTTGTAGATTCTCTGTTGAGGTAAAGCACTCATCATGTTGGTTTTCACTTAATGCCTCTTCGTCCATTTGGATATTTAAATAATGTGATAACTGGTGTGTTAATCGTTGGTGTTGCTTTAGCAGTCCTTTTCGGTTGAAACACTTATCACATTCATGGCACTTGAATGGTTTCTCTCCTGTGTGAATTCTTTTATGTTCATTCAAATGCCCCTTGTGACTGAAACGCTTGTAACAGTAACTGCATTCAAAGCGTTTTTCACCCTTGTGATTTTTCTTGTGCTGGTTAAGCTGTCCTCGCAGGCTAAACTTCGTACCACACTGCTTACATTCAAAACAATTTTGTCCTGTGTGACAAAGCATGTTATGCTGTTCTTGGTCATCTATTTTCGCAAAACGCGTATTGCAACGGTTGCATATCAGTGGGTTTGCTTCATTTTGTCTGTATTCGCGTTCATTTTTCAGTAGACCTGCATGCAATTCCCTTGTTGCTGGGACTGTTTGATTGGTACTTCCGGGTAAAACAACCATGTCTTTGCAACCTACATGCAAATACAGAAATATGCATTAGTGTACTTCAAAATATCTCATAAAATGTTTGACATGGCGTACAGGAAATGGACCAGAAAACGATTTAGAATTAGGATGAAATTAGTATAGGAGGGACCGAATCATCCCCTTTTTTGGGCAGGAATTCATTAACTTGGGCAGGAATAAATTAACGCCAATGACGTCATAACCTTTTGTCTTGATCTCATGAATAAAATGCGTAGGAATCTCATTAAGATAAGGTCGTGTGTTATTTTTAGTTGGTTTAGGATTTCTAGTTGCTTTAATGTACAATCACAGCAGCAGGAAATAGGAAGTGCATAATAACGTTACATCTCAGTGATTTAAATTCAAAGACAAGTTTCACTTTACTCCTCAGACAGTATGAATTAACCAATAAAAACGTTTCTTATTTTCTAACTAACCAATCGAAAACGAAGACGTTTATCGACATTAAAGTAACTAGAAATCCTAAACCAACTAAAAATAACACACGACCTTATCTTAATGAGATTCCTACGCATTTTATTCATGAGATCAAGACAAAAGGTTATGACGTCATTGGCGTTAATTCATTCCTGCCCAAGTTAATGAATTCCTGCCCAAAAAAAGGGGATAATTCGGTCCCTCCTATACTACTGATGAAAGATCATTACAAATGACCTCCTGCCACGAAATGAAACGCAGTCCCCTGTCACCCCCGTCATCTCGTGACGGATTGTAATCTATTTTAGGTTTTAGTGAAATATACTCAAATTTGACTTAAAATTCGCCTTATAATAAGGAGACAAAGGTCATAAATAAATGTTTTTCAAACTAGAATTCAGGTTAAAATAGTTTTCATCTAGTCTGATTCATTATTTTCGTTTGTCTTCGAAACCTAATTATTCCTTACTATGATTATTATCAGGAGTAGGAGACCATGGAAATTAAGAATATTATTCATACTATGAACAATAAAGGGAGGGGCAACAGAGAAAGGCAACTGTCACACAAATTCATTTAATTTCGACTTTATAAGAGTAAAGACTGCGTGATTACTAGAGGATTCAGAATCATCAAATCAGTTGCAACACACTCAATTTTTTTAAAAAGTTGTCTCTTGAAAAGTATAAACCATGAATGATGAGACCTTACGGATTTGTGGGTATTATTAGAATTAAAAATTAAAAAACCTCAACAACAGCCTTCATTCTCACTAGTTCTTTGTGAAGATGCATTTCAACAAGGTTCAAGGGGCTTTCAACATTGTACATTTCTGAGCTTCCCTAGTATTTAGCAACTGTTCTATTGTTCCACCGTATGGTCTGGTACTTCTACAGAAAACATCCATTAACTATCAGTACAGCTTATGCAAAACTCTGCCAGCAGTATACTTACTAACACACAAAAAAGCCTGCTCACATTTCACCAGTCTTACATGAACTTGGATGGCTCACTATCGAAGAGCTATTACGTTTACGAGATGTAACCACGATCTTTAAACGTCTCAATGGCCTTGCACCTTAAGTATTAAGCTTGTAAAACGCTCCTCAACGCGGCAGCACTAAAACACGGAATCCGGAATCCGTGAAAGATCGATTTGAAAAAAAAAATATCAGCAATGACAATAAAATAAATTAACAGATAGAAAAAAAGACATAAATGAATAAATTAGCTGAGTAGAGGAGACTGCTGTATCATTAGAGAAGTCGATTCCGGTGAAAAGACTCTTGATACCTCTTCCGGCAATGAATGCAAATTCTCATGGGACAGCAAAGCGAGGAGAAAAACGTCACTGACAAAAACTAGTTCCTTAAGAAAAAGGTAAGTTATGTGGAGACAGACTTCGTTAAAATCGACTGAGGCGTTGTTTATATAACTGAAAGGCGTCGCCGTCAAGTTTTTCCTGAGTGTCTTTTCTAGGTTGTCTTCTACAGTGTTCAGTTTTATTTATCAAGACAACTTACTCAAGAGAACCATGGCATTGTGGCGTCCAAAGAGAAGTGAGAATTGTGCATGCATTTGCTTGATTCCGCAACTGATGACATCAAAATAATGCGCCATGGTTAATAAGCCTCTTCAATAAAAATATGGACGTCAACGTAAACTCAATTACCGGTACACTGTATTCCATCAGTATTCAGCTTGGCGAAAAAGTTGAACTTATTGCTAAAACACCGGAACTGTGGTCATGTCAAGGCTCGGTCATGTGTTGAGTATTCAGTGTGGGGACAATCACGTGGTCTTGTCTGAGGCCAACTACTACTATTCTTGACATTTAGCCACAAAGGTAGTATTTAACTGTATTATTCAGCCCATAAACTCGTGAATAAAAATTACTCGTAAAATTACTTTCATCGGCCTTAAAGTGCAATAACCCACACTACGGTAAACCTTATCAAGACACAATAAAAATAATATATTTAAGGGAACTGCCAAGAAAACTAAAACAAATTCTCTTTGGAACGATTAAATTATGCAATGTGAAATTCTTTAATTTTCTATCATTGATATTTGATTCCGTATTCCGTTTACGTTTCTGTTTCCTTTTCCGCTTCCGCTCCCGTTTCCGTGATTCCTTTTCCGTCTCCGGATTCCGTGTTTTAGTGCTGCCGTCCTCAACGTGCTTTGAGGATGATTTTTGGTTACGAAGTGCACTACTCAGATGCCCTGTCACGTTCAGACCTTGTTAGGTCAGGGCAAAGAGGGAAGCAGCTGCGTAGAAAACGTTTTAAAAAAATTGTAGAAAATCCCCTTGATGTTTTGCACCCTCTCATACCATTCAACGAACGACCCTCTCAGGACCTCAGGAACTGTAGATCATACCGTGTAAAGCCATGCAAGACCAAAAGGTACCGTGATACCTTTATTAACAAATGCGCAAGTCTTTTTCAACAATTCATGGTTAGTCTAAGATTTTATATTTTTGTGGTTGTAGGATTGATATAGTTAGCGTGAAAGTATTTTTGTAATTATTCATTATATATTGTACACCTTCGCAATTCAGTCCATACCGCTGGTAAGGTATTCAATAAACTATTGTATTCTATTCTAGACTCACTCGAATAGCAGTAGACAGAGCGATCAACTTAACCTTCTTCAGTGCAGCACCTCTGCCGCATACCCTGCGAGCAGAGGCTACATTTTCGCGGTATTAGCTGGCGTACGCCAGCTCATACCGCGAAAACAGTGTAGCCTCTGCTTGCAGGGTACTGCCGCACCGAGCGTGTATTCCGTTTCAGGGCTTCTAAATCTTGGAACAGTCTCTACAGTGAAACTAGAAAATCTGACTCTGTTGATGCCAGGCTTGAAATAATCAGATGGCGGAAAAAAAACATTTTCATTTAGTTTGTTAATCTACTTTTTTTAATAGTAGCTTTTACAATATACTTTAACTATTTACTGTCTAGACTAGCCAATTGTTTCTTAAAGTTAGTGAAATCACTGGCACGCATCGAGTCTGGTAGTAAGTTCCATTGTTTATCGGAATGATAAGAAAAAGAATGAAGGCCATAAGTAGTAGTTTTAGGTACAGGCAGTGTCAAAATATAGTTGCCACGCAAATTATAACACGAAATACGTAAACTGAACATACTCTTCATGCAGATAGGAAACGTATGCCCATTCACACCAACTAAACATGTTTGATTAAACCAGGTTTAAAAATATGAAAAACAGACATGAAAAACTGGAGCACAGGTTTTTACACAGGATTCAAATGAAATTCAACATGTTTTGTAATTGCCCTAAATTTGCAATCGACTTAGTCAGTAAGCAGCTTTAATGAAGGGAATTATTTCAAACCATGTTTAACTAAACTGCTTTTAAACACGTTTAAGCTTTGGTGTGAATGGGGCTTTAGTCAGAAACAAACTTTTGTAGAGTAAAATTAGCATATTGTGTACACGTCTGTTATAGAGAAATACAGTTGACTTCATCCAATAAAATGTTATAGGTAGATACAAAGTCGTCTAATGTAAATCTAAGAATCCTTCTATTAAGAATTTTTAGTTTTTCGCATTTCGCGCCCCACAGAAATGCCATACTGATGAGTAATATTGAAAAAGCGGCAGGATGAAAACTTTGTACAGTTTTGCCAATGTCGTTTTGGTAATCATTTTTCTGAATCGCAACATGACGTTAAATTGATTATTGACCTTTCTGCAGACAGAGGATTTGTGGTTATCTAATTGAACTTTGCGGTCAATGTTCAAAACCGAAAATGTCGATTGAGTCTTTAACAGGAAAGGAGAAAGTGTAATCGGTGTCTCCAATGACCAAGGCCTGATGTTTACTTTGGTTGTCAATCATCCCATTTCTATTATAACATTGATTTGCTGTTTCTACTTCCTTACATAACCATTCTACCAGTACCACTGGATCCCCGTGTGAGTAATAAATTTGGTGATCATCCGCATACGCATTTAGTTTAGGCCGCTAAATAAAATAAAAAAGGTCATTTCTGAATATATTAAATAACATGGGCCCTAGCACGCTTCCCTGAGGCAATCCTAGCATAACGTTCTCCCATGAAGAGAACGTGTCACCGATCTTGACCGTCTGTCGTCTATGTGACAGATAGTCTCTTAAAAGTGCTCAGCTTATGTTGGGAGCAGGGTCAATTATGTGTTAATATGTTCCCGTGAAAGAGATGACGTCACAAATGTACATGAAATAAATCTTACATGTGAACTGCGGAAAATCTTTCAAATCTTTCACAGGAACATATGAACACATAATTGACCTGCTCCCAACATCACTGGCTTCATAGCTTAGTTGACCGGTATCGCGAGGTCACGGGTTCAAATCCCGTTGACGTCCCCAATTTCTTTCAGGCTTCTCTTACGCAATTGCGTAAATTGCGCTCACAACTGCGACGATCATTCTTCACTTGACTTCATTTTCCGCAGTTGACGTGTATGATTTATTTCATATACATTTGGAAGAGTTTATGATACTAGATATTGGCCCAGCAATCACAGCTGCTGAGTTTTGGTGGAAACATGTCATGGCATATCATATCATACCATGTACTCACGTGGGAATACTGAAATAAAGTTGTTGTAGTTGACATTTGTATCGTTCATAATTATCATCAGTACGGTTTCTCGTGGAAATCTTCCAAAGCTAGCTTCGGTGTCTAATTGTCTTTCCCCATTCTTCAGTCACGTAAGGCACTTGTTTACCCCTGATGTGCGTTTGTTTGAGCGAAGCAGGTTCATTAAGAATTTCCCGGTACAGCTGTTCAAATCATCCACGTCGTCAAATAAATCAATTATATGAAAAGGAGTCATTTGCATATCTCACAAAACATTTTGTTGAGCTTTTTTGAAAAAATAGTTCATATGTCAGTAGTGTGAGCGTATGTATCTTTGTGGCTTTGTATGTTCGGATGTTTGTTACAAGAGCCGATAAGGTTGAAGGTACTATGAGTTGATGTTTAGGAACCAATGAGATCTTGGCATCTATTTAAAAATGACATTACTACGGGTCGAACAAGGGCACTTTGAGACCACCATCTTGATTCTTCACAATTTTTTCGTCTTTTATTACGGGTACAGGTGTCTAGAAGCATTACATTAAATACCTTCATGATTCAAACGCTGTGTACAGTGATGAAGCTGTTTAAGGGTTCATTTTAATGCTGCTTCAAGACATTTCTGACCGAATTCGGCTATCGCGAACGGTACAACGCACGTATTTATGAGTTCTGTTTCACCTGCTTCAAGGTAGAGTATAAAAGATCATATATTTTCAAAGCTCTTCCAGTGAAACAATAATTGAATGATATTTAGATATGAACTTTAATTCGAAAGTATGCGGCCTATAATTGTGGTTTTAGATGATTGAAAGGCAGCTTATTTTTTTGGAAGTTGTACCGAGTATTGTTAATCCTGTAAACAAGCTTTATTCTTTCGCTTACAAAGTTCAACAGACCTTTTTCGTCCCAGCAATTAAAACATGAATAAGTGAACGACATGATACATCCTTCCTGTTTACTAAGTATTATAGTTATTGAAACGTATTTTATTTAGTAAACATGCGTAACTTAAGCCTGGTTTCCATATGATCGCTACGATCGCTGTGATCGCTGCGATCGCTGAGAAAAAAAAGTTAAGCGATCACAGCGATCATAAGGAAACCACTTTCGAGCAATCGCAGCGACAACGATCGCTGAGATATAAAAAGTTCTATCTCAGTGATCGTTGTCGCTGCGATCGCCGGAAAGTGGTTTCCATATGATCGCTATGATCGCTGCGATCGCTGAACTTTTTTTTTCTCAACGATCACAGCGAGCGATCGTAGCGATCATATGGAAACCAGGCTTTAAGTAGAAGCAGTTGTGCTAGGGAATAAAATTGGAAGAAGCTTGTTGACACTACTTAGATATTGTTTTATTGAGTGGAATAACATGATATGAGTAGAAAAATATGTCGGCAGTTTGATAATTTTCTTGGAAGGAAATGAATGTTAGGGTATCAACCTTAACGTTGCTGTAGCGTAATTTAACTGCAGATACATGTATTGAAAAGCCGAGGTGATTTTTTTAAAATCGTTTTAGGAAAACAATTTGAGTTGTTTTAGGTACGAATTGGACGAGGAACAAAGTCCAACATCTTCACGTGCAAATTGTGCGCATGAGTTATTTTTATAATTCTATTTACCGAATTACTGTGTGATAACTCGAATTCCCTCACGTACGAACCACGAAAGGGGCAAAGTCCGACACTTTCACGTGCAAACTGTGTGATTCTACAACTCACGCTGCCTTTTCACAGTAATAATAGTAACTTGAACATATGAAAACATCTTTAGTTTTGTAACTAGTGCCTAAGCAAAGGCTCTTTTCTTTTAAGAAACAAAAACTCATAACACTCTAAGAATTAAGTGGTCAGAGTTAAAGACTGTTTCATTAAAGTAGAATCGAACGTGATAACCTCGTGAATAGTGGTGATGCAACCATCTTCAAGAATCATGAAAATCTTAGCTATTCGGTATTCGACGACCTTCATTATTTTAAGAAACCATGAAGAAACCTTGAAACCTTCGAGTCTTCCCTCAAAGTACCGTTTGGTGAGTTCATATTCATAGTACTTTAACAAATTGTTTCTTTTGCACCAGCTGTCTGAAGGAAAGACAAAGAAAAGTGAATTTATCAGATCGAATCAGCTATGCACTACGGTTCTCGTTAATGTACAGCAATACCCAATTTCGCACAAAACATAGCCTTATAAATTAAGGATTAAGACAGTAAATTGACGCTACTGTTACACTGAAGCATTCAAAATGGCTCATGCACGTTAAATGTGCCTATGTTTGATTAAAGGTTTTCAGACTTCGAACACAAATTTTACGAAAACGCGATCTCGGTGCTGATAATCTTAAAACAGCAAAATCCAGGGAATGATCACTTATAAGTGTGTGTACTACATCTGTCGTTAGAGTAGTTCTCTTGCTATTACTCAGAATTAAGTCGCGAAGTGTTTCCGATGTTTTTGTTTTTTGAGTGGCCTCCCCGCATAAAAGTAGGTCACAGTACTTGTTAATGTGGACACTGCATCAAACAGCAAGGGCAGTTCGTTCGTCCATACAGGCATCGGAAAAGAAGGAGGTCTGTAAATGCCGACTACAGTGATCCAGTTTTTCCCTTGCTTGACCTTAGGAGACCCACGAAATAAAATGAAAGCAAATTCACACGTACTACGAAAGTAGTAATTCAAGGCAATGTGCTCGATAGTAATCAGGTGTATTTGGCTCATCTTGCCTATTCTGAGGCTGCGTAAAACGCGAAATTACTTTTACACCAAAACAAGGCTCTGCCCCGAAGAACAACGAAGAACCTCCCAAACGGCAGGAAAACAAGCCTCCGGCTTGTGTCTATTTGTACTTTTCAATATAAGACTTCCATCGGCCCCTGGGTGGGTGGACCGGTGAGGGTGGGAACTCTGCAGAGACTCTACTCCAGTGGCCTATCTCCCAATTTTTTCCCTGTTTTTATATTCAGTTTTGTAAATTGTTTAGCTAGTTTGGAATGTTACTTTTGAGGTAACTGCCATATAGACTATTAGTATATACACAATTAGTGATCTTGGTAATTCAAGCAATCTGATTGGTTAGCTAACTCGGACTATGACGTTATATTCACCGCGCTAGGCGGTGAATATAAAGCCGAACAAAATCGCTGTCGTCAACTGGGTGTTTTGCCAAAGTTTCATAGTATAGCCTTTTTGAAAATACACAAATATCCAAGTGCTGATGACTTTGAAGGCAAGAAAAGACTTCATGGTGTTTAAACAGCGTGATCTATTGTGAAGTGGTTTACTGTAGCTGACTTTTTGTACGCTCGAAGCTATGTTTACCACTTCAGAGGAAAACGAGGCCACTTTGTCACTGTTTTGATTTCGGGATTTTCTTGCAAGACCAATTTTGCCTATAAATAGAAGTTAATTTATGGAGAAAAGAGGAAGGCAAATATTTTCGAAAATTGTACGTGCCAGCAAGTTAAAACAAAGCAAAGAACATTGGAGATAAACAACGCTCACCTTGATCGTAGCCGCTGTTGACAGCATTTGCAAGAAGCGACAAAGCAAACTTCAGTGATTCACGGTGAGTTGACAGAAACAAATAAAGCTTTACTTTTCTTCTCAGAATTGGGTAGTAATATACATTTTCGGCGTTTTCTTTTAAACCGTTGATGCTAAAGCTTACAAAACTCGATACAATCATTTGCCATTTTTGAAGATACTGTAAAGATCTAACTTTTGCGCGTCCACTGTTTACGGCTTCGTGTTCACGCTATTCACCCGTCAATCAAACTGACCGTTTTTTAATGGTTTCCTTTCTGATTCTGATTATTCAACAATATTAACTTCGCCTTCGGCGAATAATTGTTAAATATGAGGTGGGATTAAGGGGGGAGTCTGGTTAAAATTTGGGGGACATGACGTTGATGTGGGAAGGAAATATATGAGGGTAGAATAGGTATACACATAATCCAGTGAGTTAGTCCGCTAATGGTATCAGAGGCACAATGTTGTGGTGGTGGACTATCCGGTAATAGTCGACTAATTATCCACTTCATATTTCAATTTTTTAAAAAAAGCCCAATCCAAAATTTTCCCTTTTTCTCCAAATTTCAAACATCCCCCCCCTAAGTTTACACATTAAAAACATTCCAAAAACCATCCAAAAATTCACAAATAATTGTTGAACTAAGGACTGTAACTTCATTGAGTCATTTTTTGATTGAATGAAATCTTGGCTAGATATTTCAGAAAAAGGGTGGAAATCAACAACAAATAATACTGTATTGCACCCTTAAGAGTTATTTGCTCTGTCGTGAAGTTAGGCAGGTTTTCCGACCATAGGGTTTTGAATTGCTTGACTCTAGTAAAGTATACACCAGGTCTTACATTAACCATCAGCCCTTCACCCCCGGCCTTTCTGTCGCTGCGACAAAGACGGAATCCTTCGACATGGAACATACTATTGGGAAAGCTAGCGTCGATTTTAGTTTCAGAGATTTTATGGTCGATCGACAGCTGTCAAGAAAGGGTAACCGCTGACCAGTGTCACGTGACTGTACCTCGGGCTTGGATGTACAACTTGTTGAAATGACCTGTTTTTAGATTATCCGCTGACCAGTTATAGTCCAGCCATATGGTGCAAAAAAATAGCTGAATTGTGCACTTTGGGGTAAAAGCTTTAAACTCGGCACAGTGATAGTACAAGTTGTAGCGACTATTTTAGCTATGGACCACACTCAAATATGTGCGGGGGAGGAACATTGTGCTCTAGGGGGAGGGGTCATGGCTTTTTTGTTTTGGTCCAGAAAAGACTCAAAGAAGGGAGAAAAGCGGCATGAAAAACTTTGAAATTCCCATTTTCTTAACAGTAGCACAAGATAAACCTTATAAAATACCTTTTACCTACTTTTTGAACAAGAATGGAATGATTCTTGTCAGAAGGAAAAGCCAGGTAGAGACAAGTTAAGTAATGAAAGGCGAAATTAATTTTGAGTTAAAAGCAGACAATATTATTATACATGCACCCTTGACACTCGAAAACACCTTACTAATATTTTTGAGATACTTCCTGATGGAACAAACAAGACTACATATATACGGAAGTAAGAAAAGGCCAGGCTACTCAGGGAAATTCAACATGGCGGACCGGAATGGCTGGTCTTTTTGCTCGCGTGTGAGACTATGCCGTTTTTCACCCTCGGAAGATAAGATGTTCCATTTTTATACTTTGATAAAAGTGAATTGCAGTTTAAAGGAATTTAATTGATAAGCCAACCTACTGCAAAAATAAAACATGAGACACTTACAGAGACCTTCAGAGTGGGGTCGAGTAGGTCCTATTAAAGAGATTAAGATTCACGTTTACGCCAGACGGCAAAAGTTAGATTCAAGTTAAGAATTTCTCAGAATAGAAAATAAGCAGGTAAAAACTGCCCAAAACAATTCTTATGTATAAAACCGGCGTGAAAGTGCATATTTTTTAGTTAAAGTAATAAACATTTAACGACAATTAAGGAAAAAACCTGGTCACGTGGTACAAATTCACGTTTGCCGTTTTGGGTAAACGTGAAACTTAATCTCTCTATTTTTAACCACCTTACTGCGGGCGACAAGAGGAGGCCACAAACTTAATCTCCAGATTGTTATTATACATGCATCGCATGCATTGTATGTATGTAGCCAGCATCACAGAGCACAATAAGATCACTCGCATTTGGGTCTTCTTTCACTCGGAATCTGATTCGTCTGTTCGGGCTATCTATCCGGCAATGCACAGCGTTAAAGTTGCGTTGGAGTTGCGTCCGTTTGCAACGGTCTTTTATAGATCAAAGTTACTTTGTGAAAAAAAGCAGTAATATGTAAAAATCAATTTAATAAACTAAAGAGAACACAGAAAGGAAAAAAGCGAGTGACAGAGATGAAAAGATGATGACGGTAGAAAGAAGTTACCTCAAAGGAGCACTACGGATGCAAACGCCGGTCCGTCGAGCCTGTTCTTCAGTGTTAGTGAGCTTCAAATCGATTCACAAAACCTATATTTTTAATCTCGGTGGAATATGAGACATTTCTCGCATCCTTAGATAGATAGATAGATAAGATAGATAACTTTATTTAAACACGGTTAAGGTTCCTTCAGCATGTACAAAAAAAAAAAAAAAAAAAAAATCTAAGATCTATTATACCTAACTAAACTAACTCTGATTAAAAATATATTCATAAAATTTTAACTACCTAGCTATTTACAAATAAAAGCTGCTTTTCAAGGATGTCGTGTAAAACTGTATTAATGTATGATCTCATTCAAAACTGTTGCGACACAGTTTGCGTTTAAAATCATGTAAAGTATATGCAGATCTTAAATCATGGGATAGGCTGTTCCACAGCTTAGCTCCGCTATAGGAGAAACTTTTCTTTAAATAATTGGTACGGGGCAGTGGAAGGACTAATTTATTTTCAGTATTCCTCAATCGATAAGAAGTTATTTCGTCACGAGATACAAATTTAGATGTTAGATAGTCGGGAGTCATCCCATGTACGGTTTTATACATCATAATAGCCGTCGATACTTGTCTTTGGTGTTTAAGCTTACGCCAACCTAGTGCCAGGAACAAATCGTCCACATTACAATCAGAATTAGCGGACATTAGAATACGGGCTGCACGATTTTGGAGCCTCTGCAGCTTATCGGAAAGACCAATGCCGCAGTTGGTCCATACGACATTACAGTAATCAAAATGCGGTTGAATTAAACTGTCGTAAACATTAATTAATACATTAAAAGGAATAAGATGTCGTATTCTTTTAATTGCACCCAAGGCGGAAGGAATCTTTTTACAAATACTCTGTATGTGGCATTCCCAGCTTAAGTTTTGGTCAATATGCACTCCAAGAGATTTTGCCGTTGACACTTGCATCACGGGATGGTCGTTTATCATAAAAGAAGGAGTTTCAGAAAGCTTTGATAGCTTCTGCCTCGACCCAACTAACATAAACTCAGTTTTGGTCAAGTTAAGGGTCAGTTTGTTAGCCGATAGCCATATATACACCTTGTTTAAATCGTCGTTAACGCAGTCATTTATGAGTTTTAAATCTGCGCTGGCATAGGTTAGGCTGGTGTCATCGGCATACATTCTAGGTTGTGAAAAATGCAAGCAATTAGGTAGGTCATTAATATACAGTAAAAACAATAAAGGTCCAAGAATTGTTCCCTGGGGAACACCACATGTAACTAATTTTGGGTTTGACATTGAGCAATTAATTTGGCAAGTTTGGGTACGATTGTTTAAATACGAAGTAAACCATTCGTGACAGGAACCGCGTAATCCATAATATTGTAATTTCGTTAATAAGATATGATGATCAACTGTGTCGAAAGCCTTTTTTAAGTCTAAGAAGACAACGGCATTGACAAGGCCACGATCAACGTTCACTGCCCAGCTATCGGTAGCTTCGAGTAATGCGGTTACAGTAGAATGTAAAGAACGAAAACCAGATTGGTAACGGGATAGAATACGATTCTCAGTAAGATGGTGATACAACTGGTCGTAGACTACCCGTTCAAATACTTTGGCCACGACTGGGATCACCGATATTGGTCGATAATTGGTGGGATCATTTCGTTTACCAGAATTTTTATACAATGGAGTAACCCTAGCCGACTTCCACTCATCGGGAAAAATTCCTGTCAACAGTGATTGATTAAATATTAAAGTAAGAGACTCGGCAATTAGATCAGGGCACTCCCTTAATAATTTAGCTGATATACTATCTAATCCAGTGGCCTTTGATTTACAAAGTTTTGAAAGGAGAGAATAAATATGAGCAGATGTTATTTCCTTGAAGACAAACTCCTTAGAAGTTCCACAAAGAAACTCTTTGTAGGTGGTATCAACATTCGAAACATTTCGACTAAGCCTTGGTCCAATCTCAATGAAGAAAGTGTTCAACAATTCAGCAACTTCTGCTTGATTGCCCGATTTTAGTTCCTGATATTGAATTTCATTTATTATTGTTTTATTAGATTTGCGGAAAGTCAATTCATTGATGGTCTTCCAGGTCTTACGTTGATCACCGGCATAATTATTAAAAGAATTATTATAATAGGCCCTTTTAGCAGCCTTGATTTCCTGATTTACTTTATTTTTGACCTTCCGGAATCGATTCCAAGAGGACGCATCCTTAGTTTTAACAGCTTTTTTCTTTAGCCGGTTTCTGAAATTCATTCGTTTTTTCAAATTTGTGGTAATCCAAGGAGACTTGGTGGGACGGGTGCGTTTAGTTTTCACAGGGGCGTGCTTATCACAAACACTTAGGAATAATTATTTCCATTTTTTCCACATGTCATTGGGGTCGTACAGTTCTTTGATATCGTCCCACGGTTGCGTCGAAACATCATTACGGAAATTATTGCTGTTGAAGTGTTTAAATTGTCTATAGCTGATCAAATTGAGTCCTTTAGAAACAGGCGGGATTGAATTTTTACGGTACGCGTAAACAAGACTGTGATCGCTTATACCCACGTGTGTCACCCCAGAACAGAGAATATTGTCTTGGTGACTGGTGAAAATAAGATCAATTAGGGTACTTGTTGAGGGTGTGACTCGAGTAGGCTCGTCGATTAATTGTTTTAAGCCATAAATATCGGTAACATTTAACAGAGCCCTTGCATAGATGTTTTCGCTGGACAGCAAATCGCAATTCATATCACCCATAAGATAATGTTCAACATTCTCGGAATCAAGTCTTGCTAACAAGGAGTCAATATTCGAGAAAAGGTCTATAAGTGAATTTGGCGGTCGGTACCACAAGGTAACAACAAAAGGTTTTGAGTTAGGTTTTAAAATTTCAATCGATAAGATTTCTAAAAGTTCGTTATCTAAATCCTCGCGGACTACGTAATTTATATTCGAACGAATATAGAAGCATACACCCCCACCAAATCTCCCATTAACGGTCTTGTCACGACGGATGACATCATAACCCACAATTTTAACCTCCTGATCAGAAATACTCCCGTCGAGTCTCGTCTCATTAATAGCTAGTATATCAATGGGTTGACCATCTAATACGATACGAAGTTCATCTATATGTTTCAATAGACTTGTAATATTTAAGCTAGCCATTTTAAACCCACGACCCTTGGGAAATATAAAATCAGGATTCGAATTGCTCCTGGCACTAGTTGTGGTGGTGGAATTAGGTGTCGCCACAGTTGTTGAACAGGAATCATGTCAACGAACAATATTATTTACGAAATTACTAGCTAAAATAGCAATACCTTTTTTGTTAAGGTGCAGTTTGTGATTGTTCAAACACGTCTCGTCAATGTTTGGATGCTCGACAAAGCTCCAACCATGTTGGTTACAAAATGTTCTTAAAACTTTATTACAATCTGTTATCTTCTTCTTGAGCGAGTCTTCATCGAATCTTTGTGTAATTGCAGAGATGGTCAGTTTAGTGTCAGGTGAATTTGTTGCAATAACATTGCCCAAGTCAACAATCCTCTCCGCGACATTTCGCCCAGATGATGAATTTTTAAGATCGTTCGTCCCGACGTGAAGAACTATCGCCTTCGGTTTTGCTTCCAAGCTCGGTTGTAGGTAATGCTTCATATCGGCGGTTGTCGCACCAGGGAAGCTTCTTACAGTTACGGGCCGTTTTGCTGCTCGACTTAATAAGTCCCTTCGCAATCCTTTGATTATTGAATCGCCTACAATGATTGTTTCTTCATTTGATGAAGGGCCACTTTTGTTCTTCTCCAGTGAAGGGCTATTTTTGTTCTTAGCTTTGATCTTATTTGGATTTCTTTGTTTCCTTTTTCCAACTTGCTCCCAAGGGCCATCGTTAGCAGAGGTTTTCTCGCTTGCTTCTTGGGGTTTTTGATTTTTTTCCGTTGACTCTTGGTTGTAGATAAGACCATTCAGATCTTTAGCTAGACATGTTAGCGCCAGTTTGAGCGAGTCTCGCTCGGCTTCGACGTCCTTGAGCTGGATTTTTAAAGCCATGTTTTCATTTTCCAATGCTTCGACTTGGCTGGAATTGGCGGGAAGGTCAGTCGACCGTTTCAGCCGTTCAAAGTTAGATTTTAGAAGTTCAATGTCTTTGCAAATAGAATTTAGCTTGGTTCGTATATCGAAGTCTTCAGAATCATCTGAGTTAGATACTAGCGAGCCGTCGGTGTCTGAGGCGGTTCGCAAAGAAGGAGCGATTTCATCGTCCATTTCAGTGTCGTCCGCGACCATCGTAGTTTCATTTGGTGGATTTTCAACATGAATATCTTGTTCATTGCTACTTCCAGCGTCTAAGAAGCTGTGTAATCGTTCCCTGAGTATGTCTTTGTTTCCTTGGGTAGAAAGACCTAGTTCGGCAAGCTTGTCTTTCAATTCAGAAACTTTTAGGCCGGAGCTAAGAGAGACACGTCCGCTCGCCATGCTTTGCTCGGTAAACTAAGTGCTGGTTTTTATATTACTTGATGCACTTCCAGTATAGCACCAGGATCGAGTAAAAAATCAAACCGTGATTGTTTCACGACCCCATATGTTACGCCGGCACTGCGCTCACAGAACTGTTTTTTTTTTTTTTTAGTTCTATGGAGAAACCAAAATGATTGTTCAGTGTTCAAGTTTTCGAAGCTATCTATAATTAATGCAACAAGGCTAGAGCAGAGGAGCTGGTTGATATTTCACAGCACGTTCACAGTACAAATTATAAACACATAAAAGAGCAATTTCTAGATTTAAAGCCATACAGAGATGGTCGAAGTCCTCCTTGACTTAAGTAAAGACGCTGAAATTGTTTAGCAGAACGCCACAGAGAGAAAAAACCGATAGCGAAGCAATGAAGATTGCAAAAGCAGCCAAATATTGTACACTGGGACCCCCTTAACATGGAAAAAAGCTGGTTTCATTGGACATTTGAAATTAACTGCCAAGAACCCTCACATCCCTCAGTCTTTTAGAAGTTTAATTATGATCATTCCGGGCAGGTGGAGCTAGTATTAAGACGTGCAGTCAAGCAACATCATGCAGAATCAAGCTGCTCTTACTGTATTACGGCTTATAAGATTTATAACTCTGTGTTTCGACGTCGGAAAGATTCATCGTTGGAAATTTATGTAGGTCTCATGGTGTCCATCGCGATAACATCGAACATAACCCTAGTTCAACTACCGCAATTGGTTCTTTACATGGCATAGCAATATCGTCAGGGC
Organism: Porites rus; assembly: GCA_964035705.1. Taxonomy (NCBI): domain Eukaryota; kingdom Metazoa; phylum Cnidaria; class Anthozoa; order Scleractinia; family Poritidae; genus Porites; species Porites rus. The sequence goes on along the minus strand of OZ037992.1, from coordinate 13,875,966 downwards.
TCTCAAGAGATGAAAAATCGATATTGAAGTGTTGAACTTTTATCACGCAATCATACATCAGCTTTCTTAGGACAAGAGAAACTTCTGGGACACAAGAATTCTTATGTACAAGCCACTAAACTTTTTACATCCCTTAGAAAACTATGAAGAATGTTCAAGAACCTATGCCTGTTTGAGAGATTTGTTGTCCTAATGTCTGACCACACAGGTCGGAGTCAAGGAGTCAATGATGTCAGAAACGTTTTCTCTATTTGCGCAGAAGGAAAGAACCCTTGAGACCTCCTGTCTACTGACCATGTATTATTTCAGTACACTAAGAGAGTTGCCTACAAAGATGGAAATTGTTAAAGACAGTGCTTGGAAGATCAAGGGAATCGTAAGAGTCAGATGCGTGGAAGCCTGTATGCTCCACCTTACTGTGAGCATCAAAGGTATGGCAGGAGCTAATGCAAAGCCGAGCGAAGTTGAAAAGGACATTTAAAATGTTTACGCGTTGCAAATTTTGTGGAGAATGCGAGGCTGAGAGGATTAAGCTCATTGCCTTTACAAAATAAGGATCTAGCTCAATGACATAAACTGGCTACCTTGGATGCGATTAAAATAACAGTTGTGATATAAATGAAAAAAGTAGGGAAGGACTGAAAATGCTGCTAACATCCTTGACAACATTTAAGTTGTGTTATAAATGGTGTAACGGTTACTAGCAGATTTTAAAAATTTTAAAAATAACCTAAAACAGTGCCTTAGATCATGTAGTTTATTTCTGCAGGTTGATGTACTGATAATATATAAAACATGCGCTTACTACACTAGGACGAAAATTCCCCCCCCCCCCCCCCCACACCACCACCACCACTACCATGGAAATGAGAGATGAGGTCAGAGGAGAAGCTATTTGTAAATGATTTGAAATTATGCCAAAATTCAGCTTAATTTTACCGCTTTCTTTTCAGGAACAGCAATTTATTTGGAAACTGCAACACCCTACCCCCTAAGTACAAAACTTCCCCCCCCCCTGACTGGGGTCCATAGCTAATAATGTTCAGCAGCCCAAATACTATTATCATGCCAAATTGGGTGCTTTTACCCCTAAGTGCACAATTTTTTCACTATATGGCTTGATTATTATGAGTTTTCAGTTGATTGCGGGCTCAGCCCAATTTTTGAGTGGAATTCAGCTTACTTCTTGTTTACGGCAAAAGTTGAATTACTTGAGAAAGACATTTCGTACAGCTGTTTCGGATAACATGCGACCTGCGTTGTCAAAAACGTTTCAGGATTTCGGGTTTTTCTTCGACGTCAATCAAACCGTTACCATAGCAATTAATCCTTGATTGTCAAAGGCGGCAACAACGAGCAGAAGCTACAAAATTAAATATTGGCGGGAACGTACCCATTCGTTTTCACCCTCCCATCATCTGCAGAGAAGTCTCACAGCGAGAGTGCATTGAGAGCTAAAAGTTTACTTGAGGTCAATGATGAAAGAAGATCGCTCGGGTGGACATGCACTTAGGCATATCCATAAGGATGATGATTGAATCCAGCCATCGCATTATCGTGATGGAAGTGTGGTCTTCGAGGAAGACCGAGTGCACTTTTGCCAAGAAACTAGTATCTACTAGGGTCTACTAGCTGAGATGTTATGTGATATTACATCTCAGAGACGAAGCGCCAACACGCGTCACAATGCTAAACTTGAACCAAGCTCCTGGCACCTGAACCAAGCTCTTAGCAGGTAATGAAGTTAAGGATTTTGTCCGAAATCGATTCAACAAGCTTCTAAGCAAACAATTCCTTCCAGAAGAAAGACCAATGTCGACAAGGCCTGGTTCAAGCAAGAATATTTAATATGAAGAACTACGGACCAACAACCGCGATGAATGAGGCCTTGCGAGAAGGAAGGCTCTGGCTGAGCATGCCAAAAAACTCAGTAATCATTTGAAGAACGCTTGTTATTACATCAAGGCAGACTAACTAAACCTTGCAAGCGAGCAACGGAAAGCGGGAGACGAGTTAAGACTGATGAAAAAATACACATCTTTGGGACGGTCAAGTGAGCAACTTAAAGGGGCTCCCAAATTAGAAGAGCACTTCTCCTGACATTTTGGTCCCCATGGATATGTAACACATCCGAACCTGGAGCATCTAGGGAGGTATCCACACGTACTACTCCCAGAGGAATAACTTACTATCGACACGTAGTTAACGAACTAGTCGGATATCTAGGATGGGTTAAAGTGAGCAAGTGCAAAAGAACAGAGAAATTATACATGCTGAACATCTTAAATATGCGACGTCTGTCGGAACGGTTTTTGAAGTATGTTTTGTTCCTGATAGAACTGGTATCGACGCTTCTGCAAGTACCAACTCGATGGCTTAAACGAGCAACACTTGCCTTCATACACGCGGACTGGGGTCATTAGGTAAAAACGCCAGAGAGGTAAGTAAAATTGCCACCCTATCCAAAGTAATATCTGCTTGGAATTGGTGTTCATAGCTTTGTGGTGGACCTGAAGGCGGCACACGACTGGATACTGTAGTGCACCCCGTGACGCTTTGCTGAAATATCTTAACATCCGACAAAAATTTCCTCATCTAGTATCAGGTCTGCGTTGCTTCCACGCAAGTACACAATGAGGAGCTTCAAAACCAACTGCTATTCGATGTTAAGATTGCGTGAATGGAGATCCTGAATGGAGATCCCGATCGCCTGAGATCGGTAATTCAAGATTTATCGAAGAACGACGAATACAATCGACAGAAATAAAAAGAATAAAGATCTGCTTGACGATCGGGCTGTGTGAAAGAAAAATTCACCTGCAGCGAATTATCCGGTCCCTTAGACGCTACCTTTAGGGAACAGGCCTACAGTATGTCAAAAAGCTGGCTACGGCCCTGCGAACTCTGAAGTTCAAAAGCAACGAACCTTGAAACACAGAAACACAAAACAGATCGAGATCCACCAACCACAAATCAAAAACCATGACCTTTTGAACCCTTGAAGTAAGCTTCTCTTTCCTGGGAGGTCCGCTAGAAAGCGCTTAGCCTTCAGATTTTTGACACTGCAGGTCGCGTGTTATCCGAAACGGCTGTAAAAGATCACTCGAGAGCTTCGCTTTTGGCCTTGGCTTAAACTACATATTATAGGTACTGGGATTAATAGCTACCTTGAATTAGAGCTCAGGTAGAACTGTCGAGCATCTTTGTATATCATGACGAAATGAGCACGGACGGCAGTTCTGCGGGCAATTCGCACCTCAGCCGGGGGGACAAACGATGATGATGCCAGTGCCTGTGATATACACCAACGTGTATATCACAAACCAAAAGGGGATAATCAAGAAAAATTTTATTCGGTCATTGAATAAAGAAGTCTTCAAATTTGTACACAGTTACATTTTATACCTGGGTAGTATTTTTCTTGATAAATTTTTTTGGCCTTCTGATATAGTCGCCACGGGCAGCATTGGCGTTCGTCCCACTGACGGAGGTGTGAATTCCTCACAGAACTGCCAGTGTGCTAACACTCGCTCACAAAGTGGTTGCTTATGGGAGGTGGTCGTCTAAGGGAAAAATCAAGAAAATAAGCTCTAACTGACTTGATTAAAGTAATAGCATTAAGTTATTACCTTAAAAGCGAAGAACAGACAAATAGACGACTGACAATAATGTTTCACATCGAATAATCCTTGAACTGCTGTTGGAAATTCACAGATCGTATCACAGCCATCTTTTTTCTTTTCGTATTCTATCAGCGCGCTTGGTCAGCGGTATTTAAAAAACAGGCCTAGGTTGTTCACAAGTTGGATAGTGCTATCCACCGGATAAATCATTATCCAGCGGATAGCGTAATTTATTTCCGTAATACTTATCCGCTGGATAGTGATTTATGCGGTGGATAGTGCTATCCAACGTTTGAACAACCGGGGCCTGAACTTTTGTGACATTCGAGTTAGTTATGCCGGGTGGTCGCTTTCAAGAGAGCTTTTGAAACAGTATTCGACTGAGAAACGAAACGGTTATTTACAAAGTGGTTGCTCACGTGTCGGTGAGGTGGTCGCAAAGGAGAAGGGGTCGCTAGAAGAGAGCTGAGTGTACTTACTTTGATCCTTAGTTGTCTTATTTGTTGTCTCGGTTTCCTTTTTTGCAATTACCACTTGATCTTTGGACTTGTCACCAAAGGTGCACATCAACGACTCCTGCCATTTATCTACATATTTGTTTGACTGTATATTTCCAGCCTGTACAGTTGTATCACCATTGAACTGCTGATGTGTTAATTTCTGATGTTGCTTGAGCAGTCCTTTTCGGTTGAAACTTTTGTCACATTCGTTGCATTTAAATGGTTTTTCTCCTGTGTGAATTCTTTTATGTTCATTAAAATGCCCTTTGTGACTAAAACGCTTCAAACAGAAATTGCATTCAAAACGCTTTTCACCTGCGTGGGTTGTTTTGTGTTGTTTAAGCTGTCCTCTCAGGCTAAATCTTGTACCACACTGCTTACACTCAAAACGTTTCTCCCTTGTGTGAGGGATTTCAGTTTCTCCTAAAACATCTTCCATAGAAGGTAACCATTGTTTGTCCTCTGTGTTTTCTTCTTGACCTTTGTGCATTTCGTTAATAGTGGCATATTCAGGTGTTTCCAACCTTTGCAAGGAAGCAGGCAACACGCCAATGCTCTCTTGGCCTGTTCAAATAAAAAAATTATTTTATTTAGAGTGTCTTACCTTGGGGATGCACAATGTACGAGCCAGCGAGCCATACGAAACAGACATGCAAGGCATCTGAAAATACGCGAGGCACTTGAAACACGCGAGGCAACACCAACTCATTAAAAAAGATTTTGGGTGACTCCTGCAAATCGTAGACTCTCTATTGACTCTGAAAGAGTTTTTCCCTTGCAATATGATATGAAGGGGGGCTCCTTAAAGTTTTTCTCAGACGTTGTTTAAACTCCGAGGAATACAGAATGCCGCGGCTGGATTAGTCACAGAATCACAAAGATCGTTTCACCCTTGCTTTACCACCTTCATTGGCTTTACATAGGCTTAAATTATACTCCTTACATTTAAGTGCCTATACGGTCAAGCCCTAATTATTTTCTTAACTTAATCACCATAAAAGTGGGAAAGATTTGAACCCAAGAGTCATTTCATAAGTAGGATGAATATGATGGTCTGGGTGATCGCAGTTAACAATTACTGGCACCGTTCAAACGACTTATTGACAGACTCAAGCAAAACTAACTACGAGAGAATGACTGGACATCCGACAATTTGACGATCAATAAACGACTGTTTAACCGTGACATATTATTATTATCATAAACGAAATGCTTCAGCTCTGGTGGATATGTACCGACATTACACCAAGGGAGCGAGCCATAGCCAATGGCCAAAGATCCCTTGGATGAGCTCTTCTCCTTCAACTTTCCAATACCTTCCTTAAAGATCCTTACTCTTCCCAACAAAGCTGTTTTCTGCGGCAAACCCGTATTAATGGTAATCCTCAGCTTGTCAAGCCATGTATTCAATCTTTTGCTGACTGCACTGAGTGCACCAACGACTACCGGTACCACTTCCATACGTGTTTGGTGCAGCTCTGCCTTAGTATTTGGTTCACGGCTCGCACGTTTTCTTCATGCCTCACAAGTCTATCTCGCATACCTTGCACGTCTACCTCGCATGCCTCGCTGGCTCGCATATTGTACCACAAAATGATAGCGAAAAAATTTAAAGTTTCTTACAAAATGACCAAATGCAAAATCACACCAATACTTACACAACTCTTCTGCCAATACAACTTCTTTATTGGTACTGGTTATAGTTTCTACTTGTGTTTCTAAGTCTGTACCATGGCTGCCGCACAATGCTTGCTGTTGCTTATCAATTCTTTTACTCTGCTGTAGGCTTACTGTCTGCTGATCAACCCCTTCAGGATGATTTCTGCTCAAACATTCTACTGCAAATGTCGTTGGAAGTGTCACCGGCATTTTTCCAAGGTAATGCAGCAAGTGATATGTTAATTGATGCTGCTTTAGAAGACCTTTTCGGTTGAAACACTTGTCACAATGATCGCATTTAAACGGTTTCTCTCCAGTGTGAATTCTTTTGTGTTCATTGAGATGTCCTTTATGACTAAAACGCTTGTGGCAATGGTCACACTTAAACTCTTTCTCACCCGTGTGAGTTCTCTTATGCTGGTTGAGATTTGCTTTATTTCTGAAGCTTTTTCCGCAGTTGTTGCATACAAAATTTTTTTCTTTCTTTTCACCAGGAGATGTTCCACCAAAATTCACTTCTTTAAGGAGGCACGATCCTGAGTACGTTTTTGCATGTTGGTTCAGAAGACCTTTCTGATTAAAGCGCTTGCCACAAACATTGCACTGAAATGGTTTCTCTCCTGTGTGAGTTCGTGCGTGTTGTCGTAAAACAGCTCCACGAGTAAAGCACTTGTCACACTGGTTGCACTGGAAAGGTTTTTCACCCGTATGAATTCTCCTGTGTTCATTGAGATGTCCTTTGTGACTAAAACACTTATTACAATAATTGCATTTAAAAGGCCTTTCGCCTGTATGGGTTCTTTTGTGTTGCTGTAGATTTCCTTTACCTTTAAAATACTTGGAGCACTGATCACATCTGAAAGTTCTGTCTTGCGTATTATTATACTCAAACATTTTCCGACATCCTTCACCCAATCTACTGGATGACATCTTGAAGGACGGTTTCAAAAGTGACCTCAAAGAGTGTAGAAGAACTTGTACTTTGTCACAGGGTCAATGTGAGTTTGTATCTGGGCAAAAATAAAAACAAATACTAACTTCAAATGGTGGAGAAGACATCACGGCCTTTTCACTTTACAGTCAACTCTCACTTTGCGAACACTTATTATCTATTACAAACACCCCACAGAAACGGCAGCCGAATGAAAGGAGTCAAATGTCTGCAATAAATTATAGAAGTTTGACTTAACTAAATTACAACTATTTAATTGCAGACTCTCACTGTTAAGGACACTAACTTCAGAGACTGGGGCGAGTCTTTGAAGATGCATCTTTTAATTCTTCAAAAAAGAGCCCTTTGTATGATATATTTTGCGATAGATACGATCACACAATTCCTCTTTTTGTTAATGCGAATATTCTGCCTCTGTCGTTCCTATATTACAAGTATGTTTCCAACTTAATGTATGATATCAATAATAATAATAATAACGCTCCTTTAAATATCTTTTAAATTATTTTAAAAAACCACCAGCATACCACATACAACACGGATCATCCACCTCCGGGAATTTTTACGTATGTTGCAGTTAATTTTTTATTTCAGTTAAGTAATGATCCGGGTAAGGTGGATAGCAATTTCTTTTGTTATGAGCCAACGGTGCTTTCCCCACATAGGAATGTTCTCATTTTTACACAGAGAATGCATAAACCTATATGAAGGCCGTTTAACCAATAAAATACTTTTACACTCCACTTTGAAAGGTGTTTTTTGTATTAAAAGATTTTGGCCAATCACAAGAGTTGAAAACAATAGCCAAGAAAAGTTTACAATTTTACATGTTCCCCACATAGGATTTCTTTGTTATTCAAACTGAGACCAGATTTTGTTATATGGAAGATGGTTGGAAAGTAAGGATGAATATATGTACTGCTTTATGAAGTTTTGTTAACTTTTGCTGTTTAAGCCAATCAGACGTAAGTACAGACAATAGAAAAGTTAGCACCTTTTTTGCATTCCAACATGTTCGTTGCCGTTGTTGCTATCGTTCTTATCTGGACCGTTTCTTAATTTTTGTTTTTCCTTTGTTTAAAATTCATTAGCATGCATTACCATACCCCAAAACAATAGAAAAATAAAAATTAACTCCAACATGTACAAAGTACTAGATTAGAGCAAGAGCCATGGCTCTTGATTAGAGGTATATAAGCGTTCATTTTTCAGATTTGGCGTAAAACTGTGGAAAGAGATACCGTATAGCTTGCAACATCTACCCAAGAAGAAATCATTTTAAAAGAGAAATTGCCAACTTCTTCTGGATATTTTAATCGAGGAAAATCACTGTTTAGAAACACCAATCCTCATACAAAAAGTCGGACTGGCTAAACAATGAGGTTTTTAAAGTCTCAACTGATTTTTTGTCTCTAGCGTTATCGTTTCCTAAACTCTGTCTTAATGTAATAATGCTTATTTAAAACAGCTAACCCTCAGTTGTTCGTCTGTCTTACCTAGAGTACCATTTGCTACCTGTGGGTCAGTGTAATTACCTAGGTTAAATTCTTACAACACATTTTTGCTGTTGTTGTTGTTGTTAATGCATCAAACTGTAGTTAAGTATTACTGTAATTTCTAAAACAAAAATATAAAGTAAAGATGGGCATTTCCCAGCATAGAGGAGATAGTAAATCCAATACTTACATTTCAAGAACCTAAACATACAGATTTAGCCAGGGCTAAAAGCGAAGCTCCCATTAATAAATTTATAATTTAAATCAAACAATAATTGAATAAACTTGTAAAAAACAAATCAGTTAACTTAAGGGCACATTCATGTGACTTTTGAGGGAAAGGCTTTGTGATTTTTGAGTGAAACATCTTACGTCGAGTTGATATCCTTATTTGTACACTTAAAAACTAGCAATCATCTTCGATCACATTCAAGAGCCATAATGGCTCTTGATCAAAGCAAATTAGGCCAGGAAAACAAATTCTCTGAAAAAAAGTCACGCCGAATTTTTTGCGTTCGACAAGTTTACTTTACAAATTAAATCTTGCCAGCAAATCTTTGGGTGTGTAAACCTACCTTTTATACTTTTTTATACATCACACCTGAGGTGAAACAGTACTATTTATCATACAGACCTCGAACAGAATGCATATTTCACAATTTTTTAAGACAAATTGCACTTAGTTAATATTCAGGACGATCAAATCATTGTGGGCTTTTAGCGAAACCGTTCAAAAAAATTCCAAAATCACCTATAAAAAAAAACGGCCACTCGGTTCACACGTTTGATTGCTGTGTTTGAATGAACACATTAATAGAGTTACGCTTCAACATAATAAAGAATTTATTATGTTTACTTTTTTATTTAATGGTTTTCGAATGATGTGTAAACTTAAAAAGCATTTGATATGCGCAGAATTTTGAGTACTCGTGCAAACGATGTCATGTATGAACGACTCAAAACAAACGGCACAGCGATTAAAATTGCAAGACAGACTACTAACAATCAATAAAAGAAATATCATTCGGTGAAACAGTTACAGAGACAATTTTCATTCACGAAGACAACTATCAAAGTGTCTCTAAAAATCCTGAGTCTTTAAGCTTAAAACTTAAGTTTATGTTTTAAGCCGGCCTCCCGGTGTTTGCTTTTCTCAAAGATAAACTCGAGGCAAGAAAATCGCTCAAAGTTTTCTTTCTACAGTCAAATTCATAACTAATATTCGTCGGAACGTTTTCTTTCTATTTGCGGTGAGAAAATATATCTAAAGGCTTTTTAAAGTTCTGTAAGCAGCGTAAGCTTATATTAAACCTGATACTAGGTCTCAAATCTTACAAACGTGCATAAACTTGCCGCAGAAACTGTGCTCGACTTCATGAAATTAGATATTAAAAACAAACATCAAATACAATAATTACTCAGGCTTACCATTCAAGATGCAGCTCCTGAAAGCTATCAAGTAAGGCCAGAACCGCTTGAGATTTTAAACCCTCTTTTACGCATCAAGCAAGGTGAAAAACGAAAACGATGCCATCCGAAGTCGGATTTCAGACTTTGACAAGCGACGCATTTCTCAACCAAACACCCAATAAACAAACCAGCAATGAATAACAGAAGACTCTTGATAGCAGCTGTATTTCATTTTGTACATCCAGTGGAAAAAGACAGTTAAAAACATCACAAGTTGACACAAAACACTGTCAGCTTCAGCTGTCAAAGAAAACAAGTTTCAAGATGCTGCATAAATTTTCCGCATGAACTCACCTGTCAAATTTTGACCAACCAGAGCAAAAAAATTGGACGTAGAGCGTGACCAACGTGTGACCATGGTAAGAAAAAGTCTTCCCCGCCTGTATTTTTAGATAACTGGCCGAATTTTCGCGTCCGAGGTCAGTTTGAAATCAAAATCTTAATAGTGCGGGGCCATTATGACATTACTGTAACACAACATATTTCATATGAATTAAAAAAATAAACTTGAGCCTGCGATCATTTGAAAACTAGTAACTTGTCAGCAGATAACTTCAAAAAATACTCGACCTTGATGGGTGGACACCTGAGCCCGTGATACGGTCAGGTGATACTGGTTAGCGGATACCCTGTTTTGACAGCAGTCAACTGATCACAACATTGTCGTGCAATCAGTTTTCTCCCGGGCTCCCAAACTAGCTAGAAAGTGTGACAGTAAACAATGGTTTCCCTGAGGTGTGGACGGACGTTCGTTCGGTAAGTGTACGGTCACGTGATTACCAACTTTTCTGGGATGGGTAGATTTACTTAGCTACGGGGCTCCGCCCACGCGCGCTTCACGCGCGCGTGGATCTCCGCTATTAAGAACCTACTTTGGGTAAATTACCAAAAACTACGCCAAAATACAAGAACATTTTTGCCAAACTTCAAAATATGTTGGTTCTTACACACGGGTTGTTACTGTAAAAATTACACACATCTCAAATAATAGTGGGTGTTCAATGAAAAATCCTGGCACTCTCAAGTTTGCACAGTCACGGAAAATGACTATTAAATACGCCTTCGAAATTAATGACGTATGGACGAAGACAAAGACCAAAGAAGCATAAAAAAGTTTACAAAGTAGGAGAGTGTTATATCCACAAAAAATGAATATCCCAGTTGGGACAGGTAAAATAAGAAAGTTATGAATCTTTTTTTTTTTTTTTTTTTCGAGTTAAGACAACGGTGATGGCAAGAAGAATGTCAAAAAAGCAATAGGTTTAGCAGCGGAGCCTTCATTCCTATGGAAACTGGACATCTATTGAAGCATGAAAATTTGGAAATGACATCAGCATAACACCGCGGCAAAACGCACTGCGCATGAGCACAAAATTTAACATCCGGTCAGCTTTTTATTTCCGGTTTAGTATATAAACCAATTGCGTAAGCATAACATTGCCGTCGCGCCAAGTTTAAAAGCAAAAAGGGCGAAACAGACAAAAAAGGGGGCCAAAAAAATCACTTCATTCGAAAGCTTATATATTTTTCTAGTGTCAAACTTTTGCACCACATGGTTATCTGTTTGCACCAACGGTGAAAATGATGTTTGAAGTTTGCAGGTCGCGAGCGCTTGACAAGACGAATTTGTTTCACTGGCTTTCTTGCATGCTACTGGTTTGGCATAAGTTAATTTGGGAGAAGGCGATAACTAAAAAAAGAATGGCAATACTTATGAAAGAAACCAAAATAAAGACGTCATCATTATCATTAACACTAGAATCAGGAAATAACATTTTAGTCTGTTCAACAATTTTTTTATTATCAGAGAAAACAAGAACTCAAAACAAAAGATGTGCGGGATTTAATAACAACCTCAACTTTGATGACTGCAGTCACGAGTACCCGGAGCTTTCAGTGCCGGGAAACTAAACATGCCTATAAAGACTTTCATTCAAGAAAATGCCTATTTTTAAAATTCTTTTACATGGTTGTTCTTTGGTTGTTCTTTGGTGGGTGAAGACTTCAATAATTTCAGACTGTGCGGCTCGGCTGCATCGCAACTAACACGAAACTTTCAGCTACTAAATACATGGCATGAAATTTCGACTTCTAAAAGCCATCGAACCAGCTTTCGCTCTCTGATTCTGAGAATGAAAAAAATAAATAGAGTTGTCAACTTGCTGCCAACCTCAACAGTATAATTAAGCTTATATTTCATGGCAATCAACTCAGAAAAGTTTCGTTTCAAAACACGGTAAAACTTACTGGTAAATAAAAGTACAAAGCGATTGTGTGTTGTCGTTTTCCAAATAATTCTCGAATCGGCTTTAAGGCATGAAGACTGAGAAACTAAAGAACTAAAAATTAGAACTACAATACACAAGCTTGCAATGATATGTCTTAGTTTCAGCCAGGTTAAGTGAAAAATAACAGTCAAAAACTTTGTTTTCGTGAATGAAAATCAGTTTACTTGACGCTCTAGCCAAAATTACACACTGAGTTAATATCATCTTACCTTTTCTGAATCTAATCGACTAATTGTTTCAGTGATCTGTGCCTGGTTATCCATAAAAGCAATTTCAATAACTACAAAATAGTCAAAAACACGAGCAGCATGAAGCAGAACAACTGAACCGCAAGCTGCACACAGAATGAAGCCGAGCGCGCGGGGGAGACTTTGATCTGACTGGAAAGTGTGACTGAAAAAGAGACCGGAAATGCTCAACCTGGCGCATGCGTAGACGTTTTGCCGCGGTGTTCATCAGCATACCCCCGCCTACTCGCTTGTACAAACTGTCAGGGCGGCGCAGTGGAGACTCTGCAAGGGAGGGGACAGCGGAGTCCGAGACATGCAGCTTGCGTGTTTCTTGGGGAAATTAACCAGTTCACCTAGAGGCATGCAGTGGAGTACCCTGACTTTGAATAATCTTAGACTTACCTAGATTGGTCATGGAGCGTAAACAAAAGCGTGACTAAGCTAATATATAGATTTAGCCAGGGCTAAAAGCGAAGCTCACTTTAATAAATTAATAATTTAAATACAACAATAAACATTAATCAGTTAACTTTAAGGTAGATTCATGAGACTTTTGAGGGAAACTGATTTTAGAGAAGAATAATTTGACAGTCCAAGAGTGAAACAAGTTTTACATCGAGTTAATAGTCTTGTATGTACACCAAAACATAGCAATCTTCTTCGATCACAGTAGATTAGGCCAAGAAAAAAAATTCTTCCCAAACAAAAGAAGTTAAACCCAGTCACCCACCTACACTGCCTTTATTTTATAAGGTTAATTCATAGTCTCTCCAACCACTCCGTTGGAGATCGTAGAGACTATGGAAAAAATTGGATATCCCCGAAACATAATTTTATGCAACACACGAGAGTCCTCGGTTGCAGGGGCCCGGTTGCACGTTGCATTCCTCTGTCTAAAAGGAAGGCCAAAATAAAGAAAAATCAGGCCGGTCTTTTTGTGTTTCGAAAAAGGTTTGTGTTCTACAGGTTTACTTTACAAGTAAATCTTGAGGACAAATCTGGTGGTGTGTAAACCAGTATTTTAAATATACCTATAGCAGTGTTTTTATACATACGATCTGAGGAAAACAGTGCTATGCCTGTGTGCCTGTTTTTGATCATACAGACCTCGAACAGAATTTGTATTTTCTTACCTTATTTAAACCTATAATTCCGCAGTTTTTCACAATTTTGCAAGACAAATTGCTTTCATTCAATATCCAGGACGATCGAAGCACGCGCTTCCTTTGAGCAAAAAATTATAGAATTGACCACATTATAAAACGTTTTCATTAAGAGAATTTTTCATAATACCGGGACTGTTTAGTCGGAAAAATCTGCTCATATGTCCTGATATGTGATATGTAGGGTAATAATAATTAACAATTAATGAATGAGGCTGAGTATGTACGGCCTTAACGAGGGGGACATGGGGGTTTACGGTACTGCGGTATTGGGCTTTTTTTCATGCGGTATTACGGTAATTTTAACTTTAACGTGCGGTATTGCGGTATCATCTAGCTCTGCGGTATGCGGTTTTTCATCATTTTGGCTGACGGTATTCGGTGAAATAAGATTGTTCACGGTATTACGGTACCGTTTATTTGCGCTTTCCTTTCGATACAATACGCAAAACAAAACACAGTAAGACATAAAGGTCAATAAAAGTTAATATTTAGAAGTCTTGAGACATAACGGTAAATGATTACACCATTTGTGGGTCATTTTGTGACAGTTAATGGTCGATAATATACAATGTGATTGTTGTTGGTTCCAGTGATAATGAGTCGTCTTAAGTTACCTTACCAGGCTTGTCGATCTGTGTACCTGTGCCGGTAATTCGAGCCGGAGGTCTTAAACGTTTTCTCACAATGTCTGAGGTCGCTGAGGTTGAAGACGGCGTGGTCATCATTGACTGTGTGGCAATTTTTTATGAAGAGGGCGAAGGAGGCGAACATTATGGCAACAAGAATAAGTTTAGATGTTGGGTTTCGAGAATTGAAAAACGCCTTGTAAAGTTAAAAGCGAAAATTTGGTAAGTTTGCCTCTTAACAGCGCGGCGTCATCCTCGGAGACCCGGGGCAGATAAAGGGGGCGAGGGAAAGTCTAAACGGGCGGAAAAATATATATGGAACGAAGAAAAGTAAAGAACGGCGAGAAGAGCCCCTGGGACAATGTCTTACCAGACTAGTTCCAAACGGTCGCCGCCGTTCTGGCTTCTGATTGGTGCCAGAAAACTTGTGTTTTTCTGGCACCAATCAGAAGCCAAAACGGCGGCGACCGTTTGGAACTGGTGTGGTAAGACATTGTCCCAGGGGCTCTTCTCGCCGTTCTTTACTTTTCTTCGTTCCATATATATTTTTCCGCCCGTTTAGACTTTCCCTCGTCCCCACTATCTGCCCCTGGGTCTCCGAGGATGGCGCGGCGTGTGATCTGACCCCTGAGAGACTGACGTGCTAGACTAGACTCACTTTATATCAAAACTCGCACTAGACGTGCGTGGAAAGGGTTTTGGTTGGTTTGTTTTTCGCGCTTTCAAGAGTTATTTTTATTGGAGTTAATTAGCTGTTGGATGGAAATACCAAAAGGCTGAACGAATGTAGTTTATTTTTCAGTGAAAATTTGCGGAAAATTGCGAACTACCAAAATATTAAAAAAAAACATGGACATCTGGATCTGGTTGTTCAAACGTCGGATAGCGCTATCCACCGGATAAATCACTATCCAGCGGATAGCGTAATTGATTTCCGTAATACTTATCCGCTGGATAGTGATTTATCCGGTGGATAGCGCTATCCAACGTTTGAGCAACCGGGGCCAGGTGCATAAATGTCTGAGATAATTAAACGCGCTAGATGGAAGCAACCATAAGTATGCGCAACCGATTATAAATGTGATTAAAGTATGCGGTATCGGTAGTTAGACGATTTTCGACGCGGTATTTCGGTATTTGCCATTTTTTCTCACGGTATTGCGGTATTGGGTACCCCCCAATGTCCCCCTCCTTAACGGATAACACCCTCCGAGATCTCCATAATTCTTCACATGATACGAAAGCCGAATTCAATAATTGTTTTATTATTCATTCAAAATAATTCCTAGTTTAAAAACATGGCTAAAGCATGCTTACCTCCATCGATGTTAAGTTCATCTTCGATAGTGCACGTTTAGGACCGTTTAGGTTTGTCCAGCTCCGCAAATATTCTTCAAATAGCAGATGTCGCTCTTCGAGTTGTCTTGTTGCTGTTCTCAACATCGTCCCCAGGTCTTCTCGGTTAACGCTGCCTTAACCTGCGAAAACGCTGCATTTTTGACATCATTTCCTCGTTAAACACAAAATTCTTCCAAATTTGGTCATCAGTAACTGGTTATGGTGACTTAAACGAGTGCTTTTAGCCAATCAGAATCGGGAAAATATTTTGAATGAATAAAAATGGGCTTTTAGTGAGAACGATCAAAAAATTCCCAAAATCACCTATACGGCCAGCCAGACGGGTTCTCACTTTTGTCAAGCACCAAATTTGGAGTCCGAGCTGTCGGAGCCGTTTGAATGAACATTTAAGCTTCAACGTGATAGAGAACTTATTATGTTTAGGTTTTATTTCCCTTTATTTATGGTTTTGCTATGTGATATTTACGCGCAGTATTTTGAGTACTCCTGCGTGCGATGTTTTGTTATATGTTCGACTGAAAACAACCTGCGCAGCGATTAAATTCAGAAAGAGACTAGTAACAATCAGTAAAATAAATATAAATCGGTGAAACATGTACAGAGACAACAATTTTCATTCACGACGATAAGTTTTGAGAGTAAGTGTCTCTGAAAATCATGAGCATAAGCTCATAAACTTCAAAAACCTAGCAGATTTAAGCCGGCTTCCCAGTGTTTACTTCAAGATGATCCGCGAGGCAAGAATATCGCTCAGTGTTTTCTTTTTACAGCCAAAAGCATAACTAAATACATTGTATTCTTCCCAACGTTTTCTTTGTATTTGTGGTCAGAAAATGTTAAGACTTTTTAAAAATCTGTAGGGTTATGTCAAACCTGATGCTATTGTAGATCATTGTCTTGTGCATAAACTAAACTACGCTCGACTTTAGGAAACCAGAAAAAAAAGCACATCAAATACAATAATAACTCAGGCTTACCAGTCAAGATGCTCCTGAAGGCCATCAGAATCGCTGGAGACTTTTTTGAACCCTCTTTATAATACGCATCAAGCAAGGGGAAGTGTACCCTGGGTACCAGAGGTTTTTCTCGCGTGCGACTTGACAGAAACCGGAAACCGCGCTAGAAAAGTCTCTGGCACCCAGTATAGGGGAAGTGAGTAAAAGCGATCCATCCGAAATCGGATTTCCGATGACTTTGACAAGCGGCGCATTTCTCAACCAAAGCACCAATAAACAAACCAGCCATGAATAACTTAAGAATCTTGCTAGCATCTGTATTTCATTTTGTGCATCCAGTAGAAAAAGACAGTTAAAAGCTTCACAAAACTCCGTCAGTTTTAGCTATCAGTAAACAAGTTTCAAGATGCTGCATAAATGTTCCGCATGAACTCACCTGTCAACTTTTGACCAATCAGAACGTAAAATTGGACGTAGAGCGTGACCAACGGGTGACCATGGCGAGAAAGGTCAGAAGCAACTTCCCTCTCTGTAAAAGCTGGCTGAATTCTCGCGTCCGCGGTCAGTTTGAAATTAAAAGTTTAATAGTGCGACTCTACACAACTTCCTATTTCCTATGCGTTAAAAAAAATTGAACTTGAGACTGCAATCGTTTGAAAAGTAATGACTTGTTAGCGGATAACTTCAAAAAACCTCGAACTAATTAAGTGGGCCGATACCTGAGATACGGTCAGGTGGTGATGGTCAACGGATGCTGTAGTTTCACAGCTGTCAATTGAACTTCATTAGAATAGCGAATTTTCAAGTAAACGTACTGTTGACGGCGAGTGTCAGTCCGAGTTGTAATGGAGGATAAATGGGGCGAAATGTCGTGTATTTGGGCCCACGTTGTTAGTGATCTGATAGTGGTCTTCACATTTCCCATTTTGACAGCTGTCAATTGACCTTAATTTGGCTAGTGCGTATAACTTTAAACTGACAGCCCTGGCCAATGAAAGCGAAGTTTCATTTCATTTTCATTTTTATGTTAGTGTGACATATCATATCAGCTTATATGTAGGGAAAACGACTGATCTTTCATCTGAGTCCGCGAGATAGTCATGTGATTACTGTCAACGGATGTCTGATTTTGACAGCTGCCAATTAATTCATCCTCATTCGGATGGCTTACAAAGTGTTAATTTCTCCAAGATGTGACATTCGACATCAGCTTACACGAAGTGTGTGTACGGGTGGGCGTACGCTACGTCATAACCAAATTTTCTTGGATGGATAGTTTACCAAATTTTCTTACCCATGGTGCTCCCAAGCGCGCGCTTCGCTAAAACAAAGGCTAAAAAAATATTTTTTTTTATAATTATTTGTCATAAGTCAAACAAAAGACACTTAAAGATTTTTTACTGAAACAACTCTATTGCTGCCCTGCGAGCAGAGGCTACATTTTCGCGGTATGAGATGGCGAGCGAAAAGTAGCCTCTGCCGACAACCGTTCAATTTCCTCGGATCGTCTTTTGAGAAAGCATTACGCTACCACCTGTAGCAAGTCCTGTCTGATTTGAGGGGAGCACATTTAACTCCAAACGGCAGTTTTTTTTTTTCCGGCTTATTGGTATAGGTAATACACTCATGTTAAAGAAGTTTTTAAGCCAGGGCAAGAGATCATATTATGATCTCTTGGCTAGAGTTAAACCATCTTCACGCCCTTGTAAAAACTGTTACAGGCGCGTTGATGCTATTATATAAAAAGCTGGGAAAATGTTCTGAATCGTTTTAAGGAGCGCTGGTTTAACCCATAAACGACTATTAATTAATTACTATTATTAATTCCACTGGCGCGTTTTTAGGAAGTTTTCATTTCAAAAAACGGTAGTTTCATGATCATTTAAGCAGTTAACTGAAGGTGCAAATTAGCTTTCGAAAATTTTCTTATTTTTAATCTATATCAAGCTTTGCTAGTAAAGCATAGTTTTGCTCAAAGTGAAAAATTAAATTCGCCGACAACCTTACGCAGAAGTGATGCGTGAAATAAATTGGATGCCGTAGTCTCACGATTGAGTTTTCAACTAATGTTATGAATGAACATAGACAAAACAATAGTCAGAGAAATTATTTATCGAAACATTTTATTCGAAAACCCATAATTTTATCCTCAAAAGCAATTCGGGTAACACTAACTGGGTCATGGATCCTTTCACGCAAGTAAAAGCGGAAGAAGACATCAAATGTCAACGCCAAAATCCGTCTCAAATCGTATAAAACATCTATAACACAACTATATACACTGAAATTTCCATTTAAAAAGGGAATTTCCTTGACCATTAATGTGCAAATTGTACCTGAAGATCTTTAAAAACGTTACCGCTTTGGCTTCTTTTCAGAACAGGACAAGCGTTCCACAGTGAAGATTAACCAACCAGTTTGAAGTCCTTGAGGGCACATCGTTGTTCAGCTAAAAGCTTCTTTTCTTCTTTTTCCACTAAAAGAAAACTTATCGATGATTCTTTTGAACTCTCCGGTTCCCGTCTGTGTCTTAAAACAGAGCAGCCTTGCATTGAGAGGCGACACAACAAAATCACCCCAGTATCCATTTTCTTTTCCTGGCAAACAAGAACTACCATCTGATAAATTAACGATCTTTACCCTATCCAGTTAGAAGCACCGGTCGCAAGTTTGATTTGGTATTCCAACAGCTTTAAAATACAGAGCTTTCTCAAGTTGACGACGCTCCTCTAAATACATAAACAGGGATTTTTGAAATTGTTTTGAACTTTTTCCTTTGCTACGCTTGAGCCGCGTTCGCATGCGAGAATTTGGCGGGAAGGGATGCATGAAGGCGTAATAATGGTCAGCGTTCATTCGCTGACGCAAGACTCGCGCAATGCTCTAGACCGGTCAAGAACAGGTAAAAACCCGATTTTTTTATTTATTCGTCCAGATTTCTAGAAGGATTTGAACGGTTGTCGGCAGAGGCTACTTTTCGCACGCCATCTCATACCGCGAAAATGTAGCCTCTGCTCGCAGGGTAGCAATGGAGTTGCTTCAGTAAAAAAATCTTTAACTTTCTTTTGTTTGACTTATGACAAATAGTTTTAAAAAATATATTTTTTTTAGCCTTTGTTTTAGCTTGGTCACGCTTTTGTTTACGCTCCCGGACCAATCTAGGTAAGTCTCAGATTATTCAAAGTCTTGACAGGTGAATTCATGCTTAAAAACTTCTGCGGCTCTTGAAGCTTGTTTACCAACAAATGAAACTCTGTGTAATTTTAAGTTTTGAACTTTTTGTGTTCTTTCAATACTGCTACAACATGAAATTGTTTGTTTATTGGTGATTAAAGAAAGTGTCGCATCAACAGGATTCACACATGACTGCATTTTTTAAAAGTTCATGCAGGCTTTTACAGCAAAGTGCATTTCTGACAATATTTACTGCATTCTAGGAGCTACATCTCAGGTGAGGTTGATTATTTATTGTTTTTCTGTCTAGTTTGACCTTATGACTGTCTGATTTGTGACATCGAGCATTTCCTGTCACTAAGGATGCACGTTTTCAAGTCTTGAGAAGACTGATGTATGGGCTCCTGCTTTCAGATTAAAAATACACATGCTTAAGTTTATAAACATTTTTTTTCTGGCCGCTAATGGAACGGACAAGTTCAAAAGAATACTCAGTTGTAAAAAGAAACCTTTAGGTGAAAGTCTTGTTTATAGGTGTGTTCATATAGTATTCGCCATTTAATATCACAATGAACGAAGAAGGCTGGAAAAAAAAGACATTCACAAGGAAAACACAGTTTTGAAAGGATTTTTAGATATAGTTCAGACACACTACTCGCCTCTCTTGAATAAAACTGAACTGTTGTTGCGTTACATGTCCTATTGGATTGCTATTCATGTTTTAATTCATTGTTGCCAGTCAAGATCTTTGCACTGTGTTACTCTTTTTTCTATAATACGTGCCCACATATACAGCTTGAAGTTTGATACATCTATTTACACTTTCTCTATCCTCGTCAAAAAAAGTATTAAAATCACGATGAAAGAGTAATTGTTTCTTCTACCAACAGACTCCTATGTTAGCCTGAGTTTGCCTTTTTTAGAAAGTTTTAAGTTCTTGTAACATTTAGAATTTGTAGTTTATAAAGTCTGCTGCACATTTCTCAGTGAATGCACTGCACACCCGAACACATTCTGCACAGCTTGTGTAGATTAAAGAATTACAGTTATTTGTAGCGAAAAGGTTGAATAAGTTAATTGCTGTCCTAGGTCTGTCCCCAAAGAAAACATACAGTACCTTCTATTTTCTATCAGATTTTGTGAGTTATAATTACACATAACTTGTTGTCTGGACCCAATATGAAAACATAACAAATAAGCTTGCAGCAAACACAATAGTCTGCCCTATTTTCTTTTTGGTTTTTCCTTTATTGACCCTACAAATTGTAACATGTAGATTGGCTGAAGAGTATCAATAACTTTGCAACGGAGTGTGGCGGGTGTTTATAACAGAGTTTGGAAGAATTTTCCAAGCCTACTACTGTCATCAAACTTGATGCATTATGATTTTTTTGTTTGGCTTGATGGGAGAGGTGTATTTCAGGCGTATTTGCAGGATATTTTTTCTTATTCACCCAGCCCCTTTTCTAAAGGTAAAAAAAAAAGTTCAAAATGATAGGTACGAATTTGAAGATTTCAGATTTTAGGGGCTGAGAGTTTATTAGTTTCAAGGTAATTGCTTTATTAAAGTACATAAACCTAGGCTTTGCTTTTACTCCTTGCTAAATTTATATATTAGGTGCAGTTACACTAGATCTATTACTTAAAGCTCTCCTCGGGGAAATAGCTTGGGTTGGGTTCACTCTGCGTTTAGATCACTCCTCATGTTTGTGGTTACTCTGCAATTAATTGGCAAAGGGCCTGGTTACGTGGTAAATGTTATTGTAAACATTCAAGGCGTATACGCATAAATCGTAAACGTTTTAAACCATTTTTACCTCTTAAATAAAACCTCCACATCAATAAAGCTCAGCAAGAGTGATTCAGCCCATAATTTTGAGACTAAAACAAAGACGTTGACTTCATTCGGGCTTAAAAGAAAAGGAAATCTGGCTCAAAAGTCAAAAGTACGGGTTTACAAACATGGTTGCAACAACTTCATTAGGAAAGAATTCTTGAAGAGTGAGGTAAAGAAAATGTGTGAGTGTTTCTCAGTGCTTTTGACATTATTAAATGTAAAAACCTGAAAACATTCACAACAGCAATCAAAATCCTACCAGAGTTTTCAATCTCTGAGTCCAGTTTTACCTAGGATTACAGTTTGGTACATTTCACTTTCTGATGATTGCATGAGCTGCTTTGGGTTGTTATTAACCAACAGAACTTACTTTGGGAACTATCATAGGATTATATTTGTTCTTTACCCACGGGTAAAACAGCCAGTGTAACTGCACCTATAATCATAACAACACTTCTGCAAGTTTTTTTCGGTACATCTCCTTGCCATCCCTGCACAACTATCTCATGAAACTTCCTAATTAATTAAAGATTTATGGAGGAGATGAACAAGTGGTGACAATATTCTCTTTCTCTGTTTGAACTTGCATATCATTTGTAGGAATTCAACTCCAGGGGAGCTTGCTTACAATTGACAAAGTAAGTGATCTGGAATAATCGCAATGCAGCCAGATTGAAAAAACATAAATCCACTTTTTATTCAACCTTTTCGCTGCCTTTGCCATCTTTGTAGACTTTCAAAAAAGTCCTTTGTCCGATTTAATATGATGCGAGACAAAGGACTTTTCATACTTGATTGGCATTGGGTCGCTGTGCTTTGACCAATCAGAGTAGCTCTTTAGGACAACAAGGGTTAAAGTTGTCACTCACAAGTAATAATTACTTGTGAGTGACACACTGTATCATGACTTGTGGTTGAAATTCCACCATGGGGTTGATTGCAAAAGCAATAAAAGATGCTCTTGAAGCCACAGGGTTTTCTGAACTGTGTGACTGTCAGAGAAAAACAATCAAAGCATATCTGTTGCAGAGAGTTGTTTTTGTGTCTGCTCCAACTGGTCTTGGAGCTGGGAAAAGTCTGACTTTTGCGCTGGCTCCATATGCTTTCAATCATTTATTTGGCAAGGATTGCTATGCCATCATGTTGGTGATTGTTCTGCTGATTTCTCTTATGAAAGAACAGGTCTCAATCCTCAATTGCCATGGCATTAGAGCATTGTACATAGGAGACGATTGCTCAGAAGAACAGCTAGAGAATATTTTAAACGAGAAAGAGAAACTAGTGTTTGGAAGTCCCGAGGCAATCCTCAACGATTACCAACACATTTTTAACCTATTTCCTGTGCCTCCTAGCCCTGATGCATCAATCAATTCCAGATGCGCCCAGCCCCCCTGGGCTGACCCCTGGGCATTAGGGGGGAAATTCCCACGCATGGGGACTCTTGAGCTGTCAAATCCCCCGGGGTGGGGATGTAAAAAGAGGGCAAATGCCCCGTCTTCCCTCAACACTGCAACATTTCTCATTGATTGCAAAGTCGAATAGTGCTGTTTTAAACATTTTAAGTGCAATTTTTTGTTTCAAGTAACGTCTTCCGTTGTAATAGCACTAGGATTCTAATTAAGACTTCAGGCCGGAAAGACATGCACCAGTTTATGGCTTTAGTATTGAAATAAAATTATTGACATTAAAATTAATAGAGTGCTGTAAAGTTATATGTTATGAATAGGATATGAATACAAAAGGATGTTCTTCAAATAATATCAACGGAAATTTGATTCACGTCGATAGCTCCCGAGTTTTGCTATGTAATTCTGGCGTGATAAGCAATGAAGAAATGCATGCGTAAAATCGAGAACATGCCTTTACAACCCCCTGTCCTTGACAGATAAGCCAATCTGCTTTTTTTCCGTAATGTCCTCTGTGTAGTTATATTCTGATAGGAAACCGCAGACGTGTCAAAAGCTCGGGAATAACCCCGAGCCGCGCAAAATTTGCAAATGCCCCACCCCCGGGACTGACAAGGCGGGCAAATGCCCCGCAGTAGCCCGGGGGGGGGGGGGGGTTGACTGATGCATAATTATTCATTAACAAAGGCCAGGAGACAAACGAAATTGATAATCAATCTAGGTTGAAAGATTTTGACCTGATTATAATTTTGACCTGAAACACCCTTCCAGCTAGACAAGTCGACCTCTCACGACTTCGTCGCTCGCTTAGTCGCCTCGCGTCCTAAAAAGCTCGCTTAGAAACTCGTGAGGTCGACTTGTGGCAAGCTAAGCTCCCTATTTACTGTTTTATATTCGCTTGAATCTCATGTAAATTAGCCAAAAATCTGTTAAGAAAGGATTTTTTCGTTATTTGTCTTCGTAGATGTAAGGTTACATACGTCAGTAATTTCCCTAGTATTAAACTCGTCATTTTGTGCGTTCTTCTACAAAGCAAAAGACCACTATTAAATTATTAAACGTCGAAGTCGTGATCTTTAAGTGAAGATGTCCGTTAAAATGCTGTTAGAGAATAAATAGTAAGTTCAAAAGCGAGGAAACGTCAAAGAAAAAAGAAAAACAACTACCTTTGAAAGTGCAAATGTTCTCGCCCTTCTGTTAGGGCGCCAGGAACCATCCTATCGCCATCTTGATGACGTTGCTTTAGAGGCGTTATGTATGGTACACGACATGTACAGTCGAACCTCTCGGTTGCCAAGGGATGAGAGATGGGACTGGACTTCCTGGATCAACTGCAGGATCCCACTGTTTAAAAAAAAAACATGCTCTATTGGGCTGCTTTCTTATTCGTTCTGATGACAATAACTTTGTAAATGTCGTTCAAGGTGTTGACACACGGGCATTGGGTAAACGTAACATGTTGAATTATATATTTTATATGATATGTTTGATATACTGATTTTAATTCTAGGTACACAGTGATTTAAAGAAGGATCGAAGCGGCAAGAAATAAAATGTGCGGTTACATGTATGTGACTGTATTCCGCTTTTTATGTAAGCAAATGAATACCAGGTAATAAAATATTGCAAGAAGTGTACAGAATGTTATTGAAAGTCCGGTATGTAAATTAAAAAAACACCTTTGCAACAATTTTTTTATTGTACTTCCCTGTTGAGAAATCTCCTGTTATGAAGCTGGCGTAGTGTTGCAGGTATTCCACAAGTTCAGGGGCCTCTGTCAGTAGATTATTAGTAGTCTTTGACACTCTATAAATTTTGCAGAAACCATGAAGACTTTAACAGGTTCAATTCCTGTCTAGCTTCATCTGAGTAGACCCTAGAAACATTTAGGCAGTAATTAGGTGGTTTAACTTTTACCTTTATGAGGATTGTCATTCATTCATTTTAGTTTTATTTGTTGTTCCACATTGGATTAGGAAAGCTACGTATCAGGTCTAGAAGTTCTACAAAATAGTTTTATTTTAACAATACTATAAACAGAAATTGATGCTTGCATGTACAATGAGTGCATCCATTGTATCCTGTTTCTACTAACAGTGAACATAACTGTACTGTATTACTTTCTCATGAATAGAGCGGTTTTCACTTGACTGTCGAAAGGGATTGGTTTTGGTTTTGGTTTTGGTTTTACTACACCCTTTGGTTGGCTAGTGTATTTACTTTGGTTTTGGTTTTATGACAGTCAAGTGAAAACCGCTCTACTACGCCCTTTGGTTGGCTAGTGTATTTACTTTGGTTTTGGTTTTATGACAGTCAAGTGAAAACTGTTCTAATACTGAAACTATTACACTAATTATAATTGTCATCTTTTTTCTTTATACCTACTTTTTGGCATCACTCATTTTTATGGTTTTGTGCTGTTGGGACAGTGTGGACACATAATATGTTGATTAAAAAAATTGGCTGATGGAATCCTAGCTTATAATGTTTCAGTATAGCCACTATTGAGCTACACTCCTCCTGACTACATGTTCATGTTTGGATACAACAGGAACACTTTACGATGGAGTTTGTTAACTTCTGCTGGTCTTGGAATAGCGGAAATTAAGATGGCTGTGTGTCCACAAGGCCAGTACATATGTGCCAAGCAGTACTTGTGGTACTGGGACTTGGGTGTTGGTGAATGGATGAAATGGATGTCATCCTTATTTAGCATATGAATTTTTTTTCTACATATAGCAGCAAAAAACCCTGTCTAAACTATGTTTGGAGGTCATCCCAGTACAGCCCCAAGACCAAATTAAGACTGTACCAGAGCTGTGCTTTCCACCCTACTGTACGGCTCGGAAAGCTGGAGTGTGACCTGAACAAGTTGTCCACCTTCCAGAATTTAGTGTCTTATCTTCAGTTGTACTGTACTTACAGGTGCAGTTTCCCTCAATGGACAGTAATTTTATTATTAATATTTTTGTTTTAAAAATATAAAACACACGTGTGAAACAATCTCATTAATTTCTATTTTATTTTTGAAAACATTCTTTTATGCTTTGTGTTTGTGCATCATGTTATCCACTTACTTACTTGCTAAGTAGGATAGGGACTCTAGGATAGGGTATAAATCAGAGCGTTTGGGTCTAGAATAGGGTATCATTTTTCAGGAAACTGATCAGTTGGTTGAGAATCTTATCTAGACTAGGGATTGT
>OZ037992.1:13842521-13847521 GCA_964035705.1 Porites rus | reverse complement strand
ATATTGAATGAATGCAATTTCTCTTGAAAAATTGTGAAATACTGCATTTTGTACGAGGTCTGTATGATATAAACAGCGCCTCATAGTACTCTTTCTCCTCAGATGTGGTGTATTAAAAAAAAAAAAAAAAAAAGATTGGTTTGCACGCACCCAGATTTATTGGCAAGAATTTGTAAACTAGTCGATCGCAAAAAATTCGGCCTGATTTGTTTTCCACGCCTTATCTACTGTGATCAAGAGCCATTATTTCTCTTAAATTTGACCGTACACCTTTTTGGGTGTACATATAAGGCTATATCAACTCGATACAAGATTTCTTTCACTCCAAAATCACTTAACTTTTCAATGGGAGCTTCGCTTTTAGCCGTGGCTAAATCTATATATTATTTAAATGGATTATATTTTTGCTGCGTTAAGTGCTGCTGGTTTAAATCATTTTTGTAACAACAGACTTGACTGAGCTGAAATTTCTTTGGCCGGTCAGCTTGACCAACAGCACGGTCAAAACTCATATTAGACATAATTGCTGTAGTTTTGTACAGCCCTGTATTTGATAAACACCTTAGCTTATTTGTGGTTAAAATTACCTGGTTTCGGAAGAAACTCAAGTTGTGCAAGGTTGCCACAACCCCTGGTTTTTGGAGCTGTCTTCTTTTCTTTGAAGGGGTGCTCTTTTCATCATTGAAAATTGATTCGAGAATATCTCGGAAAATATCAGGTACATGCATGTTTGTCACAATTGCACTTTTGATGGGCCATAGCCTGCGGAGAGTTTCTCCTCCTTCATCGTTTTTTCCTGCATGGTGAGCGCCTTGTGGAGCTGTACAGTACGACCACTGTGCTGAGTATAACTGTGTGCTGAATATAATTTTTCAATAAAGCAGAAGTAATAATTAAGCCGTTTTCATTTTCATGATACTTGTCAGAATTCTCTATGTACTACAGAGTTTAAACTTATGTGTTCAGTTTCTAACAATCTATTATGTGATGACAAAGCTGGTGTTGTGTCATATCATACATGTACATATTTACAACATATCCGTGTCAATGTCCTAAGCCGAAAGGAAAAGGCCCAATTTCTTGGGATATTAATCTGTGCTCAGAGTGGTTTCATCCAGGGTTGCATCTTTTTGTGCGTGAGCTTGGGGTGGCCTGGTAGGGGTAGTTTGCTGAGGCTGGTTAAAAGACTTTACAGGTGTTTACCTTTCAATTTTCTTTGTAGAATTATAGGAGGTCCTGATTTTTTGTCCGGAGATGAGTATTTTTCTGGGAAATATCTGTCAGATGTGAAATTATATGTCATAGTCTTAGCATTTCTGATCCAGTGGAAGTAGCAAATGGGTTTTCTAGCTACTTCTCTAGTATTGGTCCCAACCTCGCACAGAAGATACAGCCTCCTCCTTGTTCACATAAAGATTTTCTATCTGGATCATTTCGAGAATCAATCTTTTTTAGCCCAACAACAGAGGATGAAATTATTAACCATTGCTCAATCTTTTGCTTCCGGGAAAGCGGCTGGATACGATAATATTCCAATGTCTATAATTAAGGAATCCATTCAAATCATTTCGGGACCTCTGGCTCACATTATGAATTTATCGATCGCTCATGGCGTTGTACCAGATCAAATGAAAATAGCTCGTGTGGTGCCACTGTTTAAAGCTGATGACCAGTCACTATTCACCAACTATAGGCCTGTCTCGGTTCTACCAAGCTTTTCAAAATTTCTAGAGAGAATCATCTATAATCGCTTGTATGATTATTTAACTAATTTACATATTCTCTGTGATAACCAGTTCGGCTTTCGGAAAAACCACTCTACGACGCTTGCCTTGATTGATTTGCATGAAAAAATTTCATCTGCTATTGATCATGGTGAATTAGCGGTTGGTGTCTTTTTAGATCTCTCGAAAGCTTTCGATACAGTCAATCATTCCATCTTATTTGATAAACTTGAACACTATGGTATACGTGGCTTGGCTCTGAAATGGATTAAGAGCTATTTTTCCAACAGACTTCAATTTGTAGAAAACAATGGTTATGTTTCGTATCGTGCTAATATCATGTGTGGCGTTCCCCAAGGTTCAATACTAGGGCCTTTGTTTTTTCTATTCTACATCAACGATATAATCAACACGTCAACAATATTACAACTGATATTATTTGCTGATGATACAAACGTATTTGTGTCTCACAAGGATAAAGACTGCCTTACTAATATACTGAACGCTGAGCTAAATAAGTTGTCAATATGGTTTAGAGCTAACAGGCTATCATTAAACTTGAAAAAAACCAAATTCATTGCATTTAAACCATCTCAAAAGCGCACAAATCAAACTATTCAACTTTTAATTAATAATAAAAAAATTGATCAAGTAAAAGGAACAGTTTTCTTGGGAGTAATCATGGATGAAAATTTAAATTGGAAATCTGAAATCTCACATGTCGCCAATAAAGTTTCTAAATGCACATAAATTATTCGTAAATCCAGTTTCTATTTATCCACGAAAACCTTACGAACACTATATTTTTCTCTAGTCTATCCATACCTTTTTCATTGCAACTTAGTTTGGGCCTCTACTTACAGAACTAACCTTATTCGTCTTGAGATTTTACAGAAACGAGTGATCAGAACTATAGCTAAAACAACTTTCGATGCACATACTGATCCAATCTTTCAAAATCTTGGTATCATAAAATTTCATGATATATACTTAATACAACTAGGCTTATCCATGTACTCCTATCAAAACCATACTCTACCTTTAAAATTTCATTGTAAATTTACCTCACAAAGTCAAATTCATTCGTATAATACAAGAAACTCGTGTAAATTTCGTCTGCCTTTCTGTCGTACTCGAACCAAACAATTTTCCGTTTTTTATCAAGGACCTAAATTTTACAACACCTTAAACACCAACATCATCAACACTTCCTCACCTTTCTCCTTTAAAAGAGTACTTAAGGCATTTATTTGTAATAATTATTAGTATACTCCAACAAAAATCTTGGGAAAAAGCCTTTTAATATTCAACATTTGTAAACTTCCGTAATATTGATTAGTTTAATTTTTCACCTCATATTATATTGTATCCGTCGCCGTAATTTTTGTGCCATCTTCGAAAAATTGTAATTGAGGAGGCCTAATTAACATAAGCTCTATAGTTTCTTTTCGGCCTCCTCGCCATCTCTTCCTACATTTTTTTTTTATTATTGTAATCGTGTGGCAAATAAGTAAAATACCTAAATACCTAGCACAATGCACGTGATTATGTACATCATTCTAGACCATTCTAGATACAAAGCGCACATAAGTTTGTATGCAATTGTGAACAAAATATGTCTACCTTCAATTATATTGTTTTCAACAGTAAATGTTCTCTTTTTGTTGCAGGTTCCATTTCCTCCACCAGGATTTCAATGTTTTGTGTAAGTTCTTGGTACTCTGACCTCTGGTTTGGCGTGGACGAGCATGAGCGCTATCAAGGGGATAAAGCAACAGTAGTCCCCAAAAAATAATAAACGAGACTCGCCAAAAGGCGAATTTACGGGCTGCTTCTGCTAACAGTAGGCAGAAATATTGTATTGTATGAAAACGAGAAGTTTACTAAAACAGACAGCCAACTGCCCATTGATCCCGATCCATGGGCCCATGGATTACACAATGAGACGATCCTAATTTGCGGTCTACATGCAGTCTACATGAAAACCGTTTTCATGTTAAACACATTATTTTTTCCACAAGATAAAATATATTCAGTTTTAAGACTTTTCTTTTGGTTTTTTTTCGTCTGATTCAAAAGAATAAAATCCTTTGCATTTTGTGGCCTATGTTGCTTTTATCGGCAAGCACCTTAAACAATTTAAAAATAGATGAAACGATCGATAACATATTTTTTACAGTGATACTAATTTGAGTGAAAAATTCGCTCGAGTTCGTCTTTTGTCTCACCGCGACTTCAAACCTTTTCTTCATGGCAGAAAATTATGCCGCTTTACAACTCCTGCGACGTTTTTGGCCAGATAAACAAAATCGAAACACTATTTCACAGTCCTACGTGCCTTTGTCTACTTCTGATCACATGTTCTTTTTTATAGACAAGATTTATTACAACATTTGCCCTAAGAGCCGAAAGGGTTCATCTAGACAGCTTACGCTGTTTACATTTAATATTTTAAAGATACAAATGCACGTCAAGATCGAACACACACGCACAAAAAAGCGAATGAATAAAAAAATAAACTAAACAAAAAATAAATAAATATAAAAAACATAGCAACTAACAGAAGCAATTTGATAGCAAAATAAAAGACTTGACAAGCTGAATCAACCTAACGTTTTAATTGAAAATCAGCAGTAGAAATACCATTTAACAGCCAATCGATTTTTTTTCTTATCTGAGGCACAATACCATCTATTTCCAAGTAATTGTGCGGCGGTGGTAAACAACTTTTTACCCAGAGCAGCAATACTTGGGCAGTATAGGAAATAATGTTTCACGTCTTCAATAGATGCATAGAAAAGAGCACAGGCAGGTGAAGAACAGCAATTTTTCTGAAAAAGGTGATAACTGTAGGTTCTCATTAAAAATTAAGTCTCAAACGAGTGTGAAAAATTGACGCTGAACTACCCGCGATATAAAAAAGATAGCTGCTGGGTAGAAAATGCAGAAATTTTAAAAACGGCTGCGCTTGAAGATGCTTGGAGAAGACGATACGCGTGTCTCTAATGGAAGACTGTTCCAGTCTTGAATTGATGAAAAGAGTAAAGATCTTTTGTGCATTTCAGTACGAACGAAGGGTAAGCAGAGATTATTGGCAGAACGGAGACTATACTAGATCTTTCAGAAACGAAATTAGGACATTAATCGCATAAAGAAAGAGGGGCTAACTTATTTTGTACATCAAGCTGAGTTTATGAATTTTTCTTCTAACACTAAGTTCGACCCAAGAGAGTTCATTTAATAGAGATACCCTGTTTGTACCTTTTAAAGCACCGG
>OZ037992.1:13765021-13837521 GCA_964035705.1 Porites rus | reverse complement strand
TTATAATTATCAGTTTGCAGTTGTTCCTTTTTTAGTTGATTCCAAAACGGACTCCAATCGGAAAGAGTTTACGAATCCCAGAGAACCCTGCAAAGCTGCGGTAAAATAGCTCTCTCTTAAGTGCTGCACGTCTAGGATTAATCATTATTCTTAGATACATAATACACTTACTGTCAACTTGTCTTTTCTTCGCCGATGGCGCAAAAAAATCGCTTAAATTTTTCCTTTCGGTGAGATGATGTACAAAGATTTACAAATGAAAAGTGAGAAAGACTGATTCGGACAGATGCTCTCTGATCAAAGGTCAGGGTCAGTTGTCGGGCGAAATTGTCTGGTCAGTTATTATAGCTACGTAGCGGGGGAGGGGGGAAGGGATGGGGAATGATGAATAATGATTTTATTATACATGTGTGTGACAGGAATTCTCTCTTTTTTACCGATTGTATGCATTACATAACTAAGTGAGTAAAATAAGGGTCAAGTCTTTCTTTGGTTAATAAATGGTAAAAAACGATTTTCACACTTGAAAAATAATTATTTCGTGTGAACTACCGGACGTTAAATGTCAAACAACCGGACGTTGCGTCCGGCGTCCGGCCTGAAACGAAACCCCTGCTGACACTCATGTATGGGGGCATCATTACTCTCTCCTTCATTACTTGTAAACTGCACCTTAGCAGTCTGGCAAAGTCCCCCAACCAGTGTTGTAAATTATCCCTGAAAAGCCCTGAGGGGAGTGGATAGTATGAGATTTACATGTACATTATGCCTACTTGGCATAAGCGTCTCGTATGACAGGGTAGAAAATTTAATCAATGGCTTAGCCTCCACCGAGTGCAATCGATTTAAGCAGGATGGGGTGGCTTGCCCACTCAACTTAACCAATGGCCTTCTTACTTTTGGTGCCCTGGACGATATAGACCACAACCCTTCTTCAACTACAGCACAGGGTTCATTCCATGGCACAGGAAGAAGTCTTTTTCGAATCCCAAGCGACACTGTCATCCATCACTCGTCCTGTATGAAAGCTACATAGGGACATAAGCCTATTAAAGAGTTACATAACAGTCCCAGCAACTAGCGGGTGTTAAAGACATCTGAACTCGTTGTGCCGGAAATGCCGCCAGCGGAAACTTTTAATGTTGGGCTCAGCATGCATTTGGAGTTCTAGACAATGAGATTGGAAACAGTACCTTCATCAGTTGGTCTGGCTATCATGGATCCCTACTGAACAAGCAACAGACAACGACTCCAATTGATTCACGGCTATTGCCCTTATTTAACGAGAGAGCCACTTCTCTGGCAATGGTCAAACAAGGAGTGGACATGCAGCGAAAAGCAAAAGAACACCTAAATCCAGGGCAAATTCCCGTGACTGCATTCGATCAACCATAATGTGGTCGTTGATTTAAGGAGAAAGCAAGCACGTGGTAATGTTTGGAGGGCTTCATCTTGAGATGGCTCTTTGGAGTGAATGCGGTGACTCTTGGAATCTTCAGGCTGAACAGCATCGTTGACGGAAGCTGGAATTGCTTCCTCGGGTACAGCTGATTCATTCTTAAAGGTAAACCACTTGGCAAGAAAAAGACATGCACACCAAATAACAGTCGTTGCTTTGCAAAAACTACAAAGAGAGGCTTTTCTTCGGATTTCTGGTCCTGTTTATAAATTGGAAGCTTTCGAACAGTGGAAGAAAAATATGAGTGACAGAGCCCCACTTTCCATTTTTGGGATATGGTTCTTCGGTTGGAGATTCTCAAACTTATTTTTATAAGATCCCACCGAGAAGGAAGTTTTCCAGTGTATGTTGAAACACTTGAGGCCCTTGATCCATGGTTTCATGCCTTAGATCACAAGGCATGGAACAGGGCACCTGTCCACACCAGAGACATGAAATCCTTGCCACAAGGTGTCAAAGAAGACCTACAAAAGCACTGGGTCGTCGCAAAGACTCGTAAAGCATTTTCCAGCATACCAATTGACCAAACCCACGAGCAGAACAACTCCATCCTCAAAGGCTCTGGGGGTGCGGTAAGCCTAACAGAAAATTCAGCGGGGTTTCAAAGATGGATGGCCTCTGGTCCAGAATTTGCTCGCTTGCTATGAGAATTCGAAGAGCAGTATCTTTTGACCATGACACTAACAGTGACAAGGCACTGAAGCATCACGATTCCCAGACAACTGCCCAGATGACGTTCCAGCAACAAGTAAATAACTAGATCAATCTACCAAAGTAGTATCTGGTACACAAGCCTACAGTCGGTTCAACCTTTGCCTTTTTGAAAGACTAAAATGAACTTTTTAGTTATGAATCAACTATTTGAATGCCACATTTCTGGTACAATTAGGCTAAATTACGTCACGTTAAAATATCAGTTTTGTAATGCATACTCTACATCGTAAACCCTCCTTACGTGTATACAACAGCCTTTCAAGAACACCTCAAATTCCTGCCGTGTCCCAATGTACAAAGCTTATTTTTATATGTCAACTGTAATAAGCCTCCCCGGAAAACAAAAGTGAACTCAAAAGTATTATGTCTTTTACACATTGAGTCCATGAAATTCGCTTATAACGTTAATACATGGCACTAACTGTAAACGCCTCAAGTCTTCATTGATTTAAGAATGCTTTCCCTTATCCTCTGATCCTTATATTAAAAAGTGATATTAATGAATAAAAACGTGAATCATGTCGTAAACTCGGTATTGCTTTGGAAACTAACTAAACCACGCAAGAGATGCTTCATTTTTGTAACATAAGCGAATATTAGTCAATAAAAAGCAAGTAAATGTCAATTTCAAGCTTAAAAAAGGTGCTGAAAATGAAATGCGTGTCTAGTCCCCCGGATAATCGGATCATTTGGCACCTCTTTTAAATTTGTTTTTGCATTCGAGGTACGAGAACGCAACCCCTAATTTGTGTTGGGTATTCTGTGCATTTTTAGGTGTCCTGTGCAATTAATAAGGGAGGTTTTTTCGAGATTGCATTTGTTGTGGTCGTCGACACACATTTGCCTCGCTTGGAGGTGCTTGCTTACGTTTTGCCTCACTTTGACGAACTAACTCACGTGGTGATTCGTGCGTCCTCAGCGTTCATCATTCAAGTATAGTAGACTGTTCACAGTCCCCTATTTTTTCGTGAGATCGTTGAGATATAGCGCGTCTTACCGTTAATGACGGCCATCTTGATTTTGAAATATATGCAGGGGGCGGGCGTCGGGGATTATAGCCTACCGTCTTTTGTGACACTTAGAACTTTTTTCTGCTCGACTGCCGGTCAAGGTTTTCAAAACACTAAATGGCCGGCAGTCCCATATTATCAGTAAATTTCACAAAATCGAAAACATTCAGCCGTTCTGAACTACCGTAAATCCTCTATTAAGCCCCCCGGGGGGCTTATTTTATTCAAGCACTTTTGAGGGGGGGCTTAAAAGAGAGGGGGGGGGGACCTATTTAATTTAGCAAAACGCATCACCTGTAGCAAAAATGCCGTGGTATGAGACAGAGTAGACTTATGCGTTGTACAATTAAAGTCACTGTCAAAAGTATTTATTTCACTTGTGGGAGCCTAAAAGTAACAAAAACAAAATTCTTATTCTTCAAAAATGTTCTCCACAGAGAACTAGAGCGCAAAGTTGAGAAAGTTAAGGATATGAAGTTGGAGGTCATGCGGCCAAAGACCAAAAACAATATGAACTTTCAGCATGAATAAACCATAACTGGTCAGTCCACGTTAATCGTCAATTTTTTTGTGAAGAATAAGGATTGGGGGAGGGGGAGGGGGGGCTTAATAGAGAGGGGGGAATTATTAACTTTCCTCCTCTGAAAAGGGGGGGCTTATTGGAGAGGGGGGGCTTATTTGAGAGGGGGGGGC
Source organism: Porites rus (assembly GCA_964035705.1). Classification (NCBI taxonomy): domain Eukaryota; kingdom Metazoa; phylum Cnidaria; class Anthozoa; order Scleractinia; family Poritidae; genus Porites; species Porites rus. Next base: position 13,833,645 of record OZ037992.1, on the reverse strand, counting down.
TAAATAGAGGATTAAAGTCTCTACGCGTTAGTTCCCTTCTGGAGCTGAAATACACTTCAACATTATCTTGACGAAGTTATGATGAAACAAGCTCAGCTCCAGAAGGGAACTAACGCGTGGAGACTTTTCCCGCCGGTTTTCCGCGGAGGCCGCATGAAAGGTCAAGATGTTATGACGTCAAACGTCGCCTGTCACGCCATGCTTTGGACAGAAAATAGTAACGAACATCCAAAGACTCGAGACCAACAAAAAAATGATATAGAAATCCCACAAAACCGACTGGTTTGATCAGGATCACGACTTATGATAGTTCAGAACGGCTAAATTTTTTCGATTTGTGAAATTTTCTGAGATTATGGGGCTGCCGGTCATTTAGTGTTTTGAAAACCTTGACCGGCAGTCGAGCTGAAAAAAGTTTTACATGTCACAAAACACGGTTTCGTCTTCTGAGCCCAGCGTAAACCAAACACTAGACTTGAGATCTATAAAGCATGACTTGAGATCTATAAAGCATTTCAGGATCGCTTGACCTGTCTTAATCGACATATGATAGTTTAGATTAGCTAGAATCTTTCGATTTCGTGAAATTTACTGAGAATATAGAACTGCGAACTAAAACAATGCGAAATTTAAGGCGAGACATAAAAAACAGTCGCTTTTATATTTACAAGCAAACTTATTCACAAAGTTGACGAAATGCCAACCTTAGACAACCTGCTTAGAGTGAAATATTACTATGTCACTTTCGTATCACACTGCATTATTCAAGAAACAAAAACCAAACGCCATAAAGAGAAAGGTAATTACATTAAGTATTACAATCTTAATTTAATGCAGTCGAGTGTAGTTTATGGGGCTATTTAGTTTATGCACGTTTGTAAGATTTGAGACAATGATCTGACCGAGTATCAGGTTTATTACAGGCCTAAAAAAACCCAAAAGTCATAAATCGGCATAATATATTTTTGTGCACCCGGTTACTACTGTAGTAACACTAAACAAATCTTCACATTGACAGTCTTTTGTCTAAAAAAACAGAACTAAAGGAACCTTTGCAGCCTTTGCCTATTTCAATGGCAAAAGGCTTTTCCTTAATATATAGCTGATTCAATAAAAGTTGCTTTTGACATCGGGAATTGAGCAATATATAGATTTAGCCAGGGCTAAAAGCGAAGCTCTCGTTAATAAATTCATAAATTAATAAATAAATCAAACAATAAACTTGAAATCCACAGATCAGGGCACATTCATTTGCCTTTTGAGGCAAAGGCTAAGTGATTTTAGAGAAAAATAATTTGACACTCCAAGAGTGAAACAAATTTTACATGGAATTATTAAATAGTCTTAATTGTACACCCAAAAACAGCAATCATGTTCGATCACAGTAGATTAGGCCTGGAAAGCAAAGAGACCTATTCGAGTATTGTATTTGCATTAGCTGTTGCATCATAATTTATAAAATAACTAAGATAGTACGCGCGCTCTGATTGGCCGAGAGGATTGTTTACATGAGAGTATGTAACCATGGTTGTGGCGTCAAGTTGTTTGGCTTTTCGCGCGCTAATCACGCAAGCACGGATTTGAAAAAGTTTTCGAGTTCAAAACTCGACAAGTTTACTTTATTTACCCATTCCTTCGTCGGCTGAAACATGGAAAATCGTTACAAAGAAGGTGAGTCAATTTTTCTTCGCTTAAGCTGACATTTTAAGCGACAAATATCCGTATTTTGCAAAGCATCTTTTTGCAAAACAAGAGCTGATATACGCGTGTAAGACTTCGCGGACAAGATTGCGACTGGTAAGAATTTCTCTTTTAATCAGTGCCATACAAAGGGTTTTGCGTTTTTTTCTCGGGAAAGTTATTTTATAAAAGCAATAGAAAAATTTTTTCCTGTGTTTGCATAGCCTGATATAAACACTCGAGGCGTTGGGAGAATTCTCGGCAGTTATGCAAACCCTCGACTTCGTCTCGGGTTTGCATGACTTTCTCGAATTCTCCCAACCCCTCTCGTGTTTGGTGTTTATATCAGGTTATGCAAACACGGAAAACTTTTTCTATTGCTTAAATAGAACTTTAAAAAGCCTTCACACATTTTCTCTTTGCAAATAGAAAGAAAACGTTCCAAAGAATATTTATTTATAATTCTGGCTGTAAAAGAAAGCTTTGAGCGATTTTCTTGCCTCGAGTTCATCTTTGGAAAAAGCAAAGACCGGGAAGCCAGCTTAAAACATAAACAAGGATTTTCAGAGCCACTTTAATACTTGTCTTCGTGAATGAAAAATTGTTGTCTCTGTATATTTTTCTAGTAGTCTCTTTGCAATTTTAATCGCTGTGCCGTTTGTTTTCAGTCGCTCATGAACATCGCTTGCAGGAGTAGTCAAAATGCCACGCGTATCAAACGCTTTTGAAGATTACACATCGCTGTAAAACCATTAGATAAAAAATAACCATTATAAGTTCTTTATAAAGTTGAAGTGATAACTCTATTAATCTTAATTTAAACCGTCGAGTTTAGCGCTTATTGAATGAGTGCAATTTGAATTGCAAAATTGTAAAATACTGCATTCTGTCCAAGGCCTGTATGATAAAAACAGCGCCTCATTGTACTGTTTCACCTCAGATGTGATGTATAAAAGGTATAAAAGGTTGGTTTACACCTTCCCCGACTTGTTGGCAAGATTTTGTAAAGTAAACTTGTCGAACGCAAAAAATTCGGCCTGATTTGTTTTCCAATAATTTGTTTTCTAGGCCTTATCTACTGTGATCAAGAGCCATTATGGCTATGCTATTCTTTGGGTGTGCATATAAGGCTGTCAACTCGATGTAAGATTAAGTTCACTCTTAGCTTGGACTGTTTGCAAATTATTTTTTCTCTAAAATCACTTAGCCTTTCCCTTAAAAGTCACATGAATGTGCTCTAAAGTTAACTGATTTGTGAAATACAAGTTTATTGTTTGATTTAAATTATAAATTCGAGTTAATAGGAGCTTCGCTTTTAGCTTTTAGCCTTGACTAAATCTATATATTATTAATCAGATGGATGTGATCTTTTTTTTGTCATAATTGTAACTGGCGACTAGGGACAATTTGCGTGGGGCGCTTCACACGTTTTGATAAGATTATTAGCGATCCATAAATATGGTATTTGCAGCTTATTTACTGGAAAATACAATTTTGGTGTTATAAATAAATAAATAAATAACTTTAATAGTAACATCCTCGTGAGGTTTTTCAGGAACTATTTACAAACTATTTCCAATTTATAAAAGCAAAAATGACAATAAGAACTCGAAATCACAATTTATGCTGGTATTTTACTAAAATCTAAAGCTTATGAAGGAAATGTCTGCCTCAATAGTGTGTCTTTCAGGGTGCGTTTGAAAGATGCCAATGAGGCACTTTGCCTAAGTTCATTATGCAAGTTATTCCATATGTAGGCCCCTCTGTAGGAAAATGTGCGCTGGCCTATAGCCGTTCTGTATAGCGGAATCTGCAAAGAGTTCCGTGTACGAGTGTTACGAGTATGTATATTTGAGCGCTTGGTAAACTTGCTCGTTAAGTATTGAGGCGCAAGATCGTTCTGACATTTAAAGGTCAAAACGGAGTCTCTATAGAATAATTGTTCTTTAACAGTGTAGCCAACGCACCAGCAATAATATAAGTCGCAAAAGAGTTTTAATTCAAATGGAACAACTAGAACTCTTAACCTTATTTACATGATGTTGCCAGTGGTTTCTAGGATAAAGTAACAAACATAATACATTAACAGCGGAACGACTAATTACAACAATGGAAATAACGTAGGAAATACAGGTAACATAGGAAATACGAGATAAACGAAGACAGAGGACATTACCTGACGATTTGGGAATACGGCGAACGAAGTAAGATAAAGAACGTAACGTAGTTGTAACAGCTAGCGAACTCGAGCAAGATACTTTACGATTTGCATAACCCGCGCGAAAGTCGAATTACTTATACGTAAACACGCGGACTGGGACTAGGCGGGGGATTGGTTACTAGAAACAGGAAGCCAGTTTAGCTCTCGAAGCAAAGGTGTTACGTGGTCAAACTTCCTAGAGTTTGTTACGATCTTGCTGGCAAAATTCTGAATAGACTGTAATCTGTTTATATTCTGGAGTGTAGTATTAGACCATACAGATGAGCAGTAAAGCATCTTGCTAAAAACTAATGATGTTATTAACAACTCTAGTGTTTCCTTGTCGAAGCTCCTTTTGACTCTATTTATTTGGCAGAGCTTTGCGAAACAAGATGACACTACACATGAAATATGGTGATCGTAGGTCAGATGGGGGTCAAGAAAGACTCCCAAGTCCTTGGCAGAGTCTGTTGGCTTCAGTGTTTTACCTAAGAATACCACTCTAGGGTCTTCTGGTAACCTGCTTAACATCTGTCTGGTACCGAGGAAAAGGAGTTTAGTTTTATCAGGATTGATAAGTAGATGGTTCTCACAGCACCATTGAGCTACACTGTGAAGGTCTTGTTCGAGCTTTTCAATGGCAGCATCAACCTCAACGAGAGGAAATGACATGAATAGCTTTGAGTCATCCACATACGATTCTAGGTTGCAAAACGTCGGTGACGTGGGTAAATCGTTGAGATAAATGCAGAACAACAATGGTGACAGGATTGCGCCTTGAGGAACTCCGTGAGTTATAGGTAGAGTGTCAGAGTAGGTGGAGCCAATTCTCACGTATTGCCTGCGACCAGTTAAATAGCTCTTGAACCATTTGACAGTAGAGGGCGAGGCTCCTAAGATGGAGAGTTTGTTGAGCAACCTTGCATGGTCTATACTGTCGAAGGCTTTGGATAGATTTGATTTTTTAGATAGATTTGGATAGATTGTCCCGCAGTGGGGCATTTGCACCCTCTTTTTAAGCCCCACCGTGGGATTTTTGTATGAACGCCCCGCCCCACCATGGGGCATTTGCAGCTCAGTTTCCAAAACAAAATGGCTAGCTCGAAAGCTAAGCTCCTCTGACCACCCGGTACACTTCTATCCAAGCCATTAATTTTCTTTTTTCCTTCTTCTTCTTCTTTATTAGTGTATTCGTACCTTACTATATACTATATGAATTGAATTAAAATGCCCAACAAATGCCCAGGGGGATGGGCACGCTTGGAATTGACTGAGCCATTATGCCGAGCCCAAGCACTTGCTTTTCTGTCGACGACAGAATTCTCGATTAATGGCGGCTGGCTAAACAAACGAAAGTTACTGTCCAACTCTCTTCGAAGAAACTTTTCTTTTCTCACCACGTCCACCCCTTCTACTGCTGCCACGCGTTCGCCAAGAGCAGCTGCAGCCATAGATAGCTACATAGACTGATGTTTTTTTTCGGTGTTAGCACAAAGGGCAACGAGGCGATGACGATCCCCGATCGTAGTTACACCAAGACGTACAAGCTCGTCATCGGACAACTCTGATACATTTTCAGGCTCAATTCTTTCGGCAACAAATTTCGGAATAAGAGACTCGAGTTTGAGGTCCTTCAGAATACTTTTCATGATGTTTTCTTCCTTCACAAGCTAATCGAAATGTGATGGTTGCCTGCTCCCACCATTAGGGAACTTAAGCACCAGACGTTTTCTAGGGGGCGACGGCAACCGGAACTGAAATTTACTTCCGGTCCACGTTTCCCGCCGACATGGTCAGCCGTCGCGACTCTGCGCCGACTTTGTTTTGCTCATTTTGACGTCGCCTGTAAAACGTGAGTTTCGCCATGGATATTCTATTATCCATGGTTTCGCCTTTATGATGTTCGTGCTTTTATATGATTTGGCTCCTTAAATTTTGTTCGTATTGATGCTTGAGCTGTTTTTCTATAGTTGAGGAACTTGTATGAACGGTTGTCATGTATTTATCGTCATTGCTTGAACATTTTAGACTCTGCCGTGAAGATGGCTACCAGTAAACAACCTGCAATGGAATGGACAGATGAGCATGACATTCTTCTTTTGCGTGAAATGATTGCTAGTGAATTGTTCCAGTTCAAGAAAGGCAGTCCAGACCGTGGTAAAATCTGGGAATCAATCCAAGAAAGATTGAACAAGCTCAATAATCCAAAATTTATGATAAAGGAAAAAAGGGGCGTCAGAGATCGATGGAATCTGCTTCAGACCAAGTTTAAACGCACTCAGAGAGAAGAGCTTCGAGTTAGTGGCATCGATTGTGAGTTGTCCGAAAAGGATGCGCTCATAGAGGAGCTATGTGAGAAAGAAGATAGCTTTTCCGCTAAAGAAAAGAAAATGTAAGACGATAAAGAGGTAGCTGAAGAAATCAGAAAGAAGACCATGGGGCGCATGTGAAAAAAATGAAGTGAATCAGCTGGAGGCAGCACTAAAAAGAGCTGGAGAAGCGGAGGCGATGCTTTTGAACTCTTGAAAGAAAAAGCTGATAATGAGTATTTTATTCCCCCGGCAGGAGCTGGAGCTGCAAAGAAAGGAGCAGGAAGGGAGATCCAGACAACAAGATCTACAGCTTGAACTGTTACGGAAGCAAGCAGAATAGCAAGTGCAGATTTCACAGGCGTTGATGACCATGATGCAAAATCTGGGTCCAATCTGAGTAAGAAGTAAGATGCTTAAAGAAAAAAGACTTTTGTTGCCCTTTGCAGAATTCGCTTTTATTTTTAAGAACGTTAGGTCCTTGAGGAAAGAATATGCAAAGTTTTGATTCGGTATAAACCATGAACTTTCAAGTTTAAACTTATTACTGTTTTTAATAGGACAGTTAAATAGGACAGTACGCGCCATCACGCGCGCGCTTAAATGGCTTTTTTTTTGTCACTGCTAGCAAAAAAAATCTCGGAATTTCTTGTGTTTTGATTAAAAAAGGAGCCTCATATATCACAAATTTTGTTAAAGTTATGATTAATTGGTAACAGAACTTCGTGTCGTCCAATTCGGTCTGTAATCATAACTATAACAAAATTGTCAAATCTGATTGGCTATCAACTGCCCTGATTTCAGTCTTAATTGGACAGTTTAATAGGACAGTACGCGTCATGCCTAACTAATTGGACAGTACGCGCCATCACGCGCGCGCTTAAATGGCTTTTTTTTCACTGCTAGCAAAACAAAATTTCGAATTTCTTGTGTTTTGATTTAAAAATAGCCTATTATATCACAAATTTTGTTAAAGTTATGATTAATTGGTAACAGAACTTCGTGTCGTCCAATTCGGTCTGTAATCATACTCGTGATTAAACAAATCGGACTCCCGCTACGCGGTCGTCCAATTTTGTTAATGACTTGCATGATTACAGACCGAATTGGACTCCACTCAGTCCTGTTACCATTACTTATACACGTTCAAATTTATATTTCACTGCCTGCCTCTACAGAGTTTAGTATTGATTCAATAATACAGCTCATCATACTGTGCACTGTGAGAACTTATAGAGCAACTGTTCATTTCTTGGCAGTTGTGTTTTGTTGTCAGTTGATTTTTATTCATTGGCGACAAGTGTTCAACAGGATTTTCCCTTATTATAATAAGCAAGTGTCCATTACATCAGGAAATACTGTATGTATGCTTACTTCTATTGGTTATAAATAAATCCATTCAATGTATGTGATTTATCTGAAGTAGTCTTCCATGGAAGGAGGGTTCGGCCCAAAACATTCTGCGGTGCTGTTTCCATATAAACATGTTATTGCATTATGAAGGAGTGCGCAGACTAGGTACATTTTCCCAACACTGCTCATGCCGATTTTCAAATTTTTCTTAAAATCCAAAAATTTGAAATCATTAATGATATTGCCAAACAGCCACTCAACAGTAACTCTGACAGAGCTCATCTCAGCATTGTATGCTTCCATCATTGGAGTTAAAATGCCATTACGATATGGTGCTTGTAGGTGAACTCGTAAAGGATATGCAGGGTCCCCAAACACACACATAGGCTCGCCTGTTGGAGAAAATGCATTTTGCTCAAGCTCATGGAGGAGGTTGGATTCCACAAGCATACTAGCATCATTCCTTTTACCTTCTGCAAGAAAAATAATGACAGAAATGTTTCTTTGTGAGACAGGTTGATATAGTAATTAATAATAATAATAATAATGATAATAATAATAATAATACTGACTGTTAATGGTAATAGTCAACATTATTCATTACTGTCCAAGGCATGTTATAAAAAAGTATGATTAAAAAAAACTGCTTATATTACAAACCCAGTTGTCCTACCTCTGCATCCCTCCCCACCCCCAAAGGAAAAAATACTCTAATGTGAGTATCTGGGTAAAATTTATATGACAAACAATGTGCATGAGTAACTTACCAACAGGGCCATACATATCCCCAATGAGCCCATTTGGCAAAGCGACAGACTGGAATTTTAATGAATGAACTCTCTTGTGACCATTATACACAATTCTTTGTTGTTGATTAGGACGAGCTATGGACCTCATTGTCCCATCAATAAACCCAAAACAGTTTTCTAGAGGACTGCCTTTTGCATTGATGGCATCAGCATACTCCTGCAACAATGGAGAACTCAAAACATCGCGACTCCACTGTGAGATTCTGTGGCTGTGATTGTTAAAGATGTTATCCATGACTTCGTTCGTGATCATGCATAACTCTGGAACTGGTCTTCCAATTAAGTAACATGCATAAACCTTCCACTGTATTACAGATTGTTCTTTGTGGACAATTAATGTTCACTCGAAGTTGAAGAATGTTTGCCAGTACGGGGATATCTTGTTTTTGGACTCTGAACTCCGCCAAACATTCGGCCTCGTCGATGTTTTGAAGATCAAATCTTGCATACGAAAATCTGGGTTCTTGGAACGGTAGCTCTCCCACAAGACCTAGAATTCATCGTCTGAGATTATGTTACCATCATACGCTAGTAACAGCATCTTTCTTGTTTCACGAAAAGACATTATTCACAACGTTTTCTTGAGCTTTCGAGGCAGGTTTCGGGAATAGTTGCCGTCGCAAAAACGCCTCTGGTTAACTTTGTATTTTGGCGGGAACGACGGCGCCCTCTTACCCAGCTTGTTTACTGACGTCGCTGTCGCCCCTGAAACGTCTGGTGCTTAAGTTCCCTATTTTGTTATCTTTGACAACGCGGAAGAGCAGCAACTGGCGCCCAGGGCGGATATCCGCCCTGCTGGCGCCCCTCTTAAAACCGCTTTGACTAGTTCCTAGTAACGAGTAAAGCCTGGGTACTAGAGCTTTGTACCGGAAGTGAAGTCAACAAAACATAAAGACGAAACCACATCACATAATGAACAAACCACATCACGTAATGAACAAACCACATAATGAAGTAACCACAAGACATAATGAAGTTTGACGAGACTTAATGAAGTAACTACAAGACATAATGAAGGACTTGAAGTAACCATAAGGCATAATGAAGTAACCACGAGACATAAGGAAGAAACCACACCACATAATGATAAACAACCACATAAGAAAGTTATGGCTTTCCATACGCCAACACTGTCACGTGTCTTCCGATGAGTATTATATGCATTCGAAACACCATTATATCTAGTACTCATACCTTTATGAGCGGTCCATCGATGAATATATTGACATATTTTCCTTATATACGGAGTCCATTAACAAATATATTGCGTGCCTACTGTGATATACGTAGTGTATTTTTCATTATATGGCGTGCTTTTGTCGATATGTACAGTGCACGTTTTAATATGTGTTGTCAAAACTTCGTTATATGTGGTTCATTTTCTTATCGTTTGGCTCTACGTTCACTACGGTTGACTGCTTGTGGACCTTAGCGCAGCATAAAAATAACACCCGATCTTGTTTGTACAAGAAAAGTAGTGGTCTGAGAAACTCTAGGATTAACCTCTCGAAGAGAGATGATGGCTCTCAGAGTCGAGTGTGCAACGTTTGGAGGAGAAGCACCAAGAAAAGTCAAAGCAACTTGTGGAGCTTCATAATTCTCCATTCCTAAGTGAGTTCTTGAGAATCTATTAGGGGAAGGTTTCACTATCAAAGAAATTTCTACTATTTTGTCTGTTTCTGAAAGTACTATTTACCACAGGATGAGTCTCTTTGGACTAAGCAAGTCAGATTTCACAGACATTTCAGATTTGGAACTAGATCAGCATATTGAAAACATTACTGAAGATTTTCCATACTGCGGAGAAAGTTTAATCAAGCAATTCCTGATCGAGAAAGGGGTTATAGTGCAAAGGATGCGTATTAGAGATAGTTTGCACCGAGTGAACGGAGATGGAGTAAATGCTAGGAAAAAAGGGCGCCTGCATAGACGCGTCTACGATGTAGAGGGACCTAATCACGTTTGGCATATAGACACGAATCACAAGTTGGTGCGGTAGTACTTTGTAGTTTTTGGTGCCATTGATGGATTTAGTCGTCTGCCAGTGGCACTAGAATGCAGAAGCAATAACAAGACTGAGACTGTGCTTGAATGTTTTTTGAAAGGTGTGGAAAACTACGGCCCCCCAAGCAGACTGAGAGTGAGGTCAGATAAACTGGATAAAGGAGGGGAAAGGTGTTAGTAGCTGATTACATGTTAGCGAGAAGGGGTATAAATAGGGGCAGCATAATCACTGGCAAAAGCACACAACCAGAGAATCGAAAGACTGTGGAGGGATGTTTATGAGGGGGTTCTAAGCATGTATTATCAATTGTTTTACTTTCTTGAAGACGAAGGGATGTCAGACCCATTTAACACCCTTCATATTGCTGCACTCCACTATGTATACCTACCAAAGATTAATGAAAAACTAGAGTTATGGAGAAATGCATGGTCCAGACATCGCATAAGAACCGTAAAATCTTCTCCGATTCGCCTTTGGGTTTCTGGCCAGCTACAGAATCCAGTGGGCATTGAGCTGTCAATTGCTGAGCTCCAATCTTATGGTGCTGAGGGAGTGTTGGACGAAGAGAGAGTTGAGAACAGACGCCCAATATTTGAGGCTCCAGGTGCTTTGAGTGAGCAATGCTTTGAGATTTTACGTAATCAAGTCCCTTCAAATTGGACATCTTCAAACTATGGGATAGATGTATATTTAACGGTGCTGGACATCATTGAGAATTTAGATGCAAATGGCAGATGATTTGCGAGTACAAAGCAAATAAGAGGACCAAAATGTAGCCTTAGCCATTTCATGTTAAAAAGCTGGGGAGGAGACTGTGCTAGGGTTAGCGGGTAAGGAAAATCATAAAAATGGCAAAGGTTTGCATTACTAGCAAAAAGTGCTTGGCAAACGCCTGAAGTAACTATCATTACCGCTATTCAATTTTTATGTAACCGTGCATGTAAAAACAAATTATATGACAACCATTGCCTTATCAGGTACTTCATCAGATTCATTGAGTAGTGTCAAGTTAGTTTAGGTTGTGTGTGTGTGTATGTTATTGGAATACCTGTCTATCATTGTAAATCATAAAATGCACTTTACGTTTCTCGGTTGAAGACAATTGTATATAGATAGTTCTCAGTTTTTTTTATCAGCGTTTCGCTTTATGGTTGAAATTACTCTTCTTCCTATGTAAGCTATGGACATTGTTAAGAACGTTATTTACCCCAACTGGGAAACTGGTTTCTGCTGAATCGAATGTATATGATACCGTCCCACGATGTAAGTGACAAAATAAATCAAAATTTGTTCACCGTAGTCAAGAACGTCTTTATTAAAACGTGAACGTTTAAACGTAAATGCCAAACCTCAGTCATGCAGGTAAATAATAATACTCTAAATAGAATAGTGTTGCAAGGAACAATATTTATGTTATGAAACGGTAATGTAATTTCTATTTCGATCTACACAAGAACAATAACATCACAAGCAAATCGATCTGCTAAACACACAAATTGACCTGTCCATGTGCGTCGGGATGGATTTTCCCTCTTAGCAGACTTTGAGGTTCCAGAACCTTTTTCACGGCGGCTGCTGTACGGCTGAAAAAGCCTCCTTCTTTCCTCGATCAACTGCTGAGCTTGAGAAGAGCCGACAGAGCTCGTGGAAGCCACATTTGTTTGCCTTTCTCCATCAGCGAACTGTTTGCAATTTTCTTTGAAGCGGACGCGGTCCCCTAAAGTCTCTACACCCAGACGCATCAGACAGCTATCTGACATCGCCAGAATAACGTGTGGGTCGATTTTCTCATCTGCAAATCGCTTGGAAAGCGTTGAAAGCCCAACTTTGAAGGATGGACTCCATTTTGTTCCAAAATGGCCGGAAAAGGAAACGAGGGAGCTTGGAAACTAATATTCCTGCGATGCATTGTGGGTATATCATCAGAAAGTTTGCTCATCAAACTTTTTGTACTGCTCATAACATTGCTGGTGGAGTTCAATGCTGCGTTAAGGTCCACAAGCAGTCAACCGTAGTGAACGTAGAGCCAAACGATAAGAAAATGAACCACATATAACGAAGTTTTGACAACACATATTAAAACGTGCACTGTACATATCGACAAAAGCACGCGATATAATGAAAAATACACTAAGTATATCACAGTAGGCGCGCAATATATTTGTTAATGGACTCCGTATATAAGGAAAATATGTCAATATGTTCATTGATGGACCGCTCATAAAGGTATGAGTACTAGACATAATGGTGTCCCGAATGCATATAATACTCATCGGAAGACACGTGACAGTGTTGGCGTTCCATAAGGAACTGTTGGAAACGAATGACATAACACTATACTCAACTGAGAATGAAGAAAAATCTAGTGTTTGTGAAAGATGGAACCGTACAATTGAAACCAAAATGTGGAAGCAGTTTACTGTCCAGGGTAATACCCAATATCTCAAAATACTACCGAAAATACTGAGCCAGTATATAATAACATCAAACACAGCTCCATTAAAATGACACCTGTAGAAGTTAGTAAAAAGAAGTATGAAAGTGCCGTGTATTTCAGTCTGTATGAAGATATGGAGCAATTGTCATCTAAACCTAGGTGCAAGGTTGGTGATAAAGTTAGGATAAGTACGTACAAATCCAATCACCTACAAATTAAACATGATTAAAGGATCTCAATAAGGGGGAAATACACAAGGGAGCTTTTATGACCCTGAATTACTGAAGGCAAAACAGATGTATTCCGAAAACAAGCTCTTGTGAAATGATTGGGTTATAGTGACGACTTTAAGTCTTGGATTCCACTGAGCAGCTTACAGGATTTATCTAACCAATAGTATAAATGGACGATCATATAAGAAAGCTAGATACTAAGATTCGTAGTGAGGAAGCTGAGCTTAACGCACAGTACACTAAATTCCAAAAGTTGGAAGAAGAGATTGCTACATTATACCACAAGAAATTGGTAGTGAAAAAACTGGAAACAGCTGAAATGTCATTAACCGGCGTCCAAAAAGTGATCTTTGAACGGAAGAGGAGGAGGAGGAGAAAGAGTAAATGGCTTAAAGAGATATTAATATATACTATTTATAATGGTGTATTTAATGGAAAAGAAATATGTCAATCAATATATAAACTTCCTCAGATTTTCTGGAATGAGAAAAGCGTTTAATTCGCAAGCTAACATATTTACTGTACTACTGAGTTGACCATCATAAAAAAAATAACACATTCTTTTTTTCCATGATCGAGGGCAAGCTACCATGACATGACAAGGAGGCGCGTTGGCGTCTGATCTGTCGATTTCCGTTGTAATACGGAAACAAAGAAGCAACCTTTAGCTGTAGACTATTCCAAAGTAAATATATTGCAGCACCCCTTCATACTTTATCTAGTAATAGTTGGCACTACAGCTGCCCCCGCTCTGTGTGTATCGTGGTCGGTCAATAGTCTTCTTGTTTGTAAAGCTCTTTAAAATATACCGATTCATTATGGACACACATATTCCATAGAAAAGGTGAGATAAGAACAGGAAACGAAAAGTTTCATGCACTGATTCAGTTCGATTTTAAGCATCTCAGAGCAAAACATTTTCAGGTTCGAGAATATTTCATTCTAAAATATAAGCAGAGACTTGCCTTGACTTGTAATTCTTCACTATTTCCCTCATGTTATTAGCTGCCAAAAAACAAAGTTATGAACTGTAAACTAAAGCTTCACTCCTAAGGATTCTACTGAAAAAATATTGAGGGTGTTACATGCGCTAGAAGACCTACTTGTAGAACCACTTTTTAAAATTTTCCAGACATTTGTCTGTAAGAAAGTCCGGGAAATTACTATTACAGACAAATATATGGAAAATCTAAAGCAAGTCTCTGGTGAAATTCAAAGCGCAGGAACCGAGCGTCAAATTTTTTTTTAGTACAATCCTTTGCTTACAATTCATATTTTTTTCAGAACAGCCGTTTTACGGAAATCATTCGACTTTAGATTCTTATACAAACACTGTAATTTCTCACACGTTTGCCTACTGTTCTACTCAAGATGGCGTCAATAACCTTGACAAGGTCTTATAAACGTTGCTTTCAGTAACTCTTGAGGAATGCAAAATGGTAAATGCTGCTCTTCAACAGATATCTTTCTGTCTTGACTTGCGCAAGATTAACTGTCGACTCTTACTGTCGACTGTGAATGTTTGCAGATGTTGGCTAACCTGAGATCAGTCTCAATTTTCGTTTTGCTTTGTAATAACATTCCGGCGGGCAAGGCGAAACGAAAACAGATTTTAACGGTAGCCGTTAGAGAGAATGTAATTGGGCCTGATCTCAGGTTAGATGTTAGCCTGCGTAGCAGGCGCTTGGAAGTAGTGGGCGAAAAGAGCACTACTTCCAAGCGCCTGCTACGCAGGCTAGTTAGATGTTGGCCAACGGTACAATACATGTTCCATACATGACACTTCTACTATGCATGGCAACGACCTAAACAATATGGCGGGCGGTGTGAAGGATCTCTTTTCCCTAATACATAAACTTATCGCTTGATTCACTTACTTAATTTCAAGTAATAGACGTCATAGTTATTGTTATAGTTATGCCGAAGAAAAAGGGAAAGAAGAAGGCTAAAAAAAAATCAAGTAAGTCCAGCGATGAACGCCAAACGTCCATGCAAGTTGGAGGCATTCCAAACAGAACGATGATTCAACATATGGCTTCAGAAACTCTCAGTGTTGCTGGCAGCAGTCGAAGCGGCATTTCCTCCAGAGAAAGGGTAGGAATTCGAAGTAAATACGGAATAGAGTAGTTCGCTACATGAATGAGCATTATTTTTTCTCATGCCTGCATGGTGCTCATACAGGATCTAGAATAACCTGAGATCAGGCCCAATTTTAGCAGTTCTCATACATTCTCTCTTACGTGCTCCCGCTAAAATTGGGCCTGATCCAAAGTCTTACTAGCTTGTGCTCACTGTGGCCAGATTTTGGCCGCAACGCTGATTGGCTGTTCATCGGAAGTTGAAAACGCTTATTCCTCGCGTGGCTGATAGCACTGTCAAAAAATCTTTGTGAATGATCCGCCGTCAGCGGAGAGAAGGATTTTGCTGTCTTTTTTATTGTTTTATGGTCTTATGGTAGGAAAATATGCCTTAATATGTGCCATGGAAATTCAAAAAATTCAAATGGTTGTCCATATCTTCTCAGGATTTGCTTCATTTACGGAACTAATATGAGTGTATCGCGGAGTTGAATCCCTGTGCAGGTTGTTGACCGCGAACAAGATGCCTTTTGATTTACCAACAAAAACGTGCAAGTCAAAATACTGTCACCATCTTAAAACTGGTTTTAACGTTTAGTCAGGAATGACTTCTTTGAACGGGGTATGCAAGCATAGGCTCACTGCGAAAGAAACCTCAATCGACAGCTGTGAACCATTAGACACATTATTATTTATTTATTATTATTTTTTTGAACTATTATTATTTATTTTTCCTTTGAAAAATTTTGCAATATACAGTGTATTTCCCCAAGAGTTTTAAAGATTTATACACTGAAAATCGAGGAAAATTGCGGAGGAAATATAAAGGCTGCAGAAAACGAAAACGTTTTACCTTCTATGGCAACGGAAATAACCTCTAAGATCTTTACTCTCATAAGAAGTTAAATGTGATTGTGGTGACTGTTTTATTGTTAGTTGAAAAAAAGATAAGAGCTATTTTTTTAGTCAGCGAGTCTACATTTTTCCCACGTATGGAAAATTTGCATACTGAAAAAAAGCATGCAATGGAAGTAATAAAAAAGTGGGCAGCAGACGTTTCGTAAAAAGTTTGTATCAGGCTCTCTTTTCGTTTCACCTTGCCCACCGGAATGTTATTTTTAAGGTGAAACGAAAATAGAGCCTGATCTCAGGTTAGATCTGGACAGGTATTTTCAGCATCTAGGATTTGACCAAACTACGGTGCGGGATTCGGGAAAACGCAAAATAACGTGATTTGACTGCTACCTGGGAAGCGGGATTCACCAAAATTTGGGCATTGGATGCAGCATTTTTTGCTTGTCTGTCGGAATTTGGGAAGGCGTATGTTGTAGCGGCAATATGGGAGTTAACCAGCTCCTATCGGAGCAAACTGTAGAGTAACGTAGATAATGATTATAAAATTGAAACTGTCAACAGATAAGCGGACAGAAGATTCACAGGTAGTCATGTCCAATACTGGGATCTTGTGTAACTTGTGAACCCCTTGATCAAGTATCAGGTGGTACTATTGGCCAATAGTTCAGTTAACATGTTGGCCGATTATGGTCCACTCTTGATTGCCATATCAGTCTACTGTTGGTAGACATGTCAATCGGTATGTCAGTCTACACTCCACCTATATGACAGCCAGTCTTAATGGGCAAGTTTCGTATTCCCGACGGCCCTGGGATGAGCACAATTGCAAGGCTAGTGCGGGTCAACTTCTTTGCAAAAACAAAAACAAACATAGGCAATTTGCTGCTGAGTCACTGGAAAATGATAGAAATCTGAAACATAGTAACATTTCAAAACTTAAACTTATCAGTAAGTCAAAGGGATATCTGTTACAAACAATAAAATTGTGGGAAAAGCTGATCGTATACTTAACAGAAAAAAGGATAAGGCGATGAACCCAAAAGAAGAAGTAAACTTGTTAAAATAACAATATTTTATTTCCTTTAGTTATCTTACTTTTTAGTATTCTATTTTACTCTTGTGTATATCTGAAAAATGGAGTTTAACCCATTCGCTCCTGGAGATTTTGCCGAAAAATGCGTTTTGAAGCTAGTCGAGTGGTTTTCTGGTCACTGTCGTGCTATAAAGAGCTTAAACTTACCACAAACCGGTTTACAGGTCGTACACTTCACGGCCTTCTGATCCAGATGCAAAATATCAGCTTGCGAAGTTCGGGCATGTGCAGAAAGCAAAATTTCGAGACAGTTTTGGGTTTAAAAGTGACACAGCAGTCTTGACTTTTACTTTTCACTTTCTCTCCTCCCCTCTTTTTTCGCTTTTCTTGCCTCATTTTTTTTTTCTCTTGCTGGGCATTTAGTAGGCTTCATTTTGGTGGGAATAGTTTTTAGGAAAGCTTTTAGGATCTTAGGATTAGGTGAAAGGAAAGGTAGAAGAGCAATGTAACAAGATTTCCTTGGAGATTTTCAGGTCAATGTTACATGGTTTTTTGCCTCTTTCTCCGGTGTCCTTGACTGAATTATGCTCATTCTGGTATGGTTTGAGAGATCTCTTCACTCTGCACAAGTTAGTGGACAAAGTTGTCCTTGACCGTTAAAACTGATGACGTCACAAAGGGTAGAAAGGATGTGGATCTGCACGGGCGGTTACGGGCGGTTCAGAGGCGAATGGGTTAAACTGCTCAGTATATCGTCTGTATAAAATTCTGTGTTCGAGTTCTTGTTGAGTGAAATGTGCATACATTTTTCTTTAGGTGACTGAATATTTTGATAAGTTTAAATAATGTTAGCTAGATGAAAGTTTATGTATAAATAAACTTATACTATTTTAGTCGTTTTCGTTTAAACTTATTTAACTTCCTAACAGTGCGAGGAATTTATGCAGAACGTCTGCCCTGTCAGTTTATTTTTTTCAAAAACACAAGATTTTGCATTTTAATTTGCTCCGTAACCATTTGAAAGAAAATGTCAACTAAAAAAAAAGGTCGCAGTTTAACTTGCAGGTTTTTGACAAGTATGAACACTCCAATTTAAGGTATGGCTAAAAGAAGTTTTAACCATCACTAAAAATAACATTATAATGGCTTCAGGGTATTACCTTGTTTAAGGATTTTGAAACCATTTTCGCATTTTTGTTGAACTCACTCACCGACCACTATTTAAGTCAATTTCTGGTTAGGCTCGTTGTTTTTCTTAGTGATGACAAGCTGAGTTTGCTTTTGCTGTTTGAAACCGATGATTTCTCAATCCTAGGTTTTGAGACCTCAAACTTTCCTTTTTCTTGGCCAGTCAGACGCAGTTTTCTCATGTTTGTTTGTCTTCTTGGTGAAGAAGCAATAAACAAGCACTCATCCTAGGCTGCCCAAGAATATGAAACTAACGGTCGCCTGTTGGTGGAATATTATATTGGTCGACTATTGGTGGCATATTGGTGGACTGTCATATTCAGTAATATAATATGTGTTTTAAAATCAGTTCGGGGAAGCTAGGTTTTAGTGTTACGCACTTCAAATGTAATATTCCTCGTTCTTTCAAGCCAATATAAAACAAAACAAAAGAAGAGTTAAATATTCCTACTTCTATACATGTAAATCAAGAAAAAAATAAGCACACCCCATTGCCAACGAAGCCTTCTCTAAATGGCAATAAACAGACCAACCACAACTCTTGAGAGTCTGTATACGAGTTTTGCTATCTTTACAATCCGTATGCATGAACAAACCACATATTCCTATTTCAATTAAGGTTGCTTCGGTGAAGAATGATGCTTGATGCGTGATCCATGTTTCATGGCCTACGCTGCATCATGGGATAACTTTAGTAAATCATGAACCTAGACAGCAAACGCAACTGATGCCACTATGCTATGTCAGTTTAACATTAAGACAGTATTTCAAAAGACTGAAACAGGGGCCTTTGGCAGTTGCTACTTTTTAAGACAGTGATTTGAGTTAGGTTTTGCTCTGTGGCCTAATATGCAAGTGTTGCAAATTTTTACTTGTGCACGTGAGAATTTTAGATTGAGTTTTATAAAACAAATACAAGAGGTTTGTTGAATCAGTGTGGGTTTATTTATTTTTGAGGCAAATTTTTTAAGATTAAAAACAGAAGATAAAAGAATAGTGTTGATTTGTTTCATTGAAATATTCAGCAATGTGGCCCAGACACAGCTTAAAGAAGCCATAAAACCGTCTTCAATTAATGTGGAGTTGTTAAAGGAAGCGGCTTCTAATTTCTTTCTGTGATATTTTAAAAATTAAATTCCTCAGCTCGTTCATCCTTAAGAATTTGCTCAGCCGAGTGAGATGGAAGCTCTCTTAAGCTCTCTCTCTTTTTATTAACACCTTCAAACAAATTTCAGTTTTAAATGGCCTCCATTCTTCCAATCAACATAAACAGGGATGAACTTCCGGCTACAAAAGGGTCTACCATAAAGCACCACAGGCTTTGAAGAATGGATCGTGCATCATGTACACAAGAACAACCTTAATTGAAAAAGGTGTCTACCGTCTCTTGCAGCCATGAAAGTACTGCAAGTCCTACTAATGAGATGCCAATTACGGACTGTATGCAAGTTTTGCAATCTGTACGATCCATATATACGTGTATGGATCGACAAACTGTTTATCCTCTTGTGCATGATGAAAAGTCCTACTAATGAGATGCAATTTATGGACTGTAAACGGCTCTTTACGGACTATAAGCGAGTATGATCCATACAAAATGACAAACCGTATAATAATAACAATAATAATAATAATAATAATAATAATTATAATAATTATAATAATAACAATTTATTGACAGTATTTCTACATGGTTTACATCCATCATGCTAACTAAAAATTAACTAACTACACTGTACTTACATAATCTTACTAAAAAATCACTCACTATTTACAATGCCCTTAAAAACCGTCAAAACTGTAAAATCGAAATTAAACTACTATAAATACTTTGAGTAACCATAACTAGGGCATGCTGGCCCTACTCTTTAAAATTGTAAAACAATTATTTTTAAAAGTATTAAAGTCTGGACACTGCCTTAAATTTGCGGGTAGGGCATTAAATAAAGTCACTAATGAGTCCTGGAAAGTACTCTAGATCTTATACCCTCCCTTGCCCTGAAAATATTCTAAGTCACACAAATGAGATGCAATTTACCCACTGTAAACAGCTCTTTTCCAGTGGCCTTGTCTCATAAATTCAAAATTTCAATTGAAATTGCAAACATTTTACATTTATTAGCTTTCGCAGTGGTTAGTCTTTTTTAATGACTTTATTTTAGAAACAACAAACGGGATTTGGGAAAGGGATGAACAAAAAGAGCAGGATGCTGGATTTTCCTGAGTGGAGCTGGAATGTGAGATCAGGACCCATCCTTCTATACCCTACTCATACAGCATTTTTTGTGGTTTTCCGACGCAGTCCAAAAGAAATTGTGAAAACCTCTTGAAAACAGACGTTAATAAATTATTGACAAAAGGACAAAAAAAAAATCAGTCAATTTGGCAGGTAAAAGTGAAATCCTGAAAATATTAAATTATTTTTCCTTACAAAGTAAGATCTCTGCCTCACTACCTCACAGGTGGATCCAGTGTGGATTGCCGTTTGTATAAAAAAAATTGTCTTACATGTAATAATAGAAAGAAACGCTGATAATTTATCACAAATTATTACAGCAGCAGGTTATTAAACCATTTTCCAATCTGATAAGTAGCAGGTTGTTGCATTTTTTGAATAACTGAATGAAATGAACCTTTGCGACAAGAATCACTCAAGGGTGAAAGAAGCACTGCAGTGAGCCATCATTGATCAGCAGGCTGCATGTAAATATGTAGATCGATGCAAACAAGTGAGAGCCATCACCCTGAATGAGTACCTTATTATACGAAACAAGAACACGCTTACAACGGCATTCATTCATCATTGCCAGATATCAAGAAAGTGATTTACACGGCATGTCATTTCAATCGCTGAAAATAAATTGCATGCTCATCACAAGACTCATTTGCATACAGTGAAGTAGTTTACAACACCCGACCATCGCAATTTTGCTAATTAAGATTCTTATTTTTTTTTACCACTCAGTAGTGTTCACTTGCTCCAAAGTAATCAACGCTTTCAAGCAATAGAATTCGTTGACCGACATGTTTAAGAAAAGCTCTAAATTTAATCTTTCCTAAGCTTTCTTCGCAAAACATGCGTGGCTTTGATCATGCAAAGATTCTTAGTCCCAGTTTCCATGGTCTCCGCAAGGAACGCCTGGCATAATGACCTGCCTTTTGTGTCCCAAAAATTCTGGGGGATACTTCCAGCACACTTCTTGAAACCTTTACCCTATTTCAGACCAAAATCTGTGATTTTCCCTACCCTATTTTAGACCTGAAGCCCTGGAGCCCGGCACGTGAGCGGAACACATGACAGGCTGTTACAGCACACATACACGGTAGTTGGCATAAACATTAAAAGGGAAATGGTCTTATTGCCAAATGATGAAGAAGTAGCTAATTCTTTGAAAAAACATACCCAATTCAGGACTAGAGTGCACAAACTGTACCCTACTTCAGACCAAAATGGTCGAAATTGATACCCCATTTCAGACCAAAACAGCTAAAAAACATACCCTTTGGAAAAATGCGTTGCAGATTATGAGTCTCGCTGCTAATATTGGAAATTAATGCGACTTGAATTAATGCAAATTTATTGGAAAACGACTTTCAAATAATTTATAAAATTGATGTAATTTAATGTAAAAGACAGATCGAGTAACATTTCAGAATGAAGCAAATGTATGTGACACTTACAGAGAAAAACTTGTTGAGACAAGAAAAAAATGCAAAGTTAAATACACAATCTGAAAAGGAAACTTTGTTCTTGATACTTTCCCTGTCATACAACAGACTGTATAATACTCGGCTTCATACCACAGCCTGTATGATAGGGCTTCATATCACAGCCTGTATGATAGGGCTTCATACCACAGACTGTATGAAAGGGCCTCATACCACAGCCTGTATGATAGGGCTTCATACCACAGACTGTATTATAGGGCTTCATACCATAGCCTGTATGATTTAAGGCTTTATACCACAGCCTGTATTATAGGGCCTCATACCACAGCCTGTATTATAGGGCCTCATATCACAGCCTGTATTATAGGGCCTCATACCACAGCCTGTATGATAGGTCTTCATACCACAGCTTGTATGATAGGGCTTCATACCACAGCCTGTATGATTTAAGGCTTTATACCACAGCCTGTATTATAGGGCTTCATACCACAGAATGTATTATAGGGCCTCATACCACAGCCTGTATGATAGGTCTTCATACCACAGCCTGTATTATAGGGCTTTATACCACAGCCTGTATGGTAGGGCTTCATACCACAGCCTGTATTATAGGGCTTCATACCACAGCCTGTATGATAGGGCTTCATACCACAGCCTGTATTATAGGGCTTCATTCCACAGCCTGTATGATTTTAGGCTTTATACCACAGCCTGTATGATAGGTCTTCATACCCCAGCCTGTATTATAGGGCTTCATACCACAGCCTGTATGATAGGGCTTCATACCACAGCCTGTATTATAGGGCTTCATACCACAGACTGTATGAAAGGGCTTCATACCACAGCCTGTATGATAGGGCTTCATACCACAGACTGTATGATAGGGCTTCATACCACAGACTGTATGATAGCTCTTCATACCACAGACTGTATGATAGGGCTTCATACCACAGACTATATGATAGGGCTTCATACCACAGACTGTATTATAGGGCTTCATACCACAGACTGTATGAAAGGGCTTCATACCACAGCCTGTATGATAGGGCTTCATACCACAAACTGTATGATAGGGCTTCATACCACAGACTGTATGATAGCTCTTCATACCACAGACTGTATGATAGGGCTTCATACCACAGACTGTATTATAGGGCTTCATACCACAGACTGTATGATAGGGCTTCATACCACAGACTGTATGATAGGGCTTCATACCACAGACTGTATGATAGGGCTTCATACCACAGACTGTATTATAGGGCTTCATACCACAGACTGTATGATAGGGCTTCATATCACAGACTGTATGATAGGGCTTCATACCACAGACTGTATGATAGGTCTTCATACCACAGACTGTATGATAGGGCTTCAAACCACAGACTGTATGATAGGGCTTCATACCACGGACTGTATTATAGAGCTTCATACCACAGACTGTATGATAGGGCTTCATACCACAGACTGTATGATAGGGCTTCATACCACAGCCTGTATGATAGGGCTTCATACCACAGACTGTATGATAGGTCTTCATACCACAGACTGTATGATAGGGCTTCATACCACAGCCTGTATGATAAGGCTTCATACCACAGCCTGTATGATAGGTCTTCATACCACAGCCTTTATGGTAGGGCTTCATGCCACAGCCTGTATGATAGGGCTTCATACCACAGACTGTATGATAGGTCTTCATACCACAGACTGTATGATAGGGCTTCATATACCACAGACTGTATGATTCGGCTTCATACCACAGACTGTATGATAGGGCTTCATACCACAGACTGTATGATAGGGCTTCATACGACAGCCTGTATTATAGGGCTCCATATCACAGCCTGTATGATAGGGCTCAAGCAAAGAAACCTGGCCACTTTCAGGGTTCGTCATGGTTTCACTGTGACTGGTGGATCTCTACGCTGAGAAAATACTCCTTTTTCTCAGGTTTCAAGAATGTCAGAAGTGTAAATTAAGGTCGCGGAAGTTGATGCTCCACTTTAATAACAGCACAGAAATATAATTTCAAGAAATTAATGCAATGCAAAGCTTTTAAATTTTTGTTAATATAATTTCATGGGGCATTAATTTCCTACGTGTATGATGAGGTTATAATGAGGTAAACTAGTTTGTTATAACAATGACCTTTATGAAGCCAAGCAGAGAAGCTAAGATTCGATCACCGAGAATATTTTGATTTTATTTTTGATCAGCAACTAAGAAGTTTTCAAAAACTTTGAAATTTTACTAAAATGCTTAGCAATTGTTAAACTCTCAAAGAATCAAACAGAAAAGAGGATACCTTTTTTGGCAGAAAAGATAATGAAAACTGAAGAGTAACAATAACCCTACCAATGATTCTTGTGTACCATATGGTTGTGAAAAAGTCTAAATATTAACGAGAGGTTTTGCGTATTTATTTCTGTTACTGCTGACAGCTTTCGCAAGCCCTGTTTGAAGCTGAACTACAAAACCAGAGGAAGTTCATGAAGGGCAAAGTTACATCAAGAGCATATGAACAGCTTACACCACAAGAAATCAGGGACCTCAAGCTGGTTTTTGATGTGTTCGATACAGATAAAAGTGGGTTAGTGGTTGTTCTATTGATCACCCTTCATTAAGCAATCACTTGCCAAGGAACTTATTCTCAGATTAGATATTGTAAAACTGACTTCTATCAAGTGGTCATGGCTTGTACAGTGACAGGGAAGCTCTGTATCCATGAGACTCATCCCATTGGGGGGGGGGGGGGGGGTTACTGCCATATATGAGTGATATAGGTATGATATAGGTAGGTTTTCAAGCAGTTTACTCTGGGACAGGGTATATAAATCAGAGAGTTTGAGTCTAGAAGAGGGTATCATTTTCCATTTAGATTGATCCATTGGCTGAAGATTTTAGACTAGACTAGGGAAACTGGGAATTGCCACTCAAGAATGTAAAAAAAAATCAAATCTGTTTTGTTTTGGCTGGACTGTGCTAGTGACCTCAGTTATTTCTGGAAAACAGCTACTCTAGGATAGGGGGAATTTGGGGAGTTTTGAGTTTTAGTCTAGTATAAGGTAGCAAAATTCACTTGAACTAGCATTGGTACAGGCTAAGGGTTCCAGCGTCCCAGCGGCACATCCCCACCCAAAAAGTCCTAAAGTACCCCCCACCCCCCTGGACTCACAGTTAATCAGAACAAGAATTGGCATGTTAAATTGTTTGAGAGATTTATGGTTAAAACTGCGCATAATTTTTTAATCACCATTCCTATTAATGTGTGTTGATACATGTGTGTTTATTGAAAGCACACAGTGCAAAGGAGTGATATTGTCAGTATATTGATGAATATTATATGTGCGTGCCAGATCTCTCCCTGAGATGTTGGATCTTTGATTTTTTAACCCCACCATGAGATGCATGTCCCTTGGGGGCACCAACGTTATAATCCTGTACAGGCCTGACATTTTGAAAGAAATCTCTCCTATTTTCAGGTCCATCGATGCTCAAGAACTCAGAAAGGCCATGAAGGCATTGGGGTTTAAAATATCAAAGGAATCAATAGAAGAAATGATAGGTGAGGTAGTGTTACTGTAATATTCTTTACAGCAAAAATTGGCAGGTAAAAGAACATTGTTTTAATATTTCATCTCACTTTGCAGACATGTTTGTCTCTGCCAGCGATTTTTGTCAGAAATTGCATTGCAGTTCCATCAGCTTTATACCATCCAAGCATTATTTTTTCTGACATGTACTTTTGGATTTGTGTTATTCTAAAGCAAAACCACCGTGAACTTGATGCTTTCATGTACCACCAATAAACTAAAGAATTTCAGCTTGTACATCAGATGTTGTACCTTATGCTGATGGATGTTGCATGCAAACTTGCCTTTTGCTTTTCAACCATATGCAAATTAGTTTGCTATGCACTTTTTTTCTGAATAAAATAGAATAATATGAAACCAAAAAAATATATAAGAAAAAAAGAAGTAAATAATGCCTTGATGGCCAGCATAATTTAACTGTATTATATATCCATCGTGGTAGAAATCAATAATTTTTGTTATCTAATAAAATTTTTGATGATTAGATGGAGCTCGTTGAGAACTTTCTTTTAACAAAATTTTCCCCAATATTATTTCTGTGGCGATGTAAGGAGTGCAAAAGATTCTTTGATGCTTATTACTTTATCTTATCACAACACTAGTCTAATCATAATCACGCAATTCACAGCTACAGGTATCTGCAATAAATCCTTGTCTACAGCTTCATTTCTTTGTTTAACTGCTTGTAAATGCCTCTGAAAAGGGGGCAGAGATCTTGTTTGTTTAGTTTGTTTTTGTCTTCCACGTCAAGATGAAAGGTGACTGCTCTTCTGCAACTGTTTACAAGACCACAAGAGATACAGTAAAACCCCGCGTATAAGAACCAGGGTTTTATTAAGAACCTGTCAGGCTAAAATTTTCATTCTAAGCCCCCTCCACGTAAGAACCTATTAAGGCTAAAGTGAGGTTCTTATCAGTGGAGTTGCTGTAAAAGTGAATAGGTAGACTCTGCTGAATTAAGTTCATCATCTGATTATATTTAAAAGCAACTTGACATAACATTTTTTTACTGCCTTTAGGCATTACTGTATGGTAGAAATGTTTTATATTATGAGATGATATTTATCATGTTTATAATATATTTAAATGAAATTCATATGAAAATATAAGAGCCTATTTTAAGAACCTTGGAAGTCTAAATTTGCGTTAAGTACCATTTATATAAGAACTTGTTAAGGCTAAATTAAAAAATCCAGGTTCTTATACGCGGGGTTTTACTGTAGCTTTCTGTTTCTAGCGTTTGTACTTACATGCAGCATGATTGTCATCCTAAGCAGTACGTATTTTCATGTACAGTAGTACTCAAAAAAAGATACTTAACAGTTACAGAAAATACTGATCCTTTTTGCATGTAAAAAGATAAAATATTATACAGTCTACTCTCTCTTAATGCATGGTTCAATTTGACGTGTTACCTTGCCCCCTCTGGGAGTGCCCCTGGGGATTTGGAATTTTTTCTCTCCTGGTGGTCTATTCCCCTCCCCCGGGCATGCGGAAGGGGACAATTCCCCACCCTTCAGCTCCTGATCGATCTCTTGCATATAACTTTTTGGCCGGGGGGTATATCTTTTTGAGAGCAATAGTGATTTCCGTACAATAGCAAAACGTGTCGTTTTCAGAACTTTTGTAAAAGTTTTCTAGATTTTAGTAAAGGAAGGACAATACATGTACATGTATGTAGTTAAAACATAAGTGGCATTAAATTTGAAAACGGAAAGGAAGGACAAAACTCTTAAGCGCCTCCTTGATAGAACACTTTATAAAAACACTGGAATGAATCTCTGTTTATTTGTTATGTTAAAAGCCTTTTAGCCGTTTTCATATACGGTCTATTTGAGTTGTTTTATTATTAAACTAGGCTGAGGAATCTTTCTTTGCTTCTTTTCCAAAAAAACAAATCCATTCAAATACCCATCCTACGCACATTCGTTTGGAATTTCAAAACATACCTTCAAAAAGCTGCTAAAATTGGGCCTGGTCTAAGGTTATTCGTGCTCGTGCCTTTGCTCTGGAGACAGAGACCATAACAAAGATACAAAATCAGGGAAAGAGAAACGAAGGAACAATTAAGTTGAAAATGTTGTATCTATAAGCAAAGAATTCTCCTTTATCCTTTTCTAAAGTTGATACGAGGTATCCGATAGATAGGATTTGAGGAATTTCTTGTCAAGAAGTAGTTTTACGGTTTCTTTTTTTCAGTCTTGGCAAATATTTGTTAAAAGTATTCAGTTTCATTAAAACTTTTTGTTGCGATAATAAATGTGACATAATGATCCAGTAACTTGAGTCCAGGCCATTCTGACTTTCCTCACCCGATAGCAATGGGGATCATTTGCGGTCTGGGTATCATTTACGGTTGGGGATCATTTGCGGTGCTGTTTAGGTGTAAGACTTCGGAGTGTTCTAACATGTGGTCAAAGAAGAATCGAGGATGGAAGGTGTAAAAAAGACGCGATCACTTAATTTCAAACCTGATTCCGGTCAAGTTGGAAAAAACTTGCTCAGGATCAGTGTCGAATCCATTTGCCGAAACCTGGTACCCACCTCCCCCACGAAATGCAATGAGTGGTTGCTATGGAGGCGTCGCCAGCTCCTCACAGGTGCAAACGATACTTGAACAGCAGCAAGAGGCTATACAGCTTATGACTTCATCAATACAGCGAGACATCAACAGTTCTGTTAATTACGTAAAGGTTATGAAGCGCCTCGCCCTTAATTGCAGCCAAAATGGGCCGATAGAGCTGGAACGCTTGTAACCTGAGATCAGGCTCTATTTTCGTTTCGCTTTGAAAATGACATTCCGGCGGGCAAGGCGAAACGAAAAGAGAGCCTGATACAAACCTTCTACGAAACGTCTGCCGCCCACTTTTTTGATTGATTGACATTTGCGAATCAGCCAACCAAAAATAACTTCCGTTGCTTGTTTTTCTAGTATGCAAATTTTTCACGCGTGGGAAAAATGCAGACCGGCTGACTTAAAAAGTAGCTTTTATCTGTTAATTTTTTCAGCTACAAATAAAGCAGTCAGCACAATCACATTTAACTTCTTGCGAGATTAAGGGAGATCTCGAACGTTATTTCTGTTGGCATAGAAGGTAAAAAGTTTTCGAAAAGACGGCAACACGATGTTCTACTAGTTTTATTATTTTGGCTAGGCGCGCTCGGATTGAAAATACTGAAATTTCTAGTTTTCTGTTACCTTTATATTTTCCTCGGTAATTTCCCCGATTTTCAGTACATAAATCTTTAAAAACAAAAGTAAACAGCCAACGAGCGAGGACACCAGTTTTCCTGGTTTATATTTTACAAAAAGCGAAGGCAAAGAACCAGTCTGTTACCTTAACCCACCAGCTTTTATAATAATGCCTACGAAAATTCCTTGAATAGCGATGCGATATTTTTCGTCTAATACTTCACAGTTGGCGATTGAGGTTTCTTTCGCGGTGAGCCTCAGCTTGCGTACCCCGTTCAGAGACGTCATTCCCGGCTAAACTTTCAGATGCAACCAGTTTTAAGATGGACAGTAGTTTTATTTGCACTCGTTTGTTGGTAAATCAAAAGGCACCTTGTTAGCGGTCAATAACTTGCAGAGGGATTCAACTCCGCGATACACTCACATTAGTTCCGTAAATAAAGCAAATCCTGAGAAGATATGAACAACCATAAGAATTTTCTGAATTTCCGTGGCACATATTAAGGCATATTTTCCTACCATAAGACCATAAAACAATAAAAAAGACAGCAAAGTCGATCCTTCTCTCCGCCGACGACGGATCATTCACGAAAACAACCACGCGAGGAATAAGCGCTTTCAACTTCCAGCGTTTCCGACAACCAATCAGATCTTGTGGCATTGTTCTAACAGCCAATCAGCGTTACGGCCAAAATCTGGTCGTGACGAGCACAAACGTGAGAGAGTTTGTATCAGGCCCAATTTTAGCGCTAGCCGTTAGAGAGAAAGTATGAGAGCCGTTAAGATTGGGCCTGATCTCAGGTTAGAACGGTTGCGCTTAGTGGTACGGTGCCCACCTTTTCACATTTGGTTAACTTTGTCGAAGAGCTATGTTGGCGAACACGATGTATGGGGAGTTAGTTGGGTCAACACCGGATATTGATCGAGGTGCAAAGTCAGTGTCGAAAAGGAAGAAACCGTCCAGCCTGCGCGCCATGGGACGTACCATTTCCACGCAGTGAGGACTGGAGCACAATGGGCATTTAGAGGCAAAGAAATGTACCTTGGGCTGAGCTTCTTCTCCGACGTCCACGCTCTGAGGCCATATCTGCGGGGTTTGAACTGCTGCCCACATGTATCTACTGTCGAGGAGAAGATGGGGTGGATACTCGAAAAAGAGAATTTTTGTTGCCTACTGTTTATGGCACGTCGGACACTTAGGAACCTTAGGAAACAAGAACGCTCTAAAAGCGTGAAGTCTCGTTTGCTTCGAGATAGATAAGAAGTGAGGAGGCGATTTATTGTACACGAAGCAAGATTTCTTTGCTAAAGTTTTTCACTTCCTTCCTTATCGACGGTCGAGTTTTCTTCAAGAGAGGTCAAGGGATCGGGGAGAGAGAGAGAATGAAAATGTGGTTTTTTCCTCTGGAAAAAGAAGGAGGACTGGCCTGCGCATCCCATTCAGTTGCCGGAATTGTCTGGCGAACACAAAGAGCTTAAGCCGAATGTTGGTCAAGCAAATGTGATCGTCTGTGATGAGAGTTTTGCGGCGAGGTTCTCCCGTTATTCCTCATGGGATAGCCTTAGAGAGGCAATTGCCTGGTTGCTACGTTTGAAGAACTACTTGTCCAGTTATGTTACGAGGTGTCCAGGCATTGTTATTGGAGGTCCTTTGTCTGTCGCTGAAATTGGTGTCACGGAAAGTTGCCTTGTCAGAATTGTTCAAAGGGAAGCGACTCGAGAACGCCCAGATGTCATTTGAATCAATGGATCCCATCATCTTGCCAACGTAACCCCGTAACCAGGTTGTTGGCCCAAACCTATCATCGGATTCAAGGTCATTCTGGTCCCTCTCAAGTGGTAGCTTCAATCAGGCAGAGGGTCTGGGTGATTCTGGGTCTTTCGGTCGTGCGCCGTATCTTGGCAGGCTGCATCAAATATCGCAAGCGGAATGCTCATCCTGGTGAACAGATAATGGCTCCATTACCTGAAGCAAGAGTTTCACAGTCCACCGTTTACCCGAGTAGGCGTCGACTACTTTGGTCCCCTCTACGTCAAGCAAGGGCGTAATCAAGTCAAACGCTATGACTTTTTGTTCACATGTATAACATTGATTTTGACAGCTTTGGTGTTATAATCTGTCATAATCTCGTTATCAGTCCGGGAGAAATTTTGACACCTATTTCAGTGTGAGGTTTTCACGGCAGTACTGTTCAGTAACAGAACATTACAGCTGTGTTATTAGGCTCACAAAAAATATGTTCAACGTCAGGAAGTTTCCAAAATTATTTTTCTAATTTTTTCAATGAAAGATACATGTATAAAGTCCACAAGTAGGATTTTGAAGGACTTTAAATATCTTTAAAATATAATGATTATTTTTATTTTCAATCTTGTTTGGGCTGAGAAAGAACTTTTATGTTGAGACAATAATGACTTAATCCTGGGTTTGGTCAGTGATGAACGAGTTCCAGCCAGGCCAGTAGATCCTGTCTAAGCAATACATAGCTTATGGAAAAATAAAGTATTGATACATGTAGAAGTATTAAATGAATGATCTTGTTGTTTGTTTTTGTTAGCTGACCTGGATTCTGACAAGTCAGGGTAAGTACTAACCAGTAACACAAAAACCTGATTGATTTCTTAATTCATCAGAAAAATTCTTATTGCCGGTTATATGCTTTTTAAGTCAGCTACCCTGTTTTCAAGGATGTTGATTTATCAGCCTGCTAGAAGGTTTTCACTATTAGTGGTTCGGTTCAGGGGCATAAATTACGGGAAAATGAAAGAAGGGTGTATGAACGGGTAAAAGACAAGAGAGCAAAATATTGCCTATCGGGGGTAGGCACGTTGAATCTGACACTCACCCACATGCTTATCTGTTTGAGAATCCTATAGAGCGATTTTCGCATGACTTTGAAAAATGGTTTCGGTAAGTGTTCGTTATTTGTTTTATCAGCCAATGGATGAAAAGAACAAAACATGGACTCTTCGTTTTCCCGCCAAAGAAAACCCTGGTATGGAGAAGGCATTGTTCGATTGACCAATCGTGTTGCAGTATGACGTCAGAGCGATTTCTAGAAAGTTCTTCGGGCATGAAGTTTTTCCAGCCGAGCGTTCGCTTAACCAACCAAAATTAAAACCAGGTACCTTTGTATCCGTTCGATAAACCAATCAAATGGCTTTATTTCCGTTCTTTTGTTGTTTCTGTTTTGTTCGCGCGTTTTCATTTCAAGGTTATATGAAAATCGCTCTATTAGTCGATGAGGCAAAAAGTTCCTACACTGAAACGCCGAAGACACAATTATATCTTGATTACAGACGCTTCACTTGTGATTTTTTGATCGCATCAAAAGTTTGCGAGACGAAATTTAAAGATTTCTGCCATCCTTGCACTGTTATTCAGAACCAGGAGTCAACATGTCAGGGGCCCGTTTCTGCAAAGTCCCGATAACTTTTCGGGCCCGAAACCAAATATTGAAATCGAAATATAAGAATTAAGAGCGCGGGTCCTTGCCAGCAAAATACTCCATTTTGTTTCAATAACTGATAGTTTTGTCATGTTAGATGCAAAACTATTGAAACTTCTATCTTGCATGTAAACAACAACAGCTTTACGGGCCCGTTAATTATCGGGACTTTCGAGAAACGCGCTCACAGTGAATGAAATTGACTGCACCATTGCTCTTTCAGTCTGTCACTTCTTGTAGGCTACGAGGAGTTAAAATACATTGTATTCTTGTGTGAATAAAGCATGTAGAATTTGACAGGGAGCCATGTGGGATCCTGTTTCACGCAGGCTTTCAATAACAATCAGAATAACAAGCTCTTGATTGTAACTTACCGCGACACATGTAGGATAAGAAGTTCAAATCCAAGTAAATAACATGGGTAGAGTGGTGCGTAAAGACGAACTTGACGAGAAGTTCTGATTACGATATATGCAAGTTTGATTGATAAAGTTCAATGTTTCATACAAGTTCAATTGAGCCGGATTGAGTGCGAAAGATGAAAGGTTATTTGTGGACTTATGGTATTCGACGAAACGAAACGAAACGAGTACTGTAACTTGTGAAATCACAGGTGTCCCAAGCTCACGTTACGAGTTTGTTATGTAAGTTAACTTTCTCACAAGAGAGTCGGTGTCGCGTTACAAACAACCGTTGAGACTTTTAATGAGAAATACAGTACTGAGATTTCCGAACGCTAAATATCATTATTCTTACTTATTTTTCTATAAAATAAATAAAGGACACTTACTTTTGATGTATTCCTGTGTTTTTTGGTTTGAAATCAGCGATTTGGTCGTTTTTTTGGCTGTTATTGTTTGACCCCTGTCACTCTCTTCATAATACGAAGTAAAGGCAGCACTGAAAAACAGCCGGCGGTCCGGACCTTGTCTATTCAAAGGCGGGTGCGGCCCGAAAACCCATCGAATCGCAGATTTTTTCGACCAGAGGCAAACTTCTATCATCGCTACACCGCAGAAAACGTTTAAAAGCGACGCATGTCGCTGGAATATTTCCTCGAGCCATGTCCAAAACACCACCTGTCTCCGGACACTGTGATACGGCAACCAGACTAGCGTAGTTACTAAAACAAGGAATGACCTACAATGATCTACAATGATCTACAATGACCTACAATGACCGAACGAGGGGACCTGAAAATACGCTTAAGATCCCTGTAATAAGCTAAAATGAAGATTTTAGAAAAAGACAAAAAAAAAAAAGATCAGGGGACATGTGTGCATAAACGTAACGCGTTTAGTCTACTGCATGACAGCCCAAATGATGACAGCATCTCTAATTATTACGCTTGGAGATAAATTTACAGTGTAATAATACATGTATGATGATAATAAAAAAAAAATCGCAAAAAAACCTTTGGACTATTTTCCCGTGTTACAAACTAATCCAACAAAAGTAGTTCCAGTCATCACGTGAGATAAAAATGGACCTGCGCCTGCGTGAATCCAGTGTATTGTCACAGTACTGTGACTTTTGTCCAAACCATCCCTTGCAACCTTTACCGTTAGTTGTGTTTTGCGTTGTCTTTTTTTCAAACAAATTAAACACAGTCACCCCAACAGTGGATTCGGGGGGGATCTTCAAGGGACGTTCGGGTATAGATGAACAAACGAGGCCTTCAAATTCTGACCCTGTTTAAGAGAAATATTGTTTATTCAAGTACCCTGGCCTGTATAAGACATCATAAGACCCTTTAAGTGGCTTCCGGTCCAACAAGATGCTCTGTTTGTAACGCTAAATAGTAAAATCCATGTCCTGCTCAGCGGCCATACCCATCTAGCCCAACTAAGGGAGTGCCTGGGTGACTTCCGTCAATACAGGGTATAATAGTGTTACCGGTAAAAACTCGATTGCAATAATTTATTTTCAAGTTTCTCAAGTTAATTGAGATCAGGCTTTATTTTTGTTTTGCCTTTTCAAAATGTGCTTGGCAATTAAATACCATGAGCCTAGTGTCACGTCCAAGCGTGACACACGGCAAACATCATTGTCTGTCATTTTGTAGCTCATTGTAGGGCTTATTTTAACTCATTTTAGCTCGTAGCAGTTCATAGTAGCTCATTGTAGATCATTGTAGGTCATTGTAGATCATTGCAGGTTATTCAGTAGATCATGGTCTACAGGTCATTCCTTGTTTTAGTAACTACGACTACTACGGCGTTGGTCCGAGGTCAAATTTCCCTCGATCGAGGGTAGCTCAGTCAAATTAACTGAAATTTAATGTGAAGATTTTAGTTCGTTTTCACGCGAGAATGATCATTCTTTAGGTTTACAATTTTAACGGGTAAAACTGTTTTTGATATCCAAACTACAACAACAACAGAAAACGTTTGTTGCGGGTTTTCTTTGTTGACTGAGCCACCCTCGGTCGAGGGAAATTTGACCTCGGACCAACGCCGTGTTCAGTTGCATGCCGTATCACAGTGTCTGGAGAAAGAAGGTACCGTAAATGCTCTATTACAAATTACAATATCCATGATAAAGTCTGTTTTCTTTTTAACAATACTGATTCACATATCAGCAGGCTAGCTGCTTATTTCATCTTTCAAGCATTTGAAAGACGAAAGAAACATAGTTAATTCTACCATTCCATTATATCTTCATTTCCTTAAATTTAGCTGTTTATTGTTATTTTAATCGGTAACACCGGTACAAAATTTGAGAGGGGGGCTTATTTAATTGAGAAACGACGATGATATCAGTTCTCCGTAAAGAACTAGAATACAAAGTGGAAAAGCTCAAGTACAAGACGTTTTAGGTCATGCAGCCGAGGACTAGGATCAAATCCGATCTTCTATTTGGTAAATAAACAAATAAACCATCCCGGATTAGTGCACACGAAGTTTTACAGTCGTGATTAGTTAATACGGTCTATCATTTATTATTGAAGAATAAATAGGGGAGGGAAAAGGGGGGAGGGGGGGCTTATCAGAGGGAGGAGAGGGGGCTTATTTGAGACGGAGGGTTAATAGAAGATTTACGGTATTTCGGACATGTCTCGAGGAAATGTTCATTTCGAGCGACATGCGAGGGGATATTTCGCTTTAAAACGTTTACTGCGGTGTAGCGATGATAGAAGTTTGCCTCTGGTCGAAAAAATCTGCGATTCGATGGGTTTTCGGGCCGCACCCGCCTTTGAATAGACAAGGTCCGGACCGCCGGCTGTTTTTCAGTGCTGCCTTTACTTCGTATTATGAAGAGAGTGACAGGGGTCAAACAATAACAGCCAAAAAAACGACCAAATCGCTGATTTCAAACCAAAAAACACAGGAATACATCAAAAGTATCCTTTATTTATTTTATAGAAAAATAAGTAAGAATAATGATATTTAGCGTTCGGAGATCTCAGTATTGTATTTCTCATTCAAAGTCTCAACGGTTGTTTGTAACGCGGCAGGACTTTTCCGCGGGTGACGGGTGACGGTGGCGGGTAGACGGGTGGCGGGTGACGGGTAGCGGGTGGCGGTTGGCGGGTGGTGGGTCAGGCCGTAAAAAATAAAAAAATAAAAATAAAAAGGGGAACCCAAAAAAAGAAAACAAATAATAAACATTACAAAAAGTGATATTATTCTACACGATATCGCATGCACGAGATAGCTTGAGGAACTCGTAAAAATTAAAGTAATATTTATCTTGCGACCAGAGAAGTAAGATCGCATTCTCTTCTCGACATGTTTGAACAGAGTCCCAGATTTTTGACAAGTGCGTTTGTTCTTTTGTTATAAGTTGGGATAAACATTGCATTGCCGGTGGGATAAATCTTTGCCAATTTGGTTCCCGACTTGTAGTTTAAAATGAACAAAATGTCTATTTCGAGAAAACAAGGAAATTTTCGTAAGACTAAAGCAAAAAAGCTGTCAATGTTAATACGTACCAGAGAAGGAGCAAGAACGTTTTTGACACAGCATGGACCGTTTTCGCCGCATGTGGCGTCTCGGACGCGAATTGATCTCGTTATATATATATATACAAAAAGGATCTGCATTTTTTAAATACTACTTAAAAATACTGATTAGGATGGCAATCATGCCGCATACTAAGGCAAAAACTGAGCTACGACACGGGAGGCCGAATCTCTTGCAGTCTGTTAGAAACAAGGCTAAACAGTTCGGGAAGTGCCATCATCTTTCGTCTTGATGTGGAAGAAAAAGAAAACTAGACAAACAAGATCGGCACGTGCCATGTGTCGTGCTTGACATAGCCCATTTTCATTTGACACACCGCGTGTAGCGTGACGAAACGTCACTTGCGGTGCGGAGCAAGGAGAGGTGACTGTTTTCACAGGCATGATTTCTCGTTTTTTTCCCCATTTTTTAGTCCGCGTAAGTAGATAAAACAAAACAAGACAATACTTTTATTTGGAGTCTCGTAGCTAGTCATAAACGTTGAAATTATTTTAAAATTACAACATACAGTTATATCATTATCAATAATTATATTTTATTATAATATTTATTTTCATTTATTATGTAGACACGAGTGTTTCACCGGAAAATATACCACTCGTAAAATTCATAAAAACTACATCCGGGACCCGAGTGGTTTATTTTCCATAATCTCACACGTGAGTTTATCGATGACGTAATTTCGGTAATTTCCCTCTTTTACTTAATCAATGTCTTTTTGTCTATATAATAAAAAGAACATTACACGGCGGCTTGAAGATATGAATTTTATTTTCTCGTGGTAAAAATAATATTTTACTCACTCGCTGCGCTCGTTCGTAAAATATTGTTTTGCCACTCGAAAATAAAATTCATATCTTCGCGCCACCGTGTAATATCCTCTCTATATATTTTTAACCCGCCACCCGTCAACCGTCACCCGCTACCCCTCACCCGCTACCCGTCACCCGCCACCCGCGGAAAAGTCCTGCCGTTTGTAACGCGACACCGACTCTCTTGTGAGAAAGTTAACTTACATAACAAACTCGTAACGTGAGCTTGGGACACCTGTGATTGCACAAGTTACAGTACTCGTTTCGTTTCGTTTCGTCGAATACCATAAGCCTTATTTGTGAACCACGTGGCCTGAAATACAACAGAGAAAATTAAATCTAACAGAACTAATAAATCTAGGATAGGCTGAGGTGTATGAGAAAATTAAAGCTAACGTTCGCAATAATGGAAGCAACTCTGAAATGCCATAATTGCTTATTTATGCATATCACACGGAAGGCTAAACAAGATGATCAAGCTATACGATGAGTACGACTATACTACGACAGCTTACGACGGTGGCTAATAGTGAATATACCCTATATTAAAGAAAGAAACCTGACTTAGTAGCTCCAAAATGTAACAACGTTCCGAGAATAGTCGACTTGGTAACAATAAAGGAGCAATTAAAGTCATTAAACAGCCATTAAACTTCGCCTGAATTTCATCCGGTTACTTCGAGTCGTTGTTACTCCCTCAGTAACTGAGGGAGAAATAACGACTCGAAGTAATCGGATGAAATTCAGGCTACCATTAAACTTAACTTGACCAAAAACAGTGAAAAAGAAGATCTAAAAGCTTAAGCCCTAAAAACAACGAATTAATAACTAACTTTGGGTTGCACACGCCGTAAACTTGACTTGATTTGGGTGGATGAATACCAGTGTAGATAGAACCTATGGCCCAATGCCAAGTAGAAGTTGTCAGATCGAAGTCTACACTAATATCGATAGCTGTGAAAACCTTATCGATATGCTTAACAAAAAGACACGCAGGCAAAACTTAGCGATGATGGCAATTTGCCTAACAGAAATTGCAGCCAAGGGCTGGTCCAGTCGTACCACAATGTAAAATTGACAAATTGATAATATCAACGGTATAGTAAGTTCCAGCGATAAGAACTAATCTAAACGCCACTTTTCAAACCCAAAATTGATTGGCTGCCCACTTAAGAGGGGGTACTCATGAATGTTTAAAAACAGGAGGGTTCCGCCCTGAAGTCCAACCCCTTACCTTTTATAAACCACTTTAGACAGAAAAGTTACCCCAGGTTTCATATTCCTTCTATAGGCAAATGGTACCCCTTTCACAATTTTATCTAGTTTAGATCTTTCCATAAAATGAACTGTCTTTGAAATATGAATAAATCACAAAACCAGAATGTTTTCTTGGGGCGTATGGAAAAGCCGGAATCCGGAATCCGGAATCCGGAACCGGAGCCGGAAACGGAACCGGAACTTAAATTGAGACCGGGGTAAACTAGGAAGCACTGAAACCAGTTCCCGATACCCGTGTGGAAATATAATTCAAGATGGCGTCCTCTGTTATCATTTTTTTGAGAAATTTTCGGCACAATGATCGTGATATACTCACATTCGGAAAGTGACTTGCAAAAAAAAGAACATAACCACTCAAATTCAAAGAATCAGCCCATGCTGTTCCGCCGCAGACTCGAGCATAAATTCAAGCACAACAACTTCACATTTTCACACGTACTCACATTTCAATCGATTCGTCGCTTTGTCGCGATCTGTAAACGAAAACAGATATGCTTTTGTAAAATGGTAACATTTTTTCAAACTCAGTAAAACGGAAAAGAATGAAAACTTTAATATTCTTACTCGTACCTTTTTTTACAGCAGTTACCACTAACACGCGCCCTCGAAGGGTTTTTTTTTCTCTCTAAGTTTTCATGGACGTCAATCAGCTGTTTCCATGGTTTTCTCACGTGCTCTGACTGAGAAGGTTCCCTCATCGCTGAATGAAGGGCGAAGACTTACAAGAATAATTTCGAATGACGACGACGTTTATAATTATTTCAATAAGATGAAGGATTACATTGTTTAAACAAAGAGGTCTCTGCGAGCTGACTGAAATAGCCGAAACACTCTCTATAGTTTACGTAAAGGTTTCCAGGTTGTTTATTTTTTATTTGATAGTACACGCACGGGAGCTGTGGACGAATTGCGAAGGTCTTTAGTAGTATAGATTCAACGAAACGAAAGATATCACACCGACGAGGGAAAAGGTTCCTCTGAGTGGAGGCTGTTTTTCGAAATGAATTTTGTAACCTGCAGATCTACTTATCATTCTTCATGTTATCGAATAGAATCCAGAACTAACAAGAACTTAGACGAGTTGCGAGTGTGTAAATAAGTCGATAATTTGAGTTTCCCCCCACATAGTCTCGACAAATTCGTGCTCCTCGTAATCTTGACATGAAGCGGTGTCAGATCCTGTAGCAAAATATTGCAAAAACGTCTTAAACAACGGCATGTTCTTCCGAGTGCTCGAGAAACGGCATCCTCGGAGACCCAGGGGCAGATATATATAAAGGGGGCGAGGGAAAGTCTAAACGGGTGGAAAAATATATATGGAACGAAGAAAACTAAAGAACGGCGAGAAGAGCCCGTGGGGAAAATGTCTTACCAGACCAGTTCCAAACGGTCGCCGCCGTTCTGGCTTCTGATTGGTGCCAGAAAACTTGTGTTTTTCTGGCACCAATCAGAAGCCAGAACGGCGGCGACCGTTTGGAACTGGTCTGGTAAGACATCGTCCCCAGGGGCTCTTCTCGCCGTTCTTTACTTTTCTTCGTGCCATATTTTTCTGCCCGTTTAGATTTTCCCTCGTTCCCACTATCTCCCCGCGGGTCTCCGAGGATGGAGAAACGGGGAAAGAATCTTGCTAGGCCAACGCGTGAAAAACCATGGTAACGGTTGATTGACGTCAACCAAAACGCAGGTGTGAATCGAAGAAAAAACTCCTTGAGGGCGCGT
The DNA here is from genome assembly GCA_964035705.1 of Porites rus. Lineage (NCBI taxonomy): Eukaryota > Metazoa > Cnidaria > Anthozoa > Scleractinia > Poritidae > Porites > Porites rus. The sequence goes on along the minus strand of OZ037992.1, from coordinate 13,793,784 downwards.
GTTAGTGGTAACCGCTGTAAAAGGGCTCTGTGTTTCATCCATTGTGAGGGAAAGGCCGCAAAGGGAGGAGGAGTACTCATGTCAATCATGATCCCAAGTTGCAACGCTCACGCGTGTATGAAATTCTCGAAGAAAAATTTTGCACCGTAGGCAAAAAATGCGACAGTAAAAAATATAATAACAATAAATAAATATAATGTGGTGACGAAAAGTCTTGATCGAGCAATTATTGTTAGTGACACTCTCAAGACAGAAACGTCTCCAATTTTTATTTCTTAGGTTCGGGTTCCGGTTCCGGTTCCGTTTCCGTTTCCGTATCCGGCTCCGGTTCTGGATTCCGGATTCCGGCTTTTCCATACGCCCGTTTTCTTGGCTTTGTCGCAGCCTTGAAATGCGTGTGTTAGTTTTCCTACTCTTTTCAAATACGTCAACTCAGAAAATCACTATATTCTTGCATATACCTGAAGCCTGGAAAAGGTACCCCTTCATAGCGAGTACTCTTTAACCCTCCTCCCCCAGGATTTATTTCGCCCTGATTTGGCTTGTAGTCACACTCATGATTTTAAAGTTGGACTCTCACTGCTGAGGTATTACATACGGGGTAATTATCACTTGTATGATTACAGACCTTTAATGAAAATTATTCCTCTCAGTCCTGTAACTATCAATAATAATTTGCGGTTATGCCTGTACACACAGGTCGATTGAATTTGATGAGTTCTTGGAGTTTGTGATTGCAAGACAAGGGGATGGAAGAGATGTCCACAATGAAATTATTCAGGTGTTTTGCTATTACCTTGATGTACCTTTTTGTCATACTTATAATGTACTCACTATATAGTTTAGATAGTTTTACAATATTGTACATTCCTAGCTTTTGTTTTAACATAGTATTAATTCAATGGAACGTTATCTTACCCACAGGGTTTCAAGATGTTCGACACAGGTAAGCAAAAAAAATTTGTAGCATTTTCTAGGACAACTTTAGCAAAACCTTAAAGTTTGATGACCGCACTGCATATTATGGCTGTTAAGGGTGAAGAGAAATCATTTTGATGCCCCTGTGTCATAATTTCAGTGAAATGGAAGAATTTGCCTGTAATGGATTGGACCACTCATAATCAACTCTTATATTACTTAAGCCCTAACCTTTTATCATTTGGCGAGTTACAAAGGTTGGTCCGATCCAGTCCGACCCAGGTTTTGTTGATGCCTAAATTTTTAGCTGTTCTGAGTGTCTGAATCTTTGTATCTTTGAACTTTGTGTGTTTTTGTCTGTTCTGCAAGGACCACTAAGAGGGGTAGAGAATGGCTCCTTGAAAAAAGTGGTCTTGGAAAATTTTGGGCCCGATATTTTTCGGTGGATCCTGAAGTCTCGATTTTGGGTGATTTTGCGCGTCGGAGCCTCGAATTGCCTTAAGTCTCGGTAACGAATTTTGAAACCTGGGTCTTGCAGTCTCGCAAAGTCTCAAATTTACCATTCTTATACCCCTAATAAGGTGAAAGGTACATCTACTATAGTCGAAAAGTGATTAGCAACCAATAAGATTTTGGCAGGTAGAATTTTCATTTTAATAAGGCTGCTGCCTTAAGAAATTGACAACTAAAAAATATGGTCAGTCGAAAACAGTACAACATTCAGAGTGTATCTATTTCACCAGCGATGACTTTGTTCCACTGGCCTTAAAGTAGAGTACAAAAAACGAATAATTAGGTACGAACAATTAGTTTAATATTTTGTGGGTTTGCAGATTAAATGGAAAAAAAAAATTGTTTGACTACACGTGTTCATTTTAAGTTAAAATAAATGTACATATATGCATCATTGTGGTCTAAGAAGTTCCAAAACACCCAGTGGGTTTAAGCTTACAAACCAAGTTAATATCGTAAACCATAGGTAGCCCAAGTGCAACATTCGAGCATCAGCTCTGTTGCATATAACCTTCAAAATATAAGGATTTTGTAGAGAGAAAAACGGTAATTATTATAATCTTTTGATACCTACAAATATGAAAATAAAAAAAGGCATACCTTTTTAACAGCCTCCTGGTTAGCTCAGATGGTTAACTCTATTTAACTGCCGCCTGGTTTGCTCAGATGGAAGGGTGCCGGTCTGCGGAGCGGAAGATCGCGGGTTCAGACCCCGGCCAGACCAACACTCGGGGTCCTTAAATAACTGCCTTTGTAATGACATCTGTAAACGGTTAGACTTTCTAGTATTCTCAGATATTGACGAAAAACCGCAGGTCCCATCTTACATCACTTTCACTTATCTAGTTCTTGTGGGATGTAAAAGAGCACACACTTTGTTCGAACAGAGTAAGGGGCGTAGACCTCGGTGGTGTGGCTACCCTTTCTTAGGGTGTGTTATATGTAAGGAGAGGTCTTAATACGTTGATAATCTCATTATCCTCCTTCAGGTGTTGTTACGGCTACCCTTAAACAGTGTACCCTACTCGAACCTTTAACCCAATAGTGACCAGCATCTAATTTCCCCTATCAATAATATCACCTAATCAGACATACTGCCGGGGGGGGGGGAGGTAATCAACCAAGTTTTACATGGGAAGTCTCCACCTCGAGGTCCAACCCCTTACCCTTTAATATATACCATTTTTCATGAAAAAGGAACCCCTTTGCATTGGTATACTGCCTAGAGAGATGGCACCCTTTTCACATACCTAGTTTACAACTTTGAACTTTCCAGACCTTTTAACAGCTAGAAATACACTATCTTTTAAAAACGAATCAATCAAAAACTGAGTACTCTTATTCTTTAATTATACTTATTTGTTTTCATTTTGAGCAACGTGAAACAGGATCTAAAAATTAGGTTAAACTATATACGGAACAAATTTGATCATCAACTTTTTCTTCCTTATTGGGCTAACCCCAGAAACATTTTATACCATGTTTTCCCCCTTGCAGACAAGACTGGAAAAATCTCCCTAACTAATCTGAAACAAGTGACTCGACTTTGCGGAGTGAAGCTGAATGAACAAGAATTGAAAGAAATGATCCAAGAAGCTGACAAAGATGGCGATAATGAAGTGAACCAGGAGGAATTTGTTAATATAATGCTAAAAACAAACTTGTTCAGTAGCTAGAACAAAACCAGGTACACTTTGGTTGAATAGATTTGTCCTCTTTGTTGATATGAATGATATTAAAATATATGTTTCGTTGTTAGAACCCTTGAATTGGAACATCCAGTGTGGCTTTAAGGTCAGCAAAGAAAGACAACGCATATTTAGGGAAAACATGGGTTTTTGCCCCACCACGGTAATAACCCCTGAAAAGAATTTCCTTTGGCATTTTAACTCGAATTAATGCCAACTTTTGAGATAAATAACACAAAGAGTGGGTCATTTCCCCCACACACTAGCCGGAGGAATAAATTGTTTTGGCACTTAACAACAATAAAAAAATCCAATGGGCGACCCCAACCCTAACGTGGTGTCCTGTGCAAAGAGCTTTACAAGATTTTCATATGTTCCACCAAATCATGTACATTTAACCGTTACTGAATGAGCCTGTCAAAGTATGATGTAAAAAATTATGCAGATTGAAGATTGGCCGAGGTGGATAACAGCCTCCTAGATCAGTATAATTGTTCACATCATGTGAAAGTCCAATTTATTAATTCAAATTGTTTAAATATTCTTTCAAAATATTTCAAAGTTCCTATTTCTCGGTACAATTTCAGGATATGAAAAAAAAAATGTTTTTCTTGCAGATAATCCTCAAAAAGTAGATAACATGTTTTGCATTGATAGTAGATAATATGTTTTGCATATTCTTGCATTTCTTCAGTTCAGTTTTAGTCAGAAATTCAGCTATTTTGTCTTCAGATAGTTGTGAACGCCATTTTGTTTGGTTAACTATTGCCCAAGCAGCCTCATTTCCAGGCAAATATACCATCGATCACCCTGATCCTTTGAAAGCAAAAATATATATTGATTCAACGGTATATTACATACCATGAATGATTTTAAATGCGTTATTATGATGTGAAGAATAATGCTGATCTCGGAGGCTGTTAACCACCCATCTAAGCAACAAATTGCATATTAACTCTTCAAATCATACGAAAGCCAAATACAAGTAATTTTAGATATAGTGATATCTATTTTTTCTGAACTGCTTGGAATGATTTTTCTAGAGTGCTCAATTTTTTAGGGGCAATGAATGATATAATTGAAACATAGTTCAGGATTCAGAAGCAAAGCATCACTTTATTGCTACGGCTCTGTTTTGTATGGCTAAAAGGCGAACACAGTCATCAGGCAATTTATCTATATACACTTGGCATCTTGCTTGTTTGGCTACCTTTTGAATGATGTGAAGAAATCAGACCTGGAAAACCCATGGATTCTCTGGAATGTGAAGGAAAAGTTTTAAAAAAGTCATATCTTGTGTGGTTTCTTCATGGATTTGCAAAAACTGTTTAAAAAAGAAAACAATGAATTTTAATTCTGTGCTATTTGGTCAGAATCCTATGGAGTTACTGACAGTAAGAATTCATATGGCGAGAATGCCTAAATCAGGAACAACAGCTGATGCAGTATGTTGTTTCTGAGTTGTTGCAGAGTCAGAGTCAATATGTGAACTAGCATTGTCCTTTCTCCTCTCTTCTCTACGATTCTTTTTCTCCTGCTTTGCAAGTTCCTTTCTTTTCTTGTTGCTCAAATTTTGTGCAATGCCTGATTCCTTGCTATTTTCAGTTCTACTCTTAACTTTGGGCCTTGCACCTTGATGTTCGTAATTTTGATTTGTCTTCTGGGTACTTAGTGATAGAGTTCCCTTTAGATCTTCTATAAAGTCTTGAAAACCTTCAGTCTGCTGAGCATGTGAATGAGTTACAGATCCCTCTCTTTGCTGTCCATGTCTTTCATTGTCATTAAAACAGTTAACACAAGTTTTACAAGTACCATCCCTGTTCTCACAATGCCTATTTGTTTCAATAATGTCACATGTGGCATCACATGAAGACTTAAGTTCTGCTTGAATCTGTTCAGTTGATAGCTTATTACTAGTTGAAACAAGATCCTGCGACAATCTGTGCCCTGAAACAATGAAAAGAACAACACCAAACAAAATTATATTATATTACAAATTTATTATATATTATCAAATACTCCCCCTTCCCACAAAAGCAATGTTGAAGTCGGACTGGATACCCAATCCACAGGATACACATTTTGTGGGTAAGAAAGTGCAAAATTCTAAGCAATTTTAGTCCTAGATTGTAGATACACTTATGGGTTCCTCTTGTATTCTTTATCTACTAGCTGTAATACCTTTAATTTTTATTTGCAAATTAAATTTTTTTTTTATCAAATCTACCTTACATTTACCTTTTACATTTACCTTTTATCACTTTTTAGTCCACAATATTTATTTTTTAATTTTACATTTTTACATAACAGATAAATTAGTGCATGTGTAAGAGTCACTCTGTAAAAAAACTTTTAGTGATATTATACCATTATTATCATCTCATACATGAATTAAATTTAAATCTGCATTCCAGCATGCATAACGTCGAGCAGTGATTTTTTGGGCTACATCTTCTCAGTATTCAGTCAGATTAAAAAAATTGTTGAATGAATAAAATAATAATAATTTATTGCTTTGATGAAATATATTAGACTGCCAATTCAGCCATTTTCCCTCACTCCTCACCAATGGGGACGTTTCTTGGGAAAAACATCTGCGATTCGGGACCCAAAATTCCATAATCCTTACACATGAATTTTTATTATGCCATAAAAAACAAAGGAAATAAAATTTAAAAATTAAGATGTAATTTAAACCAACCTAGCCATCCTTACTACTGTATGTCAGACGGACATGCATTTTTATTCATAACGAATAACAATAAATGTACTGTATTTTCAAAATAATGAAACTGACATCTGTTAGGAGACAGCATGTCCAAGTGGCTGGTCAGCACATCAGACTTTGTCGTGATGTACCATTCCCAGGTTTTAGTCCCGCTCGGGCCACTTTCTGGATTTCTCGGTTGTCCCACGTTCAAATCTGCGGCCATGCTTGTAAATAGCCAACTGGCTGCTTCCTGTCAGTTGCAGTTTTAAATCCTGTTTCTCTTTAGATTATGTTTTTCTAATTGTTTAAGTGGAGCGCCTGTAAACTAGCAAGCTAAGTGCACTTTCCACTATAAATGAACCTCTTACTTTTAACTTTATTTAAATTACATTTTCTGGTAATGATTGGTAAAGATGTACCTCAGCAATAATTAAAACAAGGTTTACATTATTTTACGTGTTTCAATCCAACCTGTGATATTCAAATAAAAATCTTCCTCCCTGACAACAAATTAATGTTAGGAGTTCAAGCAAGAATCTTCTTAATTAATCAAAAAGAGAACAAAGATAAATGCCCAGGAAGAAAAAACCTGTTTCCTCAGCAACATAGATCAACTGAAGAATGTAATGAATGGCAGCATCAACATTGTACATATTATCCATCAGAGCTTGTTTTATTACAACCAAATCCTGAGAATAAATGAAGACCAAATATTGTGTGAGTTCTGTTCATGTTACAACCCTAGCAAAACAGTAAAAACTTTCTTAAACTTGGTATTAAATTTTCACATGCTGGAGTGACGTCACCAAGCCCTGAGCCAAAATTGTGCAAAGGACATGTAGCAGATACCTTTAGTGGACTTTACCCATTATTAAACATAGAGCGACCAGTCTACACACTGAAATGAGGATATGCCACTCAGTGGGCACTTCACAGAGGTTTGACTGCAATACAACACTGATATATAGTGCAGCAGCCTGGAACATTATTTACAATATAACGGTAGAAAGAAAAAAGACTATCAGCCTTTAATAATACATTTTTGAGAAGATTACTATGGGTATGACAAAATAAGAATTATTGAGAAGGTACTAAAAAAAACGGGACGAAATGGAGCCCCTGGTCTTCAAGGAAACAGTTAACTTGGCTAGGTCACATAGTCTGTAAGGCACCAATGACGCTCTCCTATGAGATTTTTTACAGGGAGCCAGTATGAGGAAGGTGCCACAAAAGGCAGTGGATGAGATGCAGTGACATGGTAGAAAGAGACTAACAAGGACTTAGCTAGCTAGTACATATTGTTTTATGTGTTTTGATGAGGCACTGAAGGAAGCCTAAAATAACTTGTAAGATGGCAAGGATTTGGATTGTGATGTGCTATGTGATACAGTACAGTGTAACAACAGCACAAGAGTCAGCGAGTAAACTATAAAGTGATTAAGTACCTTACAACCTGTGGCTGTCGACACTAATTCCTCTGCTGCCATAAGATTACTCTCTTGTAGTGTACGATCTATGCCTTTGTCAGTACTGCTTGTTATAGCCTGCTTGCTTTTTCCTTTTCCATTGGTCTTCTTCTCTTTTCTGTTCTCTGAACATTGTACTTCAGTAGACTGCAAGAAACCATTTGATAAACTGCCCAGGTTAAAATTCAAGATACCCCAATCATATTATCATGTTTTGACTGTTTTGAAGGTCAAAATAAAATTCAGTTAAGAGTGATTTCAACCTGCAGTTGAAGCTCCACATTAAGCAGCCACCTTGTATTAACCAATTCGCCCCTGATCCACCCATAACTGCCTGTGCAGATCCATGTCCCTTTTACCGTTCGTGACATCATCAGTTTTAATGGTCAAGGACAACTTTGTCCGCTAACTTGTGCGGAGTGAAGAGATCTTTCAAACCATCCCAGAATGAGCACAATTCAGTCAACAACACCGGAGAAAAAGGCAAAAAACCATGAAACATTGACCTGGAAATTTCCATGAAAATCTTTCTCCACTACCTAAGAGTTAATTTTGCTTAGAATAGTCTACTCATGCACCTATGGTAGAAATATTAATCACCATCACCTTAGCTATAGTACATGTACCTTTCCTTTCATCTAATCTTAAGATCCTTAAAGCTTTCCCAAAAGCTTTTCCCACCAAAATGAAACCTACTAAATGCCCAGCAAAAGAAAAAAAATGAGGCAAGAAAAGTGAAAAAAGAGGGGAGGAAAAAAAGCAAAAAGTAACAGTCAAGACCTCTGTTTCACTTGTAAACCGAAAAACTATCTCGAAATTTTGCTGTCTGTACATGCCCGAACTTCACAAGCTAATATTTTGCATCTGGATCAAAAAGGCTGCAAAGTGTACGCCCTGTAAATGGCTTCATGGTAAGTTTGAGCTCTTTATAGCACAACAGTGACCAGAATACCCCTTGACTAGAACAGCTTCAAAACGCATCGTTCGAAAAAATTTCCAGAGTCAAATGGGTTAGGTATCCTCGGGGACCCATAAGGAGCTGGGAGAAATGGCGCGAAGAAATTAGTTTTCAAGCACTTCCAGAAGAGCTTGAAAACTTTCGACCTGAAATAATTTCAGAAAAGACTATTAGCGGTCTCGGTCACCTCTATTAAACAGCTGGAGCCACCTTTTAGCAGCAATTAAGCACTGATACACTTTATTTAAAAATAATAAATAGATTTAGCCAGGGGTAAAAGCGAAGCTCCCATTAATAAATTTATAATTTAAACCAAACAATTAACTTGTAATCCACAAATCAGTTAACTTTAGGGCACATTCATGTGACTTTTGAGGAAAGGCTAACTGATTCTAGAGAAAAATAATTTGCAAACTGTCCAAGAGTGAAACAAATCTTACATCGAGTTAATAGCCCTATACACTGTATGTACACTCAAAAAATAGCAATCATCTTCAATCACAGTCAAGAGCATAATGGCTCTTGATCACAGTAGATTAGGCCTGGAAAACAAATTCTTCTCAAACAAAATAACACAGTCGCCCACCCACACCACCTGTGTTTTATAAGGTTAATTGGACAGCGCCAAAATATAATTTTATGCTATAAGGGCTGGTTAGAAGACATGATAGTCCTCAGTGGCAGCCAATTTACATGTAATTTATAGGTTGCATTAGGCAGGCCAAAATAAAAAATTAGGCCAAATTTTTTTATGTTCAACACGTTTACTTTACAAAATCTGGCCCACAAATCTGGTGGCATGTAAAGCAGCCTTTTATACTTTTCAGTTATACATCACATCTGAGGTAAACAGTACATACTATGAGGCGCTGTTTTTTTAATCATACAGACCTTGGAATGCAGAATGCAGTTTTTCACAATTTTGCAAGACAAATTGCATTCACTCAAAAATGTTCAAACAATGTTCAAAATCACCTTTACAGCTAGCCAGTACTCACTTTTGACAAGTGCCAAATTTGCAGTGCGAGCTGTCAGTGTTTGAAAGAACATTAATACATAGATTTAGCCAGGGCTAAAAGCAAAGCTCCCATTAATAAATTCATAATTTAAATCAAACAATAAACTTGTAATCCACAGGCCACATTCATGTGACTTCTCAGGCAAAGGCTAGGTGATTTTAGAGAAAAATAATTTGACAGTCCAAGAGTGAAACAAATTTTACATCAAGTAAATAGTCTTATTTGTACACCCAAAAATAGCAATCATGTTCCATCACTTAGACTAGGCCTGGAAAACAAATAGACCTATTCGTGTATTGTATTAAAGTCGCCCACCACCTTAACTTTATAGGTTTAATTCACAGTCTCTCCAACAACTCCGTCTGAGAGACTATGGATAAATGCAGGACAGCCCCCAAAATATAATTTTATGAAACACACGATAGTCCTAGGTGGCAGCCAATTTACACGTTCCATTCTTCTGTCTGTCTGGTGTAAACCAGCCTTTTAAACATACTTTCTTTCATCATGTCTGAGGTAAACTTTGCTATGTCAGGCGCTGTTTTTTTTTTTTATCATACAGACCTCGGACAGTATTTGTTCTTTTTTTGCACTATTTAAACCTATAATTCGGCAGTTTTTCACAATTTTGTAAGACGAATTGCACTCATTCAATATCCAGGACAATTGAAGCATGGGCTTCCTTTGCACAACAAATTATAGCACTGACCACATTATAAAACGTTTTCACAAAGAGAATTCCATAATGCTGGGACTTTTCAGTTACAAAAATCTGGTCCTATGTGATATGCAGGGTAATAATATTATGGGCTTTTAGTGAAAACGATAAAAAAATTTAACCACAGGTACTCCTCCAAAATTTTTTAGGACAATCCTTTGCTTTGTAGCTTTAGTTTACAATTGATATTTTTTTCAGAACAGCCGTCTTACGGAAATTATTCGACATTAGATTCTCATACAAACACTGTTATTTCTCGTCAAGAGATGGCGTCAAAAACCGTGACAAAGTCTATTGAGCGTAAAGTCTCTCTGAAAATTATAAATCAGGTAAGCATAAGCTTATTTATGTCTTAAGCCGGCTTCCGGGTGTTTGCTCTTTTTCAAAATGAACTCGAGGCAAGAAAATCGCTCAGAGCTTTCTTTTTACAGCCAAAATCATAACTAAATATTCTTTCATTGAATTTGTGGTCAAAAAATGTCTAAAGACTTTTTAAACATCATACTACTGTAGGTTATGAACTACTCGTGTATAAACTTAAGCCACATAAACTACGCTCAACCTCAGGAAACCCAAAAAAAAAAAAAAAACCACATCAAAGACAATAATTGCTCAGGCTTACCAGTTGAGATGCTGCTCCTGAAGGTCATCAAGTCAGGCCAGAATCGCTTGAGACTTTTCAACCCTCTTTGTACGCGTCAAGCAAGGGCAAGTGAGTAAGCTCATTTTTTCAAAATGATGCCATTCGAAATCGGATTTCCAATGACTTCGACAAGCGGTGCATTTCTCAACCAAAAGTGCAATAAGCAAACCAGCCATGAATTACACAGAACAATCTTGAAATGAAAACGGTGGTTTAAAAATGATCGATCTGGAAAGTATGATTAAATCTTTACGACTAACCTGGATGAAAAGGATCTTCCAGTGCAACAATGGTGCTTGGAGTTCAAGCTTTTTATGGTTTTCGTTGGAACCTTTTGGGGGCCCCTTTTTTTTATTTTATTGTAATTATGACATTAAAGAGATACATATTCCCTCTAAATTCTATCCCGAAATACTTCAATGGTGGTCTGAGTTCGTAGTGTTTTCGATAGTAGAAGGGAATGTCAATATATTTTGTGGAATAACAAAGAGATACCTGTTGATAATAAGCCTGTTTTCTATAAAAAACTTTTTGAACAAGATGTCATTTTCATAAATGATCTTTTGTTTGACACCACAAATTCTTTTACTATTGTTTCGAATAAAATTAGCAAGATTAACTACCTAAATTGGGCAGGGCTTCGTCACTCTGTTCCAAAACATTTAAAGAATAGCAACTGTCTTTGCTCAGAAATAAGCTTAATAATTAAAAGAATAATTACCCAGTGTCCAAAAAAATCCAAACACTTGTGTCAAGATTTCAATCTAACCCAATTAAGACCAGCTGAAAAAAGTATTCCTTCTTCCACATGAGGTAGCGTTTGAACCTTATCTAAAAGCTTTTCAATACAAAGTGTTTAATTCCACAGAATTGCAAGATTAACTACCTAAATTGGGCAGGGCTTCGTCACTCTGTTCCAAAACATTTAAAGAATAGCAACTGTCTTTGCTCAGAAATAAGCTTAATAATTAAAAGAATAATTACCCAGTGTCCAAAAAAATCCAAACACTTGTGTCAAGATTTCAATCTAACCCAATTAAGACCAGCTGAAAAAAGTATTCCTTCTTCCACATGAGGTAGCGTTTGAACCTTATCTAAAAGCTTTTCAATACAAAGTGTTTAATTCCACATCTTTTTCGAATGTAGAAACACCATGCAGTTTTGGAAGGAATTTCCATATTACTATTACACATTGACAAGATAATTCATCTGTCTGACCTTACAAGACATTACTACAGGAATATCATATACGAATGGCCCTTTACTGAATTATTTGACACTGATCGCTAAACTATACTTATGGGGTTGTAAAAGAAATCAGACTCTAAAATCCAGTCATAACTGCCTTTTCATCCAAGGTTAAAATTAAGTATGAAACAGAAAAGTAAAAATGTGTTAAAACTAATAAAATGGACAAATTTAATAAAAAGTGGTTTCTGCCCTTGGACTCTGTACCCTAGTGTCGTCTGTACTTAGAACGTATTTTTCTTTTTTTTGTATTAAGTTACTTTACCGTTAAAGTTCATAATGTAATGTAATGTAATGTATTTGTAATTCATTGTAATGTAATATCATGCAACGTCATGTAACATTAGTATTGTAACGCTGTTCAGTATAATATTTTAATAAAAGTCTGAAAAGTAAAAAAAACAAAAAGCTGTCAATCTAATCATACTCATGCGGATGGCTCACATAACTGAAAGGCTAGTCAAGTTGTGCAAGGTCTATTGTGACATTTGACATCAGCTTACATGAGGTGTGTGTAAGGTTGGGCGTACGCTACGTCATAACCAAATTTTCTTGGATGGATAGTTACCAAATTTCGTTACCCATGGTGCTCCGCTGCGTGCGCTTCACACGCGCAAGAGCTCTGCTAAAAAAATTCCCCAAATCATCTTTTTGGCTAGCCGGACGGGTTCTCAATTTTGACAAGCACCAAATTTGCAGTGCAATTAATAGAGTTACCATTTCTGCTTCAACATGATAGAGAATTTGTTATGTTTAAGTTTTATTTCCCTTTATTTATAAAAGTGTTTATGGTTTTGTCATGTGTAAATTATCTTTAAAAGCGAGTGATATTTACTAACGGAGTTTTGAGTATTCCTGCATGCAATGTTTATGTACGACTGAAAACAACCAGTGCAGCGATAAAAATTGCGAGAGGGACTACTAACAATCAATAAAATAAATATAATTTATATTAGTGCACCATGTACAGAGACAATAATTTTCATTCACGGAGACAAGTACTGAGAGTAAACGGTCTCTGAAAATCATGAGTCAGGTAAGCATAAGCTTACATGTATTTATGTTTTAAGCCGGCTTCCCAGTGTTTGCTCTTTTTCAAGATGAACTCGAGGCAAGAAAATCGCTCAGAGCTTTCTTTTTACAGCCAAAATCATAACTAACTATTCTTCGGAACGTTTTCTTTGAATTGTCAAAAGCGACCAATTGCCTTCCCTGCATCGAAAAGCCGGTTGAATTTTTGCATCCGAGATCAATTTGAAATCAAAATTTTAAAAGTGCGGCTCATGAACACGACTTATTTCATATGCATTTCAAAAAAATTTAATTTCAGCCTGCGATCATTTGAAAAGTAGCAACTTGTCAGCGTATAACTTCAAAAAAACACTCGAACTCAGGGGGTCGATACCTGAGCCCGCAATACCGTCAGGCGGCACTAGTTAGCAGATACACTATTTTGACAGCTGTCAATAAATCAAAACATGGATGTAAAGTATCAGGTTGCAGGCTCCCAAACTAGCTAGAAAGTGTGAGATTAAACATTGGTGTGCCCGCGGTGCGGATGGACGGAAGGTTGGGTGGCCGGTGTACGGTCACGTGATTTCCAAATTTTCAAGGATGGATAGACTTTCTAAGCTATGGGGCTTCGAATAGTCTAGTTTCGAATTAAAAATTACTGCTGAATACGAACATTGACGACACATTCATACAGGGTTAACGTCGACGTAAAGTAAAATATTCAGAAATTCCAGCAAGTAAGTGTTTGAAATTTGAATATACACAATAGACAGAGTAATAAACAGGTCTTTTTCTCGTTGGAATTTGTGAATATATTACTTCAGGTGGAGGCTAAGGCTGTAAAAAATGCGTCTTCAGTTCTTTAATTCAGCGGTCATAGCGAACTCGAAACTGGACTATTGAGCCTGTGATCAAGTAAAATATCAGCGGAAAACTTTAAAAAAATATGTGACCTTAATGGGTAGAAAAATGAGCCCGCGATACAGTCAGGTGATGATGGTCAGCGGATACTCTAGTTTGACAGCTGTCAATTAACCTTCATTAGAATGGTGAACATTCAAATTTACGGACTACGAGTGCGAGTAAGACATATCCGTCCGGCTTGTAGTGGAAAATGCCAGATCGTGTACCTGAGCGGACCTGAGCCCACATTATTAGTTTTCTGATAGTGGTCTGCACATGTCCCATTTTGGCACCTGTCAATTGACCTTAATTTTGTTTGCGCATATAACTTTAAATTACTGTCAGCCAACCGACAGCCCTGCCCGGCGTAGTTTCATTTTTATGTTGAGTTGGTAAGTGTGACATATTATATCAGCTTATATGTTGGGCAAAATGACTGGTCTTTCATCTGAGCCCGCGAGATGGTCTTGTGATAATTGTCAGTGGATGTCTAATTTTGACAGCTGTCAATCTAATCATACTTATACGGATGGCGTACATAAATGAAAGGCTAGTCAAGTTGTGCAAGATCCATTGTGACATTTGATATCTGCTTACATGAAGTGTGTATATGGGTGGGCGGGTAGGTGTACGCTACGTCATAACCGAATTTTCTCAGATGGATAGTTTACCAAATTTTGTTACCCATGGTTCTTCGCAGCGAAGAGCTCGCTATTAGAGTAATAAAAAATTTATTATGTTTATTTTTTTATTTAATGGTTTTATAACTGTGTGTAAATAAAAAAAAGCGCTTGATACGCGCGGCATTTTAAGTACTCCTGCAAGTGATGTTCATGTACGACTGACAATAATCGACACAGCGATTGAAATTGCAAGAGAGACTACTAACAATCAATAAAAAATATATATATAATTTGGTAAAAAATTTACAGAGACAACAATTTTCATTTAACAAAGAAAAGTATTAAAGTATTAAAAAGTATTCAAGAATCCTGAGTCTTTTAAAGTCTTTTATGTTTTAAGTCGGCTTCCCGTGGTGGCCACTTAATGGAGGTTCAATTATTGTAGTTTGATTCTCAATTTCCATTATTTCCTTTCTCTACTAGCCGTAATTATTGAGAATTAACCTAGGTTAACCTGAATTTCATTTTGACATAAAAGTTAAAGCTGTTAGTTTACTTATTTCCCTTTCTTGCAGTGAGACACAGTGGGTCTATGAGTAGAAGGAAACTCGTAGAGCACCAACTTAAGTTTTTTTTAAGATGTTAGTGTACTCACCATTGAAACAGAAGTGAAAATTGCTTGGTTTATTTTTGCCCAAGCAGGTTCTGAAGTGTTATCACTAATGTGCCGTATTGACGAATAATGTTCACCATTGTGATAGGAAATATGAAGCTCACGGATTTGCCCTCCATTTTTGCAGTAATCACCTCCATTAATCACCCATCGAGGTTCATTAAGCTGATGTATGACAATGTTCACCCCATGATTTCTTGCAAAAGCCACAATGCTATCATTTCCCCCATATGTTCCAAGCTTAGATAAATCTTGTACTAGAAAGAAAAAAAATAACACAAGAATAATTTAATAGCTGTTGCCTAATTAAATCAATAATAATAATAATAATAAATTTATCTGAAGACTGCATTCTTTTTAAAATATTATTTTTGGCTTCTCCGGGGTTTGAACTGGACTCACCTGCCAGCTGTCAGATCAGATGAGACTCTAAGTTAAGGATTAGCCGATTGTACCACTGCGGCCCAAGGTAGTTTTTAGTGTGAAAAATAGCTATAAATCATGCACTAGTTTCGGGCAATTAAGATTGTACACACAAGTTTTGTGACTTTTTGGCTTGTTACGGCTATTTCATGATGTAAGACCGGAATGCCTTCAAGATATCTCAAAATCACTTCGATTTCTTTCAGCTCCTTATTTGAGGAATAAAAATTAATAATTTATGTATTTGTTTTGGCTTACGACTCACCAGCGACATGTCAGATGCTATGTTGAGGGATTAGCCGATTGCTCCACCACGACCTAACGTGGTTTGTCATAAGAAAATTAGCTATAATATTGTGCACTTGTGGGTTTCGGGCGGGAAATGGAGGAAAAGGGACAAAAATAATCAGTTGGTTCAAATAAAATGATTGAAATGATAAAATGGCTAAAGAGGAGCAACCAATAAAATTGTTCGGTTGGCCGCTATCTATTGTTTTATTAATTTATACAATGGTTACAATGGCTATGACTTTGGTTCGATTCGCTTGCTTTGAAGCAAAAAAGTCAGACTGATCATTTGTCTTCTGAAGGTATCAAGGAAAGGCTTTGAACCTTTTTACTTAAGCGGAGCGTGAAGTAACAGGGTCTGCTGAACACTTTTCCAAGTGGAGGGGGGGGGGGGGTTGCTCCACCTCTTCAATTGAAGGGAGGAGGCAGACTCTGTCCCCCCCAGCCCCTCCCCCTGTGCTGGCCCTGTGTAAAGGATTTGCAATGCTGAGGGATGTTTCAAAGTTGTATCTGAATGTCCCGAAGTTGCTTCAGAATTTGTGCGAGCTATCTTGGACATCTTTGATGTAATGCACCAGTCAATTCCACCTGCGCCTATCGAGCTATGTTGGACATCTTTGATGTAATGCATCAGTCAATTCCACCTGCGCCTTCAGAATTTGTTCGAGCTATCTTGGACATCTTTGATGTAATGCATCAGTCAATTCCACCTGCGCCTAGCCCCCCCCTCCCAGACTGACCCCCGGGCATTAGCATTTTTTTTGCCTTGGATGGCAAATTCCCGGGGGTGGGGACTCTTGAGTTGTCAAATCCCCCGGGGTGGGGACGCAAAAAGAGGGCAAATGCCCCTTCCTCTATCAACACTGCAACATTTTTCATTGATTGTACAGTCAAATAGCGCCATTTTAATGTGGGATTTCTTGTTTTAATTAATGTCTTCCTTTGTAATAGCGCAAGGATTCTAATTAAGACTTCACACCGCGACGACATGCACCAGTTTATCGTTTTACTATCGATATAAAATTATTGACATTAAAATTAATAGAGCGCTGTAATGTTATATGTTATGAATAGTTTTATAAATATGAAAGGATGTTCTTCAAATAATATCAACAGAAATTTGATTCAATAACCAAAAAACGTTAATTCACATCGAGAGCTTCAATTTCGCTACATAATTCTGGCTTTATGGGCGCAAGTGGGATTGACTGATGCATTATTCTTATCCTTATTTATTATTCATATTCAATGCAAAAGTATTTTGCAGAGAACATCGAAGCAATTTGGGCTGGTAGCCTCAAAATGTGCGCAAAAATCGAGATACAAGAGCAATTTTTAGTGCGTCTCACTTTGCAGATGAGTTTGCTTATGTTGCACGATATGTTTCCCCCAAGTGCATTTCAGTTTGGCTTTTTACTGCTGAAACCTTATTTTTTCCCTCTAAAATCTAGCTTGGAAACCCTTTTACAACGTGGAAAACCCACATTTATTATGTAGTGTAGTTTGCCTGTTAAATTCCAAGCTGATAACAGGGTTGTCACTAAGATTTCAAGTTGCCAGGTATTTGTTGTTAGTGGCAGGGGAAGTCCCAAGCAGTCATGGAGCCCCCACCCCCCAAGAAGTTTTTGAAGTGAAACTTCTACCATTTTCCAAAAGGCATTACCGCCCCAAAAATGCAATCTTCATCAAGAGTACAGCTATCATTAGCGGTTTTATGATGATCACCTCTTTATTAAAGAAAACTACAACATTCTGAGACACTAGAATAATAAGTTTTTACTTTACCTAAAGGCTCGTTGGAGGGTTTTTTTAGTGGCCACCAAATGGGAATATACATGTAAGCACCAGGTCTGAAAAGAATGACAGGTAGGCACCCGTCATGTTATCTGCGCAGTCTTATCTTCACGCAGACAAGGCGTATGCTGGCCAGTGAAGTGTTAAATCACAATGATACTTTACAAAATGTTAAAAACGTGGAAAGGACAATCGATTCTTATATGGTACAAATGAATTAACATGCGCTGTAAAATCAATTGTAAATCCTCATTTAGTTATATGTAAGAAAGAAACAACTTACGCAAAACAAAAGCAAAACTAAAATAACAAATGAATTAACCCACGGAGAAGCGGAAAGAAGACAAGCGGACGATGAATGTACGAAAAAGCATCATCAACATAAGGTTACTATGGTTTGTTGAAAAATAAAAGTATGATAAAGCTAAAACAAGTGTAAAACAAAAACAAAACTAAACTGCACAACTGGTAACATTGGTGGTCTCGAATTTAGGAACGAAACATCTCTTAACATACAAAGAAACTGACCTACAGAAAAGCGTTTAAAAGACAGGGCTAATACTTTATAAATGACACTGAGATGTCAAAATGAGACTCAAGGAGAAGAATGCAAAAGTAATGCTAATGCTTAACTTCCCTTTTATATATAACTCCTTGGAAGTAGAACTGAGAGGATGTGATCATGACCTGCGGACAAGGATCGAACATTTCCGATTGACTGTGCATTATTCTATACACTCGATACCTAAAGCTAAATGTAGACCTGGTCACTTAAATGTCAATTATTTAAACATAGCAATCAGTCATAGTCTTTATCTTCAAAGCCTTCATCGTTATATTCAACATCAACATCAGCATCAAGGAGATTTAACGGTCAAATAATGCCTCAACTTCTTCTGTGGTGTCAACAGAGATCTGCTCAGGTCTTTCATCGTGAACAAAGAGTGCAGATTCCTTTGCCACTTGTTCGACATGTTCAACACAAAGCCGACACAACGGTTGAAACTAGGGGCATTTAGCTTCGACAACGTCACTTTTAAAATGAATTGGCGTTTTTACCAACTTTGTCACATTTATTTCAATTCGCTGAAAATAGCTAATGTAGGCCAATTTTCCTGGAGTTGATTTCTTTGGGACCACACTCAAGTTCAGAAAGAGAAAGAAAAGCTTGTCGTCGCTTGTTTGCGTCCTCCACAAAATGTGAAAATAGGCATTTTCATGTCGTAGTCGTGCAGTAACGGCAAAGAAATGTACAAAAAAGCGTGATGCACGTGCAAACTAGTTGTTTTGCCCAATAAACCTATAGAGTGTTTTCACTCACGTGTCCAGCATCTATGCAAATTTATTGGAACAAAAGAAAGCGTTTGCATAACAAAAGAGTTCAACTCCCACAGGACTGGTTTGGGACACCAACATGGCCATCGTTTCATTGTTTTGGGACACCAATATGGCTGCCGTGACGTCACGTAAAAACACTCTATTGCTTTTTTGACATTCTCGTTGCCGTCGCCGTTGTCTTTGCTAAAACTCCCTATTGACATTTCGCGAAAGGAGAGTTTTCGCGCATGTGTACTAATACCAAATTTAATCTAAGTCAGATGTCTTTTTCCAACATTTCTTAGTTTTTGCACACAAGAATTTCAAAATTACTTAAACCTGCTGCAGATGAAACTTGCATTTAGTTTGATGGATAGTCTTTGTGTGTTTTAAAGGTAAATTTAATTTGGTTTAATTTAACGATGAAAGTACATGTAGCTGGGGGATCGGAAATCCCCGGCCCCCGACCTCGGCCCTCAGTGACAACCCTGTGATAGATCAAACTTGCAGTTCAGTACTAGGGCCAGAAGTGTAATGATTTTCACGCAAACTGTACTGCCGTGTTTGTGGATTTTTTTTCTAAATCCGGGCCGAAATAACTAAATATGCTTTTCAGTACACTTTCAGTACACCTTAGTACACCTTTCAGTACACTTTCAGTACACCTTAGTACACCTTTCAGTACACTTTCAGTACACCTTAGTACACCTTTCAGTACACTTTCAGTACACCTTAACACCACACAATAAGCAAAAAAGAAGAAGAAGAAAAGAAACAACAAAGTAGGGACCTTAAGGATGCTATTCCCTGTGGGTTACCCATCCAGTTACTAACCCCACCCAATAGGGCTTAACATGAGTGGCGCTACAAAAAAAATGACTTTTCAACTGTTATTGCGAGATATGTATTTCTCGTTTATGTTGCAATGTTGCACACGAACTATCCTCAGTCCTTGAGTGCAAACTGGAATAATATCACTTCTTTCACTCAGGCTCTTTCTATTGATTTGGAGAATATCGAGAAATGGTCAACTGAAAAGAAGACTAAAGTGTCACTTGTTGCGAGAAAAAGGTTACAACATAAGTTTAGTGAGGAAACAGCCACCTTAAAACTACGCCTTGACGCCACAAATGTTGACCAGTTATCTTATCACAAGTTACTGGGTTTAATCGTTGATAAAGATCTTAGCTTTGAAGCACACATAGATGAATTACGTAAGAAACTGTCAAAACGACTTGGACTTTTGAGGCATATTAGTCCTTATCTCAAGCAAAGACACAAGTTAATTTTCTATATTGCCACTAAAAGCCGGTTATGCTGTACCTGAGTCCAATCTGGTCATCATGTAATAAAGAATTGCTACAAAGAGTCTTACAGATGCAGAAGAGCTGAGCTGCACGCATTATATTGGATGCCAAAAGAACAACACACACATTAACCACATTGTATGTTTAATGAACTTAACTGGATTTCATTTTTTATCGAGGCATATATAAGTAGATGTTCTATAGCCTTTACGTCAATAAGAGAATAGAGGGTAAAACTCTAGATTATATTAATTCTATATTAAAGACAAATTCTGAGATTCGTAACTGATCCACTTGTTTTGCAAATTTGAATTTTCATTGTCCTGTTTTTAAGAAAAACACAGAAGGAGGCTTAACCTTTAGCATGCGAACTATTAGAAATTGGAGCGAACTGTCCATGGACGTAAAGAAGGTAAAAAATGTGAAATCTGTAAAAAGGAAATTGTATACGAATTTGATTGCTAAGCAAAAAGAGACAGGTAATTTTGAATATGATTCTTTTAAATATTAAGTCCGTAAAATAACTTGTTTTAGATAGTTAATAGTTTTTAAATAGTTAAAACTTCTAAATAATTTTAAATTGTGTCTATTAATGTTAACTTTTATCTTTTTATAGTGACAGTGTAAAATTATTTTAATATCAATTTTGTTTTTATGTTTTATAGTGGGCCACAAGTTTATCAGTTTTTTCATAACTGTCATGTGTTTACCCTCTTTAAATAAAGGTGCTACCTTACCTTACCTTACCTAGTGTGGAGATTGTGCATTCTCGGCAAGTTTTGTCAGGGAGTGTACCAATGTTAGTAAGCTCCATTGCTGGAGAAGGTGTGAAGTTAACTGTACATGTATAAGGAACGTGTTGTTGTGGAGGAGATAAAGGAAGTGGAACTGAGATCTCGTCGTGTGCAATTTATTTATGACAGACATTATAATCAAAATGGGTTACAGCCCCGTGGTTATGCAACTAGCAGACTTCCGGTGAAGAAGTTAAGATGTCTGTTACACAAAAGGAGAAAAGTAAGGGTATTTGTATGGAAGGGTATCCAGAAAAAATTAATATCATTTTCTTACTATTCCTCCGCATTCACAATTAATCCACTTGTACCATGATGCCTAAGTGTACGCTCCCATAGCAACTTGTTCTTCTTGGAAATGTACAGTCAAACCCTGTTGATGGGGACACTGAAGGGGCCATAGAATGTGTCTGTATTATTGGGTTTAGAACTATATTAAGTGGGTCATGTTATTAAAGTAAAACAAACACCTTTTATAATCCTTGAGTAAGAATGAAGAACATTAGCATTGCCAAATTAAACATCTCTAAACCCTCACAAAGCCATCACTCCATAGACAAAATCCATAGAAACACTCAGAAATCGATCATCTACGTATTACTTAATCAAAACCGTTTTCTACATAACGGGTGTCCATATTAAGCAGGTTGAATTTGGAGAAAATATAAGGGCTTTTCCCAAGGACAAAGAAAACTGTCCATGATAATGTGGTGTCTATAAAGCAGGGTTTGAAGCCACTTTTACAATAAGTTTTGTACATTTACACACTGTCATTTTTTTATTTTATGTTTTATATCTTAATAATATATATGAAAAAGTTTCTCAATTGTGATTGGCTAAGAGGAATGCAGTTTTTGGGTAACACGGTGCAGAAAAAAGGTAACTGAGTGCAGAAAAGAGTAACAAACGTGACATTCTGGTTGGCTAATAAACAAAGGAACTCACTAAGAGCCAATCACATGCACCATCTAAATGGCGCAAAATTTGGATCCGCTGCGGACCAGTTTCGTGCAAAAACTGCAATGGTTGGTGTTTGCAGCACATTTGGTTTTGCAACTGAAACAACTGTAGAGGAGAAGAAAAACTGCTCTAAAAACGAAAACATTGTGAAAAGCACTGGTTTTTGGCTCTTTGTTTGGTGCATAGATAAGGAAATAAAAAATTACTGATGACATAGAAAATTATGAGCCGGCTGAGCTTAACACTTTGCTCGAGCATTTCTACGCCAAAGTAAACAATAAAAAGGGTGAAGATTATGAACCAGAAAGCCTTAAAGTAATGATGGCGTCGCTTGATAGACACTTAAAGAACAAAGGCTGCAACGAGAACGTGACCGAGAATTTAGTTTGTCCAAAGAAGTGTTGGAGGACAAAGCAAAACAGCTTTGCTTGGCTGGCTGTGGTAAGCGCCCAAACAAAGCTCAGCAAGTATCAGAGGAGGAAGAAGAAATTCTCTGAAGAACGGAAAACTCGAGGTAATAGCCCAGAATCTTTAATTCAAACACATTGAACAATTCCATGAACTGTTCAGCCCGTTTCTGCAGCTTGCAAACTTTAAAAACATGGAGCAAAATGTTGTTTTGACTGCATGTGTGATGATATTTGCAGAATTTGAATAATTTATTTTTGCACATAGTTTACACGTGTTGACTCCCTATTAAAGAGATTTTAAAGCTATCTCACAATTTTTTCATGAATATTATTAATAAGTAATCACATGATTTTTTCTTGTGCAATTTGGAATAAATAAGCACTCATAATTTTTCAAAGACCACAAATTGCATTCGCCCTACAGGCTCGGGCAATTTTGTTAGTCTTTGAAAAAATTTACTTGTGCTTATTTATTCCAAATTGCACTCAAAATCATGTGATTACCTGCACTAATAGCTATTCAATTTGATGCA
Organism: Porites rus; assembly: GCA_964035705.1. Lineage (NCBI taxonomy): Eukaryota > Metazoa > Cnidaria > Anthozoa > Scleractinia > Poritidae > Porites > Porites rus. The sequence continues at coordinate 13,770,864 of OZ037992.1, read as the reverse complement.
CTGCTAGACATGCAAGTTGGCAACTCATAATTTAAAGTACCTTTAAATATAACTTAATTTCATAATTTCTTAATAGTCACTAAAGGGTTTGGTTCAAATGTCACTACTTACAATGTTGATCAAATGTTATGTTGTCCTCCATAAATGGTTCAAAATCATCTCTATGGTCTCTCATGTATTTAACTGTTTCTCTTCGGTGACGGGCATGACTTGTATGGTCTCCATCAATCTGATCTCCCAAAGAACGAAACAGGCAATTTCTATAAGTAAACATGTACCAACATAAGCTGAGGTTTACATAACATGCTATTTGTTAAAACAATTCACAGAGTGTTTCAATGATTGACCTCTGTCCGGTTTTCTCAAAAAAAACCCATAAAATGGCCATAAATTGATCATTGGACCTCACAGGAAAGATGACACACATTTTAAGTAAGGAGTGGACCATTTTTATTGAAATCTTTCGATAATTTTCAAAATTACAGAAATGATATGTTTATATGTTTTTTCACCATACTGATCCTTAGATTTTGAATGTTATGCAACAATGCCTATGCTCATATTTAGGGACCAGTCATAATTTAAGTTGGAAGGGGGGAGTGGAGGAGAAATGTGACCCTCTTTGGGAAAACGGACACTAACGCTTTTCCGTTTAAACGGGGAAACCGTTTACTATCCGTTTAATAGGTTCATGCAAGCGTTTAAACGGTTTGCTTATCCGTTTAAAAAAAGTTGCATCCGTTTAATGCTTTAACGAAAACGTTTAAACGGTTTGCTTATCCGTTTAAAAAAAATTGCATTCGATTTCGCTTGATTAGCTCTTCGTTTTGGTTTTGGTTTTGGTCGTTTTGGTGCTTTCGCTCGTTTCGTTCCGATGGTTTCGTTTTGTTGTTTCGGGTTTTAGCTGAGGGCAAACGAGAAGCGAACAAATGAATAAAGTTCAGCAGATACGGCTTTTCAGACGGTATTCTGGTTACATTTTACCAAGATACTTCAAGTTATTATGCTCCATGTTTACTATCCGTTTAGCGTTCTATAAGTAACTGTTTTTCCTGGAACGATCTTGCCGACTCATCCGTTTTCAAACGTTTCCAGCTGTCCGTTTGTGGACTTAGGTCAACCGTTTCACGGTTTAAGCTATCCGTTTTGGGATTTTGGTCAACCGTTTAACGTTTCAAGCTAACCGTTTATATTTTTGGTCAACCGTTTAACCCTTCAATCTATCCGTTTTTGGACTTTGGGCAACCGTTTAAATTTTTTGCTATCCGTTTAAAGAGTTATGGAAACCGTTTAAACACTTGAGTTAACCGTTTACTATCCGTTTAGAACCGTTTTTCTTGACCGTTTAACGGAAAAGCGTTAGTGTCCGTTTTCCCAAAGAGGGTCACAAATTGTTTTTTATCCCAAATTATTTCCAGACCCCCACTAATAGCACCCATGTTTTTAGGTACCCCCTCTTCAATCATGTTAAAAGATTTAAGGGCCCCCCTTTCTTACATAATACCCAAATGGTAATAACAAATAACATTTTCTTTACTTTACCGTTCTTACTCACTGTCACTTCTAACTAGCAACAGAGAAGCGCTTCACACTAAACTGAGAACGAGATTTCACCTAGAGCCTCTCAAACGGCTTATAGAGCAAGGATATATCAGTGATTGTGTTATAATTGAGATAAGACAAGCCATCAAAAGGTTAGAGGCTGACAGGACCGATCAAAGAAGAAAGAAGATAATCAGCCAAAGCTTACTGCTTTTTATATGAGCAGTACATGTTCTAATAGCAAAAAACTTGACAGTGACACAGACAGTTGAGTCCACATCAACCTCATCTACGAATAATGATTCGGATAGTGAGATTGCATAGTTCATGACTTTATGCATGTGTTCATTTGTTAAAATGCCGATGAAATTGTTTCAGTGTTACACAATAATGGATGTTGTGTTGATGCACCTACTATTTGAGCATTAAATCTTTTTGTCAAGATGCTGATTAAATTGTTTTAGTATTACATAATATAGGACTTTGTTTAAAACTGAATCTAAATCAGGTCCTTTAATACTCAAGCATCATGCTGCTCAGTAGGGATGCTACTTAAAAGAAACCTGAAGACCCCCCCCCCAAGGTCATCTTTTGGCATTTTAAGGCCCCCCATATTCCATCCAAAAAAAGTTGAAGGCCTCCCAATTTCTCCTCCACCCCCTCTCCTCCAACTTAAATTATGACTGGTCGCTTAGAGCTTGGGGAGTAACTGAGAATACCCTGCCACTTCAAAGTTGTATTCCTGGCTTTAAAAGAAGACGGTGTGCATTTTGTCCTTTGTCCTAATGAAAATTAAGGGTTTGTATTTTAGGATTTTTTTGTCCTAAACAGGGTCAGGGTTTCAAACCCTCATCAGCTCACCTAAACCCAAATATTGGTCGAGTACCCCCCTCCCAGAGTTTTATGGCTTTCATTTTCATGCATCAGAAATACGCTGAAGTGAACAACACCAATCTGAATCGTAGTGATCTAAATTAGGAAAATAGAAGAAGTTAAATTCATTGCTGATCTGTATAGAGAAATGGCAGTAATGTTCAATGATAGACCAACACATCGTGCACTGAGCATTGATCTTCACAATATACTTGTAAATATGACATCAAGAGGAATAATTTATGTCTCCATGAAAGAACTTGTGGACTCTTTCCAATGAATGCTGCTGCTGTCTGAACAATGCACTGGCCCCCAAGCAATGAACCGAGAACATTTATGATCAATGAAAATCAATTATTTCCAATACCAGTTGATAGAAATCAATGAGGAAAAATTTTTTCACTGGTAACTATTGATTGTCATTGGAACAGACTACCGTCAGTGAAGGAGTTGAGGTATCCAGTCACTTTGTTCCATGATTAGATCGTTCTGAGTTAGTTCATTTCACAACACTAGTACATGTTGTCTGTAGGGTTTTCATTTAGTCATTGCTTCTAGTGGGAAAAATGTAGCATTAAGGTGGAACATTTTAGTGGGGAAGCAAAAGCATAATGTACAAAAGCCTATTTTTGCTACTAGTGGGCTATAACATAAACCCTAGTAGTAGCTCAATCAATCAGAATGCAGCATTGATAATAGACCACTTGTTGGATTTTACTAAAAGGGCTTAGCGACCCTCCGAAAGTAGTGATAGGAAAAGGCTGCTAAATCCGAAAGTGACAAGGCTCGTTTAACTTTCGGAACTTTACGGTAGTATGTCTATTTGTCGTTAAAGCCGTAGTTACTAAAACATGGAATGACCTAAAACCACCTAAAACCACCTAAAACCATCTACAACCACCTAAAACCACCTACAACTACCTCAAAAAATTCAACAACCACCTACAACCATCTACAACCACCTCAAAAACATCTACAACCACTCGCAAACAATCTAAAACAAGGTATAAATGTCTGAAATAAGGCGAGACGACAACATGTCACGAACATGAAATACGAGAATCGAACAAAACATCCACCTCCCCCTAAAATCTTACTCTCCCTGGTCCCTTGTATCATCAACCAATGGCTTAAGTCACGAAATGAAATGCGAGATCATGGTAAGTATATTAAAAGACTTAAAGAACTTTACAAAATGAACTATCAAGTCACAAAAAATAATAAAATAAAATAACAAACTCGTAGTCGAAAGACTGACTTGATTTGGCTTTTTCTACCCTGGGTACCAGTGAGACGTTTTGGTTCACGTTTCATTTGTTTACGCAATGGCACAAGGTAGGGTTTCTCTCTCTCTCAGAGTCTGCTTCACTGCTGTTTTGTTCTGATGTGGCAGATTACATTCCTAAGAACAAGTTTTTTTTTTTAACATCTCATCCGCCAAACATGTTTGTACATTCCAGGTGACTCCTTTAGACGAACCCTAGTGTCTTTCACACCCATTTCCTGTGTCATCACGCAAGGCTAAACTCCCTTGCGTCACGACACAGGAAACAGAGACTAGTAGGTGTAATCATTGTTAAAAATGTTATTTAAAAAAATCTATGATGCAATGGATTCAGAAGAAAACAAGTTAAGACAAGCCGAAATTAATAAAAATGGGTTGAAAAATTTTAATTGTGAATGATTGTATTTAAAGTAATTTACCTGGATTTTTATATACCTTTATTATGTTTTGGAACCCAACTTTCACCCCGGCCCTCTTCTTGGGAGTGATGGGATATGCGCGCTTCTTATTTTCGCTTTGCTCATTGTAAATATGTCCCCGCTATACTATCTGAGAGCCTGACACAGGCTAGAGTAGCTGGAACTTTACGAGCTAAAACAGAACGAAAAATTTGGATCACATATTTGGGTCTTCCCTCCCCGCCAAGGGACGTTACTGGTAAGAACGTTTTGATTCATTTTGCTGAAAAGAATTATCAAATATCATTATATAATGTTTTCTAATTCTTGCAACTGTAAACGGGTTAATAGCTGTATAAAATCAGGCTCTACAAGTGAGACACGTTCACACTAGACTAAAGGATTCTGCGGGACTACATAAATTTGGGTGAAACTATTTCAGACATTTATACCCTGTTTTAGATGGTTTTAGATTGTTTGCGAGTGGTTTTAGATGTTTTTTAGGTGGTTGTAGATGGTTGTTGAATTTTTTGAGGTGGTTGTAGGTGGTTTTAGGTGGTTGTAGATGGTTTTAGGTGGTTTTAGGTCGTTCCATGTTTTAGTAACTACGCGTTAAAGCCACTGAAGGTAGAAAAGCCCATAAAAGGGATAACTGCGTTTCCAAGTATCCAGCTCTTTAGGGGATACAGCTTTAAAGAGGCAGGGTATTATGCACTTACTTATCAATTGTGACATGATCAAGCAAAATCAATCGCGGAAGCAAAACCTCTTAATAAAATGTATTAGGTCGACAGACTCGCGCGAAATTCGTAACGGGCTTATTTTATAACTCACCCATCTCCAGGAATATCCTTGATTTTCAAACTCAAAGCCTCCAACTGGTTTGAAAAACTAACAAAAGTGTCATCGTCTTCCAAATACTCCTTTGCTTTCCGCTCTTTCTTTATGGCATTTCGCCTCACTCGATCGTCTCTTTTCCTTTCAAGTTCTTCTCGACGTTGGCTTTTCGTCTGTTTCTTGTTTCCACTGTTTTTGGTCATGACTTTTTATGCTTCAACAAGGATTACATCCGGACTGTTAATAAGTTGATCGTTTAGAAAAAACCAGAAGATTTGTGGACGAAGTTGGGTTCGGTGGTGTAATATTGTGTCACACATCAGTGACCCCTACACAAAGAGAAAAACTTCACAACGTCTGCACACAGCGAACTAAAACGATTGGGCAGCCAAACGATTGCTGATTAGTGCATTCCATGGCGCAAGCCCCTTTCTCCCCTCGACTCTCCCCTCAAGGTAGAACACAGGTAGCCCAAGCTCATTACATGAACGTGGACGTGCTCTTGCCTGCGAGCGGTGTTGTGTTACAAACGGTTACTTACAAAGGCTTGTATGGGATGTAAATGGTTTTTCTTAAAAGAGAGAAAAAATGTTATGTTTTTAAATAAAATCGACGTACCTTATTGCCTTGTTGTATTCTTTGTTGTTTGCCCGCGTCTCAGGCCGTTTTGAAGCGTTTTCGGCGAGTTAGCGCTATTTTGGTGTTCCACTGCTAAGAGAAAGACAAGGCAGAACAGTGATTCCCGGAGTGTCCGTCGCTCGAGGCGAATAATTCCGCTGGAAAATTACCCCCGGCCTCAATTCCTCCGGAAATTCAAAGCAGAGATATTGCAGTTCCATGTTCATTCTTTCGATTCGCAATTCTTCCCACAGATCTGACAGATCGTTCACTAGTGATGCTTTCATCTC
>OZ037992.1:13740021-13762521 GCA_964035705.1 Porites rus | reverse complement strand
TCAAAAATCCCAGGATAAAAATCTCACGCTTATATCTCGGAAAAAGTTGGCAGGTATAGAAAGGCCCTCTTATTACTTCGGCGGAGCGCGAAGTAAAGGTTTCGCGACGCTCAGGAATGTATCAAAGTTACAATTTTTTGACAAGATTGGGCATGCAAAGTCTGTATGTTTTCGGTTTTATTCGGCTATTTGACGAAGAGAGAGCCGAATTAATTCGAGATATCTCAAGATCACTTCCATTTCTTTGATTTATTCTTTAACTTTTTCGAGAAAGAAAGAATTATTATTTTGACTTTCCCGGGGTTTGAAACGACTCACCTGTGTGACCCGTCAGATCAGAGGAGACTCTAAGTTGAGGGATTAGCCGATTGCGCTACTGCGAACCAAGGTAGTTTGGGATATGAAAAATAGTTATGAAATGATGCACTAGTTTCGGGCGTGCAAGTTCGTGACTTTTCGGCTTGTTTCAACTATTTCACGAAATGAGACCGGACTAGTTCGTGATATCTTGAGATTACTTCGAGTTTAGTCTTTAGTTACTCGAGGAATAAATAGAGGATATTTCGTGGCCGCGCAGAGACACGAAATTTCTCTTCGAGTGTTGAAAAACATTTCACGAGTGAGCCCTCCTTTCGAACTGTTTTATGATGAATTTAAAGTTACAAAATGCTGCAAAAAGACATCTTGTCTTTGTTGAGTGTTACGTAGTAAAATTGCTTTCATGCGTTGCGTGACTTTCTCGAACGTTCTCTACGTTTTTGGATTATCCATGAATAATTAATTAGGGCATGTTTACATTTCAGAATGAGTCAGCAGATTTGCATCAGTTACTGAAATCATAAAATATGTCGAAAAGCTACTACTATTCGCCTGCTGTTTAGTATTTTCTAGAACCTTATGTCAAACGGTATACAAGATCCAAGCGAGTTCTTTTGAAGAACTAAGTTTTTCCCCACGAGCTGGACTGCTGTGTTTAGTCAAGTGTGACGAAGGTCGATTTTCAGGTATTGTGTTTACAAGTTCGCGGAATTATTGGTAGAGGCTGTTTAATTTTACTCAAAGTTCAAGTCAAGTTTGTGTTGGTGGATGCTGTGTTTTAAAGCTCTGTATAGGCTATGTTCCTTTGGCGTTAAACTTCCTTGTGTTAATCCGACATCCCTGCGTGCTGATAGTCAGTGAATAGTTATTCTCAAAACATTCGAACTCGAGACTTTGAGTTTTAGCTAATTCCATGCTCAACCTAATTGACTCCTTACCCATGCCTTACATATCTTTAATCAGTACATGAGACTGCTATGCTGTTTTTGAAGCCTGATGTGACTAAGAAAATAGAGAACTGCTTTTTTAGAAGGATTTGTATGGAGTCGTCAGAGCATAACTGGGCTAATATCTCGGAGACAATTTGTGCCGAAATGCTAGTTTTTGGCAAGTAGGCCTCTTGGATGTTGCTTTTTTCAGAATATCCTGACAAATCCCATAATTTCACAAATTAACACCTTACTCTTACCATATTTGATTTCTTACTATTCCTCCGCATTTAAAATTAATTAGTTCCACAACCGCGACGCCAAACTGTACGCTCCTTAGCGTCTTGTCTTCGGTAAGATTTCGTAAACGTATGACGTCACGCTCGCCTCGAGCTTCGCTTCGATCGTCCACTCTGATTTGTCTCATGATCTGATGTTTGTTTCGAGGTCTTGTCTTGCTTTTTCGATCATTCCTCGATTGATTCAACCAAGAGGATGCCGCTACATCTGTTTGGAAAGGATATTTTAATGTTTCACCTTGATCAAGCCTCTTAGCGCATCAAGAAGGTCCTTTCAGCGGATGTTACTGAGTAACATCCCTTGAATGGCCCCGGATCGAATGGCATTCATGAAGAATTACACCAACAAGCAAATAAAACTCAAATGAACCGCTGCCTTACTTATCAACTTTTTCAAATTTTGGAATATAAAAAATAGAGAATTATCCATATGTGTTATGTCTGTCTCTGTCGAATAATAATGAATGCTTGAACAACAACAACAACTTTATTTGTACCCAGCTGTACCCTACATTGATTTACATGATACAAAAAAATTAGATGAAAATATAGAGAGAGTACAGGCTGCCCATAATAACCATTGAGGGTTACAAAGATAGTGCAGCCTTACTTAGGTTATTAATAAATGATTATATTAAAGGGTCAGGTACCGCACATCACACACAGCTACACATAAAAACATTCACACACAAAAAAACACATATGTCGCCGCCATATTGGAAAGCGAGAAGACCCTGGGAACGAGGTTGACTAAAATAAGCCCGGCGAGGGTAGCCAGCGGCCTGCAGTCAACAAACAAACCCGTTAGCTCCCCAGGTCCCCTCAAGAGGTTTTGTCAAGACCGCATCGTGTATATCGACCAATAAAAATCGACTGGAAATGTATTTGAACTGTAAAACGCAGACTGCGGACCTGGGGCGCGTTTCTCGAAAGTCCCGATAATTAACGGGCCCGGTAAGCTGTCTCCGTTTCCATTAAAGATCGAGGTTTTAATAGTTTTGCATCTAACATGAGAAAACTATCAGTTAATGAAACAAAAAGTAGTAGTTTGCTAGCCAGGACCCGCGCTCTTATTCTTTATATTTCGATTTGAATATTTGATTTCGGGCCCGAAAAGTTACCGGGACTTTCGAGAAACGGGCCCCAGGGCCGAGTTGTTCGAAGGCCGGTTAGCGCTAACCCAGGGTTAAATTTTAACCCGTGTTTCTTTTTCTTTTCATCAAAGGCGTTTTCTCGGAAAATTTTCTCTATTCTATTTACAGTATTTAATCATCAAATTGTAGAAAAAAGAATTAAACTGAATTTGCATTTTAAGCTTTCATATCAGAATTCAAATTTTGTACTAACCCTGGGTTATGTTAACCCAGCTTTGAACAACCCGGCCCAGGGGTAAAATACAGACTGAGTGTATGTCGAAAACTTCGCATCTAAAGTTGAAGTGTGAAGTCTCTCGGACGGAAAAAAAGGTTCAAGAGTGCGATTATGTTTTCGGGTCGTCGACGACGTTCCAGAGAAGAAAGGAATGGATTTGTGAAAGCAGATGTCGTCAAGTAAGTGTTCGTTTACGTGTATTTGCGTGATTTTTTTACCCCTCACCCTTCCACGACTACAGTTTATGCTTGGTCTGCATTTTACCCCAGCCTGCGTTTTACTCTTAGTCTGCAGTCTGCATTTTACCCCTGGTCCGCAGTCTACAGTCCGCAGTCCGCAGTCTCTACGTTTTACACTGACCGTATAAGAAGTGTCAAATTGGCAACAAATACCATCAAGTCAGACAGTGGTCCACTTATAAGTCGAATGAGTTTAGAGAATATTGTGATACAAATCGTGATACATAGAGGTTTAACTCACGATTTTTAATCAATTCTCGTGCTTCTTGTCTCTTTGCAAAAAAAATCAAGAAATGCTACACAATCTCTTCTCCGTGAACTTCCTCTCTCCCCGGAATAGCATTCAACACCCCTGCCATTTTCTTTATAGAGTTTTTAAAGTCTCGGCATGATGTACACTCAGCTGGCTGGGGACGTTACATGATGGGAATCCCTTCTATTTTCTTATACTAAATTATCATATCTCGGTGAGCATTGGGAAGTCATGAGCGCGGTCATTGCACGCGTGCTGAACAAGAATGCTGTATCATGACAGACTAGAAACAATAGAAAACTCCCAAAGCACAAACTCGGCCAAAACGCTAAAATACATCAAATCCTCTCTAGTATATATTCAGGCGTACAACTTGTTTGTTTGTACCTTGTGTCCTTGTTTGACTTCATTTCCGCAATGAAACTGAGATATGCAAACAACAACGAAATTTCCGCTCGCTCGACATGTCAGGTGTCACGTGAAAGGGCCGTTTTAGGCCTGACGGCGTTACGCAAACATGACACACAGCAATTATTTCTCATTTGTGTAAAAAAAATTCCATCTCTAACCTACATGTTATATATATGCCATTGAATGAGCAGACAATTTTTTCTTACCATACGGTTTTACCGATCGTAGGCTTGTGATCCCCGAGCGTGTCTAACCGCGATACAGCGATATATACATTTTTTGTAAATAACGTGTTCTTTCATGTTGTTTGTTTGTTTTGTCTTTTTTGTTGTTGTTTGTTTTAGTTCAACACTTTCCCCCCGTCCTGACAGACCGTGGTAGGACTCCCTGGCTATATACAGCATATTGGCCACTCCAGAAAATACCATACCATACCATAATGCTCTTTGTTTTTCACCTCAAAATTTTGCATAAGCATTGTCTTCAGTTTCTTTTGGGAGTTAACATGGCCCCCCGTCCTGACAGACCGTGGTAGGACTCCCTGGCTATATACAGCATATTGGCCACTCCAGAAAATACCATAACATACCATAATGCTCTTTGTTTTTCACCTCAAAATTTTGCATAAGCATTGTCTTCAGTTTCTTTTGGGAGTTAACATGGCCCCGAGAGAAACTGAGAACAATGCTTATGCAAAATTTTGTGGTGACAAACAAAGAGTATTATGGTATGTTATGGTATTTTTGGAGTGGTCAATTGCAATATAATATGCAGAATGGATCTGCAGAATGAGGATATTTGCAAACTGACCGAAACCAGGACAAAAAGAGGAAGTGGGGGAAATGTCGAACTACTACCAACAATAAAAACGGCCCTGGGGGGGGGGGGGGGGGGGAGGAGGTTGGAGGGGAGGGGAGAGTTAAAGTTACTGAGATGATAAAGGGATTTCGTTTTTGTTTTGAAATTTTTCATTACGGGTTTTCTTTGAGGATAGGAAAATTTGGAAAATATAAGAATTATATAGAGACATTTTTGGACAATGCTAGCCGCGCAGTTCAGACTGTCAGATGCAAAAAAGATAAATTCAGCAGATGGTACGATGAATAAACCAACCACAAACATTTTCTTTCTATTTTTTGGCGCGCAAAATCATTTAATCCTTAACGGAAAACTTTCAGGGCTCGGAAATTTTAGTCCTACCTAAGATTTTTTTGGTTTCGTCGGGAATCCGACGCAAGGCACTAATGCGAACTAAATGTAGCCGAGAGATTTTCACGAAAAAATGCCGGCAGGACTATAATTTCGACTCAGACCCCAAAGAGGCGTGGCACTATAACCTCGTGACATTTACTCCGATCGCCAAAACTTTTATGCTATATTGTAGATTGATCTATATGTTACCCATGCTATATGTTAGACTTACGATCAAAGTAAAGGTGGGGATACCAGAGAGCTTCAAAGTAGGATGCTACCCTCACAAAATAACTGGGTTGAGTCACCTTAATATCGTATCTCGATGCTAGGAAATTTTGGTGTACTGTATATAGTGCTAATTTTTTATTCTCATACTCAACTTAATAATGACCGAGGCACGGTCGAAACGTCGTTGTAAATTTTTACCTTAAATTGTCTTAAATAACCCTTGCTGATAAGGATGTTTATTATTCTCATTAAAAAAGGAATTTAGGACGATTAAAACTCTCGCCGTTCAAAAGTACCAAAATTGAGGACGAAAAATCGCCTTCAAGCAGGTTTTCGTGGCCTTGTGCTTTTCTGCCTAGGCCTTGTAATTGAATTCATACAAAGAGACTATTATTCCGTAGAACGCGGTATAACTTCTTTTGAATGCGTATTCAATCTTCATTTGCCCAGCTCTCGAAATTAAACCACGACATTTTCAATAGGTTTTACTTTAACAGCTTACTCCACCACGAAAAACACGCAGAAAGCAAAAATTGCTGTTATTCATCTATCTTACCAATGCGACGAGCGGATAAACCAACGAGTTCGCGCGTAAAAACGTTTTGCTTTCGCACTTTGTAGTGATCCAGTTTGTGTTAATCTTGGTACTACAAACTAGCATTCACACAGTAATTGCGCCATTGTCGTGCAAGTCACTTTGAAAGACAGCATTAAGATGATCTAAGTCACGTGTGTCCACCGCTTTATGCAGCTCAGATTTGCCCATTAGCGACAGCGTCATGCGCAGTGTCGACCAAATGTTGTCTGACATTGTAGACACTGAGCCTCCTGGTCCAACAGAGCCCTGACAAAAAAGAAAGGGAAAAATAAATACTCTGGATGGATTGATGCAACACGTCGTCTAGAGCCATTGTAGAAGGGGTGTGTGGTGCTGAGAATGGCCAAGGATCCTTCGTAATGTCTCAGACACCTAAGACGGTCTGAATGGGCGCAACCGACTATAATTATAACGACAACTATGACTGACTATCGGCAAAACGGGGAAGAATTACCGAAAGGAAAATGTTAACCATCAACTTACACGGTTCGACATTCTAGGGAAGTTTATGTTCGTTTATACTTAATATGCTTATGGTCTTAGGAGAACCCTTGCGTGCAAATCCTTTATGAAATAAGGCACAGACCTGTGCGCTGCAATAGCTACAATGATCAGGCGATTATGAACGGAACTAAATGATCATTTTATGTAGTATTGAACGTTATTAGCAAATCGACTTATCAGTCCACTTGAAAAAGGGGAGAGCGCAGTCCGCGGTTCGATTGGGGTTGATGGGGTATTGCGCAGGATAATGGTGAAATGCTATGAAAGAGACAAAACCTGACGCTAAAGACGCAAGAGGTTCACCGCTTCACAACCTCAAGCGTTTAGTTTACAACATCGCTGGATGTAATCAGTTAATGTTTTAAGTCTGTTAGTGGGGCAAATCATGGAGCAAATACACATTACAGCTGAGCGCTGAAAAGAGAGCATCGCCTCGGCTGACGGTAATCCCCAGACTAAGACCCGATTAAACAGAGATATGATTACCAATTCACTGATACGCCGGCCCCGTGCGTATGCGGGAACCTGTTCAATGCGGATCATACCATGATTTAATTTTTGGGATTTTTCCAGTGATCCACAAAAGTAAGTTCCCGCCAAAAAAAAAAATCACCGCAAAAATTTACTTTAAGGTAAATCTTCTCTAACTTAAATTCACTTCCGATCGATCATCGGAACAATTAGTCACCGAAGTAATCGAATGAAAAAGAAAACTAACTGGTTTTCCTGGTTTTACAAAGAGTACGCACACCGTAGTATTGTTTGAAAAAATATATTTCCATTGCACGTTCTCGATAAAAAAGAAAATATTTTCAATGATTTGTCCGGGACTCACTGAAAATCGCAAACATAAATTCCCAGCAAGAAAATCCAGACTGCCCTAATCGCAAAAATTAGTTCCTGTAACAAAAAACTCACCAACCCGGAAAAAAATTTCGTGCAACATGGTTTAAGCAATAGAAAACGTTTTCCGTGTTTGCATAGCCTGATATAAACACGAGAGGAGTTGGGAGAATTCGAGACAGTTATGCAAACCCGAGACGAAGTCGAGGGTTTGCATAACCTTTGATGGCGAGATGTTTAGCAAGTCTGCTGTTATATCTGCTGAACTCCTCAGTCATTGCGCCATTGGTAGTAAAAATATATTGGCGCATTGCCGCTTCATCTCATGTCTGTGTTGCCAATAAATTTGCTCGGGAGTAAGATCTGTGAAAGGTTCTGCATTAGGGACATTAAAGAATGTAGAATTGGCCTTAGTTGTTAGTTCCTTCTTAATAAGCTCAGCCTGCCGAGGTGATGCCTTGGTTACGCCTAGACCGTCATCTCTGTAGAAGCCAAAGTTACATGCGTTACTGAACCTTTCTTTGATGTTGTGGGGAAGGTAAGTGCCGACGAGTTCGCATGATTCGGCCCCATCGTAACTGCCCATGCTAACTGCCCATCGAAGAGAGCTTTTTGCCTGTAGGATAATATGTCGTTCGTCGTCGCAAACGGACACATGCTTCTATGCGAATTCGAGAGCGGCACCCAGCAAGTCGATGGAGATCGATGGGTAAAACTCTACCACGTCGAATGCAATAAATGTGTACAACTCTTTACACTGTATTTCAGTGAACCAAGATAAGATGGCCTTAGTGTTTTTCCATTGGTTTGATTTCAGCGTACAAACAAGGGCAGTGTTGATGCGGTCAAGGAGCTGTTTGCTGATCTTTCCAATCTCATACTTAGCTGGGTTGATAAGGCGGCAAGTGGGGTTGTTTCCGAAATTAGGCTTGTGGACTTTGAGAGTAATAAAGGCTTCACGTTTGGCAGTGGTGCTTATCCTGCTATCAAGCTGTAGTTTCTAAGCAATATCTTTGGCCTTCAGCTCAATAGAATCCGCTGTGTCCAGGGTTACTTTCTTATAGGTCTTACTAATATTTTTCTGCAGTAGATCGTTATATGATTGTGTGTCCATTTTGTAAACGTTTGAAGTCTTGCCCGCGGGTACCAAGAGCTTGTCAGATCTCATGATGCTATCATGAATGTCTGAAGATAGCTTATGCTGAAACTTACAGTTTACTGTCCGAAATTCGATCTTCTCTATCATATTTCGAAGCCTTTTTAACTCCCAGGCTCACAGGTTACGCTGTGCGCCCTGTGCAGCTTTTTAAGCTTTTAGCATCTAGTTGAGAACTCTGCTATAATAATAATAATAATAATAATAATAATAATAATAATGATGATGATGATGATAACGATGATAATAATATTAAGACAGGATAGCACCAACAAGTCAACCCGAAGCTAATAAGAGTGGCCTTAAATATTACAGCTTAACCCCTTCGCTGCCAACCCGATTGAGAACTCCTGTGCCAACACCCTCTGAATCATGAGAGTTGATGTTTTCGTCATTCTCATTCGCTCCAGAGTTCTCCTCAAAATTACTTAAATCGTTGTCACTATCGGAAAAATGTTCCTCTCCGGAATCATTCCATACCAGGAGCTCCATACTTCATCTAACACATTTTGAGCAGTTTCGTATCTCTCCATATTCAAAATTGAACAGAAATTTTACTTTGCTCTTCCAGCTACATGCTTTTGAAAGCAATATGGCGGACGGCGCACGAAAGTGTTTTTGTGTGATCTATAAACCCGCTTTGCTAAATGTGGGACTAGGCACTAGTAGTTACCAGTGTACTAAATTCTTTTGGGCCTGAGAGGCCAGATTATATTACATCTCCAGTGACGGGGATTTGACTGTTACTCTCTAATTTTTGACGTGCTGAGTACATCATGCAGGCAGACGAACTGCAAGTTGCGTGACGTACTCAGTACGTCGCACAGGCAGTAACTACTGATCTAAACGTTTTGAAACAAAGTTACAATATTACAATAATCGGCTCCTGCAATAAGAAATAAAAAAACCTAAAAAAGTTTGTAAAGTACACTGGATTTTTCTATAGCTGGAAATTTTTTTCCAACAGCATGCGCTCTCATTGGTTACTTTGAGGTCACGTGAGGGTAACAGTGCACTGTTACCCGCGAATGTCGACCGATGGCAGGTTGAATGAATTTCCAGCTTCAAATTTTCCAGCTATACAACAAATCAATTAAAGACTGGTCCCTTGGGAAACAGTTAATTTTGTTTCACTCAAATCTTAATGTTTCCTGAGTACTGTTTTTCCAAGGGACCAGTCATTAAGTGTTTTAATATATGCTAATTTACAAATAAACGCAAACAATAATAATGAAGTAAAATAAATAAATAAATGAGTGAATGTTTAAATAAATTAGGAGTTTCCAGCATATACTCTTCTGTATTTAAAAGAATCTTTAAGTAGGTGAAAAGTCAAATAATTCACGTCGTAGGTATGGACAGGCTTACACTTACGACCGATCTGGTGTGTTAAACTGGTGTATTTTTATATTTGCTGATAAATTAATCAATCCATCTCTAACCTATTTTTGTATAAACAGTAAGATAACCCCACTTCCTCTTAAGGTCCAATTCAGAAGCACACTAACCTTGCGTTGCATGTTTAAAGCTGTTAACAAATGATCCACAGCTTGCCTATGCGCATTCAGATTGATGCAGCTTATACCAAGATTATAGCGACACCGGATAAACCCTGGACTGAGATTCAACGCATGTCTGTATGCATCCACTGCTTCCTCGCTGCGCCCGCCATTCGCCAGAGTAGCACCAAGTCTATTCCAAAGCAAGGCATCATTTGTTACTTGAAGCGCAGCCTGAAAACAATCCACTGCTTTGTCGTACTCGCCTGACAGGTTGAACAGGACACCAAGGCCGACCTGTGAGGTAGGGGGAGGGTAACATTTAATACTGGCTGCCAGTGCTGCTTCTTAAGATTCAGGCTTTTAAATCAACTCAGTTCATTATCGTGGATAAGCAACCTCTCCCAGGATAAATTTTCTCCCCGCCCGCAAGAAAAGGAAAGAAGACAGACCGCAAGCGCGGAGATGTTAAGAAATGTATTTAGTAATTATTTCTCTACATATCTTGATTAACTCAGATAGTGTAAGAACCAGGCTAGTGAATTTCAGGTAGGCAAATGAGTCGCTTCCTTATAGCTTTCTGCAGCATATCATCAACTCTACAGTCCCAAAATTTAAACATGCTGTTACAGTTCTTTAGAAAACATGCCTGTACATTGCAGTCGATATCTTTCTCTGGGGCCCGTTGAGCAGCTGTCACATAAAGCTGTCTTATCTCATTATACATGTCCGATGACATAAGAGATGACGTCGCAAGCATACGGCGTGCAGAAGCTTCTGATCCTGCGGGCTTATTTGGTACCAAGTCACTGTATCTAAAATTGTAAAATGTATAAATCATTCATCAAAGTTATCACTAATCAGTAGGTAGTATTTGAGTCAAACAAGGCGCTTCTCAACGCTACGCGCATCGTTGGGTACAACCATCTCATATCCAACGCGCACTCGGGGAATAATTGTTAATTAGTAAAATCCAACTTCTGGTCTATTATCAATGCTGCGCTCTGATCGGTTGAGCTACTACACTACTAGACTATATGTTATAGCCCACTAGTAGCGAAAGGCGCCGGCTTTGAAAACCAAAACAATGGAGGCTGAATCAAGTTTTGCTAGCTAAAGTTGTTTAGTCTCGATATTTTTGGCCAACTATTTGGATTTTACTAAAATAATTATTCCTTTCGCCCTCATGGCCTCTGAGTCAATAGCTATTGACTCAGAGCCCATTCAGGCTCGAGGAATAATTGTTAATTGTAGCATATTGCACCTATCCCGTGGTCTTGTTGACCGTTGGGGTGCAATTGACCAAGCAACCCTTTCCCTCCAATTGATTTTGTTTTCAGATTTTCTTGGGGCGTTTCAAGACTTCAACCCAGACCCAGTCCACTCAGAGATGTTGTTCTCCTAACGCTTCTTTTGTCGGCCCCTTCTTCTCCCTTCTAGCACTGTTTGTAAAATTGTCTTGGCGAGCCCTGCTGATTTTGATAGATGATACATCCAAGGTTAGATCCCACACCACTTTAACTTGCGTTTTTTTTTACCGTGGTTAAGATATCATAGGGCCCAATGGCTTGCCTGATTCTGTTTCTGACTGCATCGTTAGTGATGTGGTCTCTGTATGAGACGCCAAGCAATTTCCTAAAGAAATCTCATCTCGGGGGCCTGCAATTTCTTTAGAACGCCCTCTGTCAATGTCCAGGTTTCGCAGACGTATAACAGTACTGAGATAACCAGGGACCGCAAAAGTCTGATCTTTGAGCTTAGAGAGAAATGCTTATTGTTCTAGATAGTCTTCAGTCTCGCTAGTGTTGCTCTTGTCTGTGCAATTCTGGACAGTGCTTCAGGGCTTGGAACCTTGATCTGTGACGACTGCGTCCAGATACTTGAAGCTGTCAACCTCGTCCAATATTTCGCCGTTGATTCTGATGTCGATGTTGATGCCATTTGTGTTGTTAGTCATCAGTTTGGTCTTCTCTACACTAATTTCCATGCCAGAGGCTGCAGAGGTCTTACCCAGGTGATCCACCAGGGAGGTTATTTCCTCCTCTTTTCAGTCCAGTCAAACTATCAATGTCATTGGCAAAACGTAAGTTGGTAATTGTTCTGCCACCGATGCTGACTGTTCCTTGGTTTTCTAGTGCGTCAGTCATAATTCTTTCCACAAAGATGTTGAAAAGAGTCGGTGAGAGTAAAAACCCTTGTCTAACTCCGACTGTGGTTCTGATCCAGTCATCTATTATTCATTTGAAATATTTTGCCATTTTGATTGACCCCAATCTCTCAGCTAATTTTCTCAGCCGGCGCGTACTATGTTTGGAAGAGATGGACAATATACAATCGACACGATGGTATATTGCCTCAATACAAAATAGCAACCTTGTTTCTAGGCAGCGGCGCGGTAGCCTAGCTGTTTATGTATGCGTGAACTGAAAAAATTGGGAAAAGCTCAAGGCTATCCAAAGAGGAAATAGCGGACTTTCTACCTAAAACTGAACAGAAGAAAAAAAATTACACTGTTCGATGGACTTCATTTACTTTTTGAGGAGCATCTGTTTTTACTTAAAACTGAATCATTGGATAATGCAATTCTAGCGTTTTGATTGGCTTAGCCGTTATGGTATGTGAGCTATTATACTATGCTCTCCATATATGGTCGGTGTACGCGTCAGTTTAAAATTGGAAGCTAGCTGAGATTTTTTTTCGCGAAGGATAGAACGGCACCCGAAGCAAATCGTTTTAATTCATTTCTTAGAATACTAGAAATGCAATTTCATCGAAAGAAAAAAGACAAAAACAAACAGAAAGCCACAAGAGCTTTTTTGAAAGTTTGTCGAAAAACACATGGAACTAAAGTACCTTGACCAGCTACGAAAGAAGACAAGTGTTGTTTCCTCATGATCGCGAAGCCATTCGCCGATCGAGTCACTCGCCGATAGATAACTGCGGCTTGTTTCTCCGAAATCAAGAATATAAATCGCAAGTAACCAGCTACAAATACAGGCTATACAGCCATTCACTAGAGCAATCGAGGCGGTAGTATAGCTTCTTTTCTCGTTCAGCAAAACCAGCTTGTGGCTTCAAACAACTTCATAACAAGCGACCGAGGTAATAGTTTTTCTCCGTTGTTCTTACTTTTGTAACTGCACCGAAAATCCAAATTCACAGTAATTTCGACGGCTGTCACTTAGAAATTCCTTTCCTTCACATTATCTGCCAGGTTTTTTTAGCTGTTCTGCTGTGTAAAATCCTAGAATCCCGACGAGTTTTTAAAAAACTAATGTTCATCGCTACAATGTTTTGATTTTTCATTCATGCAGTTCAGGCGAGTCCGTTCGCGCGTTGGACAGTTTTGATAGACGTGTGACATGTGAATAGCGGAAGTCCCTTGTCTTTTCCGGTTTGTTCTAGTCGGAGAGATTCAACGAAATTTTGTGGGCGTTTTTAATAAAACAATTATTCCACTTGCGCTTGTTGGATATGAGATGATTATAGCCAACTCGGCGCTACGCGCCTCGTTGGCTATCTATCATCGCATATCCAACGCACCCTCGTGGAATAATTGTTAAATATCCTGAAACCGTGGCCGCGCGTTTACATCATACTCAGCCTCATTCAATAAGTGTTCAATGAAAATCGACTAATTATTGTTCATTAACTTTTGATAAAAAAAAAAAAATATATATATATATATATATATATATATAATATTCGCCTCCGGTCTTTCTGGACTTCACAATGGATCATCTGCGACTCACCATTGTAAACGCACATATACAGATCCGCTGCTCGTATTATCTCTCAAACGAGAATTCATTTTTACAAGCCCTTTAACTACAATCTTAGCCTTTTACATACATACCGAGGGTTGGCCTTTAACCAGGCTTTCAACGTCTGACAGGCCTGCAAAAGGGTATAAAATCCTGATTAAAATACACTTCCATGTGCCAAATTATTTTCTGTAAGTGATGTCGTTAACTGATATAGTGCTCTTCCACCAGTCCCGGGTGGTAAGGTATTGGCTACAATTCCAAGGGTGACAGACTGTAAATGTATGATGCTTCTGCGAATATCTCAATGCAAAAGCTGTTTATCAGTAGGATGCCTAAAATGGCAATTCCACAGTTGTCTCTGGTGCCATAAAATAAGTTGATCCTGCCTCAAGTGATACTTTTCTCTGTATGAATTCAACTTATAAGTTCGTTAGAATTTAGATTTCAAGGGGAAAAGAAGCAGTCCATTTTACGGTCACCTAGATACACCTTCCATGTGGCTGGTTTGCGTGTGAAATTGCTGGAGTGGTAAGTTGTTTTGTGGGAGTTCACCTAATCCCTCAATTTGACGTATGGACAGCCCCTTTAATAAACGAAAATGGCAGAGCCAACCAACACTTAAGGGCTTAAAATAGTTGCCTCCTTTTGACAGCAGAGCTTTCTTTCAAGAACGAAAAAAGACGCGGTTATTGAAGTACTGGATAACATTACCTGTGACTGCATAGACTCATTGGTGTAGCTAACAGCGAGAGCCATAAGCGACGTTAAATTATCTGGCTGTTTTTCAAGGCACCTAAAAGAAAACAAGTCGTAAGACCTCTATAACTCTTGATTAAAAAGATACACAACAGTGAGAGCTGAAGAAGGAAAATAAACTTACTTATTCAACGCTATTATTGCAGCAATATCTTGTTCGTTTTCTGCTTGACTTGTGCCCAGGTACTGCCATGCCTGAAACAACGGTGTAAGATTAAAAAAAACCAACAACAACAATAAAGATAGGAAAATTTGATGATGGGTTAAATACTTCTGAAATGCAAAAAAAAAAAAAAAAAAGGAAAAAGAAAAGAGAGAACCTAACGATGGTTATACCTCAGCATGCTCTGGCCTTTGCTTGACCTGAGGAGAAGAACAAAAACAAAAGGAAAGTAACAACTCAATCAAAATGTTCAAAAATTAAGCCGCAGGCAAGAGTTTTGAACACTTGTATGCTCTATTTAAGCAATAGACCACACTTTCTATGGTTTTACCGGCGTGATAAACCCACTTGGATGTTGGGAGAACACTCGAGAAGTTTCTAAATCACGCTTTTCTCATGTTCTCCCGACATCCCGCGTGGGTTATCACGCCGGTAAACACATAGAAAGTGTGGTCTATTGCTTTTATAAATAACTTTACGTTTTCTATGAGTTTACCGGCACAATAAACAATAGGTTTTTAACCAATCAGAACGCGTGTACTATCTTAGTTATTTTATAAAAAGGTATAGACAATAGAAAGTTGTTGTCTATTTGTTTTTTGACAGTTTTTTTTTATCTTCATTTCCGGTGAGGTTTCTTGGAAAATCGCGCGCGAAACCAGGGCGGATAAAGGTTGGGCCAGGGCGGATAAAGGTAGGGCGGTGAAACGAGCGCGTCCGAGCAAAAAGGTGTGATGCAGTGGACTGGCACTATGTTTAGAAATGTCGCTTGTTTTCGACTTCGGTCGGGGCTTGCGATGTGGTTTGTACATAAGACGCTGCCGCTGTCACTGAATTATGGCGCCTTGATAATTTGTTTTCTTACATACATACATATACACTTTATTGATGCTCCCTAAGTGGGCTTTTCAGCTCAATAGAATAAAAAAATACAAATATATAAATTAATTGAGAATGTAAATACAATAATATTATAATTACAAAATATATATCAATAATATAATATATCAACTTAATAAAACATTTGCAAGATGACGTCTAAAATTCCTGGGGCATTTTAAGGACTTAATGTTATCATTCAAGGAGTTCCAGAGTTTGGCTCCTCTGAAAGCAAAGGAGCGCTGCCCTGTTGACAGGCGACATAAAGGTATATCCAAAGCACCAGATGATCGAGTTTGTCTATTATGGACTTGAGAACGTGATTTAAACATATCAGCAAGATAGTCTGGAACAAGCTTGTTAATACATTTGTGCATCATAGTAGCGTCATTTAGAATGAGTTTCTCTCTAATAGGAAGCCATTTCAATGATCGCAACCCATCCGAAATATGGTCATACTTTCTTAGTCCCAGAATAATTCGCCCAGCAAAGTTTTGGACTTTTTGTAACTTGTCAATATTGCTGCTGCTGGTATTACTCCAGACAGTTGAACAATATTGGAGTTTACTAAAGACAAATGAATTTATTACTAACAGAAGTGTTTTCCTATCCAGGAGGTGCTTGATTCTGTTAATTTGGTACAATTTAAAAAGGCATTTAGAGGCAATCTCAGTGATATGTTGGTTATAACTGAGGCGTGTGTCGAGAAGAACACCCAAGTCCTTAACGACAGGCACAGGTGTTATTTCCTTGTCAAAAAGTGTTATACTGAATGATGACAGTTTCTTTAAAAGTTGTGGTAATCCAACAGCTAGAACCTTAGTTTTGTCCGGATTAATCAAAAGAGAGTTTTTACAGCACCACTGAGATATTCTCGTAAGATCTTCGTTTAAGGCGAGGATGGACGTGGGTAATTCGGCAGGTGAAAAGGACAAATACAATTTACAATCATCAACATAGGAGGCAGATAGACAACGTTTCTTGCACTTCTTCCTCGTTCCTTTGTGCTGGTACGCTGTCTCCGAGAGGCAAATGTTGCTATTTTTTGCGGGAGGTTTAGTTGGAGTAGACAAACATTTCTTTCAAAGGGTTTCTTTTATTACTTCCATGACTCTACCACTGAATTATATTTTCGTTCTGCTACTCGCCAATGTCGATGTTATTCCAAAACAAAAACAACTAAGTACTGTCTAAAGCACGAACGAAAATCTCATCCATGTCATCCATGGCAAAACTAAAAGACAGCAGATCGTGTTTCATAACTAGATGACGTATATTTTATAAATGCGTGCAGCTCGTGCAAGGTGAAATTATGCTAATTTCAATCACCATCGTCCTTCTTTTTAATTTTGAAAAAACATCTCATACGTCTTTCTGTTTCTCCGAAACTTCAAAATTAGTTTCCCCTCAGTTTTTACTGTTTACCTTGTTCTGTTTTAGAGAGAAAAACGGAGAAAAAACCTTACAACTAACCTCAATAAATTTTGTTTACATGCGGTTGCCGGATTTGCAACGCATTGCGCGAATCGCCATGTCGCGTTGCAAACGATGGGCAAAGTTTGAACAAGTACAACGCCACTGTATCAATATATATCAATCTAATTTTTTGTTATGTTATATAAAATTTATCCCCCTTTAACATATGTAAAAATTGAGGTAAAGAAGTGTTAAGCTTTTGCAAACGAAACGGTGAAAGACGATTGGGTGATATTTAGTGGAAGGAGGAGGTATTCAACACTTTCAAATTAAACTCAAATTTTGGCATTATACGACCAACAAGTTTGACCCATAGACGTACAGACACAAACATATGAAACTGTTTATTGATATTGTTATGAAACGAATTTATCTATTTAACATTGTAGCCTGAAATTACAGAAAGAAAATAGGATTTCCGGTTTGCAAAAAGGAAAATTTCGCCGGCCTTCAAGCGCACCGGAAGCGCGGAAAGAGCGATCATGCCAGTCCTACTCCTCATCACACATCACTTGAAGAGCGGAGTGCTCGTTTCATCGCCCAACCTTTATCCGCCTTAGTCACATAGTACAATAAAACACCTCCATAGAAAGCTGAACCGAGGTCGAAACAGAGGGAGCGGGGAGAAGCAAGCCCCCTCCCCTACCGTTTTCTGTTTACACCTCCGTTCATTATTCGCAAGGCTGCATCTCTTTCTTTGCGAACCACAAAAAAATAACACAAAAGAAAAACCCGCCAGCTACGCAGGCTAACTGTGTAGTGTCCAAGAATCTTCGGTAATAATGATAACTTAATAATTCTACGGGTAACATTTCTACTCTATTCTACCAGCATTTCTAAAAAGAAAAACATAACACAAAAATAACCTTGGATTTTGCAAACTTTGGATCATCTGCATTTTCAAGTAGCTCTCCGGCAGTCTTGGAAAGTTCCACACTTTCACTTTCAGACTTATATTCATTCACCCTATAAAATTAATATTGAGTATAACTCATTCATAAAGTCTTGGCTTACTCCATATTTATTTCATATTTCATATTGCTCATATTGCTTGAATTCCGTCTTCAAAACATTTACCTGTTCCCTTACAATTTCAGGATAAGAAGAGATGCTTATACTTATGCTTCATACAGCAATTAATATATTTTGCCTATTTCATCTTTGAATAGACCATTTTACAGTTTTGAGCTTTTGAGTGAATGAGAGACTGGGGTTGACCTTTTTTTGATTCAAACCTCTTCCTTTTATGCTCAAAAATACTAGTTGGCAAAAGAACAACATGACTCACATAATAAAACAGGAAGGGTTGTATCAAAACAAGGTCAACTCCACTTGTAACTGTAAAATGGACTATTATGTGTGAAACCATTGTTTTAGCTCTTCACTGCCAAAATGGTAAAGCTACTATGCTGTTTCTTTGTTCGGCATCTGTGCATCAATCATAAATTAAACGCATTTAAATTTGCTTTAAAGGAGTCAAAAACTAAGAGCATCTTTGTGGTAGTGGTCTGATTTCAGTTGGTATGCACATACCCCGGTAGTTTGCTATCCTTCACATAATTTAGTGATACGAGGAGTTTCCTTCATGCTGTGCTGTTCTCGCCACAAGATTTGTTTCAGCCAGTTTTGGAGGAAAGCAGAAAATTAATAAATGTGATGTATTATTTTCAAATAATAGGGACGTCAAGCAAATCGCTACGGCGAATTCTAATACAGCGGTCACAGAAGACCCCTAAATTTCAACTTCAAGCAAGCGGCACTCAAACAGTGACGGCGAGGTTTCTGGCTCATTTGCTTTCGCTGTTAGTAAAACGCGAGGAATACATAATTACTGGAAAATTACAAGCATCAAATACTTTCTTGAGAAAGTGCAAATTGATCAAGTTGTAAAAAATAGGAGAAAAATCGAATTTTAAATTCACGTTGTAGCGACTACGACACAAGATAGGTCCTCATGTTGTAGGTTTTGACGCTATAGCAAAAGAGCATTTCCAAGCATACGCACTGCATCATTTTTGGGCTTTTTTACCATAGCCATTTACTTAAAATCCCTGATCACTTATCACTGATATAGCCTTAAGGGGTATGCTTGACTTGATTTGACTGTAACATCTCTTGGGGAATATTCACTACTAACTCCATACTCACCATGCAGAATCATCCAAAGATTCCTGCCCCACATCACTGTTTAAAAAAGGAACATTTCAGACATACTTGCAATAAGATTCAAGATATATGTTTTGCTATATTAATATTAGTTTTCGTAAAAAGCATTTTATAATTTAATGTTAAGTTTAAAAGCCTTTTTGTCACATCAACAAATAATTAACATGGGCATGTTTAACGTGCAAGAGCAATTTTGAATGCTTCAGTGTAACCATACCAAGAATAGACTCTTTTCAGTCGAGCCTGCTTTAGCAGAGCGAGACTCTAAAAATACAACTTTTTTTTTTCGTGTGTGTGCGCCAAATGGTCATGGTCCCTGGCGTTCCTAGCGGAGACCGTGGAAACTGGGGATAAGTATCTCGACGTGACGAAAGCCATGCATGGTAAAGCTAAGGGAAGATTAATGCGAAAGACGTAGAGCTTTTCCGGAAAGGGTCGGTCCACGAATTCTATTCCTTGAAAGAGTTGATTACTTTGGAACGAGTGAATACTGCAGGGGTCGAAAAACAGAAGAATGTCAAATGAGCAAAACTTCGATCGTGAGGCTATGTAAACTTTCATTGTATGCAAATGAGTCTCGTGATGAGCATGCGGTTTATTTTCGGCGATGATTGAAATGACGGGTCATGTTGATCACGTCTCGCCGAAAGCGATTTAAAAGCAAATACCCTTATGATTACTCGACCGTCGATAAAAAAAGGGCATGAAAAACTTAAAGCAAGGAAATGTTTTGTGTAGGAAGCTACGCTGTTGCAAAGGCGAAAAGTTGAAAGCAAGTGAATTTTAGCGAATATTAATCTCGTTAATATGAATCTAGACACTAATAACGGAGACGTCTGGGCTGGGAGCAAGCTGTTGT
Organism: Porites rus; assembly: GCA_964035705.1. NCBI lineage: Eukaryota > Metazoa > Cnidaria > Anthozoa > Scleractinia > Poritidae > Porites > Porites rus. The sequence goes on along the minus strand of OZ037992.1, from coordinate 13,742,613 downwards.
ACATTTTATAGGAGTCGTCCTATTTCAGAATTGAGCTATATATTGTATGAGAGAGAAAACCAATTGTAATACACCACGCTAGACTATTGCTTAATTTTTAATATTATCTAAATTGGGGAATCGATAGTTTATGGCAGATTCACTTCGTTGTATGTATTTAATGGCCCTTTGTCCCGCGGCGGCAATTTTGTCTCAGGAAATTTAAAAAGCTTTGCTTATGCACAGCTAGCTTCGTTCTCTCTCCCTCTACGAGGCTAGCAGTGCATAAACAAAGCTTTTAAAACCTCCTGAGACAAAACGGCCGCCGCGTGACAAAGGTCTCTTGACAGGGTTGATAAGATGTGAGGTCGCATTAAATAAATAATTGAGATATCAATGACTCAATCTTCAACTATTCGTCACGTAAGAGTCACGGATGCGTTACAGGTAGCTTTGTACTTGACTGTCACGCATTCTGCTTGCAGGACTTAATTTCCAGTGGAAGCTACTAATCTACAAATTGGAATAGTCTATTTATTTTTGGGTTTGTTTGAGAACTGTTGTTATTTTTCATACTGACTTCATTGTTGATGTTTCCTTGGTGTCATATATTCGCAAGGCCTAGCCTCTTTGCCTCATATTGCCTTTGATTGTGCAAGATTCCTTGATATTACAGTATAATTACCTAGACATCACTGGACATTTTCACTTAAGATTTATGTTTATTGCATTTTTTAGTATAAGCACTTCGTAGCTTAGTACTCTATTGCTGTCGACGGCTGACAATAGAACACAAGGAAACGCCACAAAAGAAGAAGAAGAAGGGTGTCCACGGTGTGGTGTTTCTATTCATTGCTAAAATTTAACCTCATAAAAAAAAATTCACGTTTACGCAATCTCATAGTTTTTATTGAGGTTTACCCGCATAAGCGGGCAGCCTTTAATTTGGAGACCTGACTGACACTTCTTCTGAACTCCGTTGAACTGGACAAGAGGCGAGCAAAAACCAAGCAATTCTAACAAAGGGCCGCAATGCATTATGCCACTAGCGCGTAGGCCTAACACGATGGAATTTAAGGGAGTTACTTATTTCCCGCGACACGGGCTAATTATGTATGCAGTGAGAATAGCGGTTTCCTCCCATAACTTAGTTCCCCGTGCCGGGACAATAAGTATGCAGTGCGAATATTATACTATTGAATGTATCAAAGGCAGTCAATGGTTATTGTGTAACCTGGCTAGCTTGCATTTTTTTTCGCCTTCCCCATATGTTCCTTATGGCTTCCATCCCTGCACACAGGCTCCTTAAGAATTAACTGCCTCCTCATTTCTTATCTTATCTCCAAGCAAGGTCGAGTCAACGCTTTTAGAGCGTCTTATTTCTTATCTAATCTCCAAGCAAACGAGACTTAACGCTTTTAAGAGCGTTCTTGTCATCCTAAATATAGATTTTTTGTGGGAAATTGGATATTGCCATAGATGAATGAAACCGTGAAACGCTGCGCAAGGCTGAGTCGATCCTCATGCTATAGATTCACATTTCCTTGTCTTTCCTTCACACATCTGGTGCAGACTTAACAGGCTGTTAAAGCACAATGAATATCAACTCACCAAACGTTGCTTCGAACAAAGACTCAAAGGTTTCTTGGGAGTTTCCTAAGAAAATGTGGCTCATCGAATACCGAATAAAAATGAAATATCACGATTTTTATCATTGTGGCTGGGTAGATGGCTGCATCATCATAATCCACAAGGTGTTCACGTGCGATTCTCCTTAATGAAACAGTCTACAACTCTCACGACTTATTCTTTAAGATTTAAAGGCTATTACTTCTTAAAAGAAGCCTAGTATTCTTCAGGATATTTATTTTTTATATGCTATTCGACGATTTGTTTCTGAATTGATTTAGTACGCGTGATAGCGGCGACCGGACATACGTCTGCGGTCGCAGGCTATTCAAGGGTCTCGATTCGAGAGAAATTACATCATTGCCAGATATCAAAAACGTGATGAATGTGGCTCGTTATTTCAACCACCGCCGAAAATACACCGCATGCTCATCACAAGACTCATTTGCATACCGTGATAGTTTACAACACCCGACCAGTTAGCCTCATCATCGACCACTGAAGTGTTCACTTATTCCAAAGTAATCAACGCTTTCAAGAGATAAAATTCGTGGACCAACCCGTTCCGGAAAGGCTCTAAATCGCATTAATCTTTCCAAAACTTTCTTCCCAAAACATGCGTGGCTTCGCTCACGCAACGATTCTTATTCCCAGTTTCCACGGTCACCGCTAGGAAAGCCTGAGACCATGAACCCCCTCTTAGTGTACTAAATACGAAGAAAAAAAACGGCTTGCAGGTGATGAGTCTTTACTACTAATAACACACAATTTATACGCGAATTTATTGGACTTTGCCCCTTTTACAGTTCGTCCGTGAAAGAATGCAAATGGTTTACGGGATCAATTTTCTCAAATTTCTCCTCTTCGAACATCTGCAATAAAATTATGCATCGTTCAATGGTAAGATTGATACCCTAACGTCATATACTTCCAACAAAATAATCAAACAGCTGAAATACTGATTTCTACTCATCTCACGTTATT